>CM040994.1:9213709-9228397 GCA_022985145.1 Pangasius djambal
GCCATCTGTTCGTGACCTCAAGCTGAAGCGAACTTGGGTTCTGCAGCAGGACAATGATCCAAAACACACCAGCAAGTCCACCTCTGAATGGCTGAAGAAAAACAAAATGAAGACTTTGGAGTGGCCTAGTCAAAGTCCTGACCTGAATCCTATTGAGATGCTGTGGCATGACCTTAAAAAGGCGGTTCATGCTCGAAAATCCTCCAATGTGGCTGAATTACAACAATTCTGCAAAGATGAGTGGACCAAAATTCCTCCACAGCACTGTAACAGACTCATTGCAAGTTATCGCAAATGCTTGATTGCAGTAGTTGCTGCTAAGGGTGGCCCAACCAGTTATTAGGGGGCAAACACTTTCTCACACAGGGCCATGTAGTTTTGGATTTTGTTTTCCCTTAATAATAAAAACTTTCATTTAAAAACTGTTTTGTGTTTACTCATGTTATCTTTGACTAATATTTAAATTTGTTTGATGATCTGAAACATTAAAGTGTGACAAACATGCAAAAAGATTGGAAATCAGGAAGGGGGTCAACACTTTTTCACACCACTGTATATTTAACTTATTATTTTCCAAAACTGATGTATACCATGCCTCATGTGCTTTTTCTTTCAATCGTTGGTTAAGAATAGCTGTAAATATTCTTGTATCACCTACACTTTGAGCCTCCTAGGCACTAGAGAAACCATAAAAATACAACAAAACTCTAATACAAGTAACCCATGTTTTTCTACCTACTTCATCTAATTGAAAAAGCATATTATAACATTTTCTTGGATAACGATGTTTAGACATAGACACTAATTTTATCCAATACATGATACATCTTTTCATATAAAAAGTGGACAATACAAATCTATCCAAATCACCCAAGACAGCTACATTGCTCACACTTGTACTGATACACAGGCGTTTTTTTACAAAAAGATACCTGAACATTTTCTATACGCTCCACTGGTTCAAACCCCCATATCTCAGATCTATAATGAAGTATAGGTGCTACCATGCGATCAAACAAATGCAAAGATTGACTGCAGCTAATTTTATATTTACGCACAAACCTTAGCAAGGAAAGCATTGCTTTCTTGCCTTGGCTTGCCAAAAGTTGTCAGGTTTTCCACCATGACAATTTTGGTGTAAACCACATACGCAGATATTTGTAACAATTAACCACTTCAATCTGTTCAACAGCAAAATACCATTTTTCATCCTTATTTAGAGAGCCTCCTCTTCTAAACACCATAATTTTCATTTTACTCAAATTCACTCTCATACCATAAAGATTATAAAATTTTTCCAGCTATTCAATCTGTTTCTGTAACCCTCCAACTGTATCTGCTATATTAGTCATATCATCAGCATATAACAAGGTCTGTACTTCTGTGATACTTTCAATCTGAATACCTTTACAGTTTTTCTTCAACACTGTTATATATTCATTTAAGAAAAGAATAAACAAAAGTGGACTCACCATACAACCCTGTCTTACACCATTGGTGCAATCAAAATACTCTGTTAGACCATCGGTTCCTTTCACACATGATTTAAGTTTAGAATACATAGATCTCAACACACTAAAAACTTTTCCACCAATGCTATTCTTAATGAGAGTGAAATACAAAAGACACTGTCAAAAGCTTTAGAGAAATCAATAAATATACAATACATCCTTCCTTTTTGCTTTGTAATATATTTCTGAACCACTGACTGTAAAATAAAAATATTATCTATTGTACAATAACCTGACCTATACCCTGCTTGTTCTTCATACAACATATTATTTACTTCTACATAAGATACTAATCTCCTGTTCAAAACCTTTGTAAAAATTTTACCAAGCACATTAAGCAATGAGATCCCCCTATAATTTCCTACATCATTTTTATCACCATTTTTGTATAGCGGACAAATCACAGCCTCACACCAAATCTCTGGAAAGTCCCCTGTATCTAATATTTTATTATATAAAGACAACATTATAGGACATAACATACGTGATGCTGCTTTCAGCATCTCAATAATAATTCCATCTGGTCCAGGGGCCTTTCCATTACTCATTGACATAATAGCTTTAAAAATCTCATTATAAGTAATACTACTATCTAAAATTTCATCGTCATTAAAAGATGCAACTTCATGATTATTCACAAAATCTGTGACAAAGTTTTCAAAATCAGCATCTATATTAAATTTTGAATCAGATAATAACTTTATAAAATATTCTAGCCACATATGTGCAATATTATTAGACTGTATATCATTAGACCTTCCATAACTTTTAATTTTCTTCCACAGCTGCTGTGTTTTCATGTTTTCCTGTAGTATATTACCTAAAATATTTAAATTATACTGTTTTTTCTTTCTATTACATAATTTTTTTTAATTTTTCGTTTCTCAAAAATATGTGTTCATAATCCCCACATTACCTGTTCTTCTGAATTGATTTAAAACACTATATTTTACAGATTTCCGAAATGAACAATCTTCATCCCACCACTGTGGTTGTTTACCTTTAAATATAGACTTTTTAATTAGAAATCTACCTGCTTCATGTAAACAGTCTGTCAAAATCTTAGCTGCTATGTTAGTATCTTCTTCCACTACAGTAAAAAAAAGCCACCTAAAAAGTTTCCATTCAGTAAATAAGATAATCTTTGTAAAAACTGCCTCTCACCATTAGTTCCCCATTTAAATCTTGTCCAGGGTCTTACATTACTGTGATTTTTCATCATTTTTGTCCTTGATTCAACAATACTTAACCTCACGGTGTATAATAATGGGAAGTGATCAGAAATATCTACATACAGAATCTCAAAATCTTTAACATATACAAAGAGTTCACTGGATATAATGAAATAATCAAATCACACTACATCCAGCTGCTGACACACATGTGAACTCTCCATCGATATCTTTCCCAGTCCTTCCATTTACAAAATGAATATTTAAATTACGACACATATCTAAAAGACAGTGACCAAATGTATTAACAACCTTATCTTTTGATTTTCTGTACCCTTCAAAAGGGTCATTAGTATAATAACTACCACATGCTATATATTCAGAATCATCACGCTCAATGTAATCACATTCATTACCAGTTCTAGCATTAAAGTCCCCTGCAATGATTAACTTTACATATTCTCCAATTTGGTCTAACACATTTAGAATTTCATTTTCCAAAGAACTAATACCATTTTTCTCTTCTCTATCTCTATATGAACTAGATCCCTCAGGGAAGATATAAGTAAAAGTAAGAACAATATTATCATCAAATAGTCCACTCTTTTTGTCGGAATATAAAAATATGCAGTCAGTTGCTTGTTCACAATACACACAGATACCTCCAATATTACGACCAAAATTTGACACACGCTTATGCACGAGACAAAAACATGTATAATCAGCCAATAAATGACCAAACTCAGTCTCATCCTGTGACCAAACTTCACACAAACAAATAATAGGAGTTTCCCCGCAAAGTATTCAATAACTCACTATTGTTAACTTTAGTCTTTAACCCTTGAACATTCCATGCGATTATAGTGAGTTAATATGGGCCAAGGCCATCATCCTACCTTACACGATGTCAGCTGTTCCTTCATTGTTCAATCCAATTTCAACCACAGACTCAGACTCGGTGTCATAAGTAAAAACTCTACCGTCCACAAATAATTTATCAAAATGAATTGACATCTGTATATTTGGTTGATTTTGATGTAGAGTTTGCATGTAGTTAACCAACTTTATCCATATCTCACGGACCCGAGCACTAAAGTCCTCCGACACCCTAATTCGGCCATTTATTCCATCATCTTTATTATTACTTCGTTCACGCCATTCCCGTGCTTTCTGTCGTACTTTCTGTAGAATCTCTTCCTTGTCTTTCCACCTGGTGAAACGGACCACCACCGGCCTCGCTCTTCCAGGTGATCTCTTTCCAACATGGTAAGCGCGTTCAATCGGGAGTTCCACATCGCTTTTGGCTCTGTCCAGATCAAGATATTCAGTAACATGATCCCGTACCTTTTTCTCACTCTCTTCCTATGTTTCTCCGGGATGCCATAAAAGACAAGATTATCCCTTCTACTCTGATTTTCCATGTGCTCATGCCTTTCCCGAAGTTCAGCGTTTTCATGCTCAAGTCTCTCATCTGTCTCCATACACTTTTCAACAAGTTCTCTTAAATCCATAACTTCTTTTTGAAGGGATTCAATGTGCGTAAGTGTGTGGGATTCTCTTGGTTCTGAGCCACCTGTTGCTCCAAACAGTGTTGTTTGCCGCGTTGTTCTCTCTGGCCTAAACATCGTGTCTAAAATGCCACGCTTGCCTCTCGTGGGGCCGGGATTTTTTTCCCCACATCGTCCGCTAAGATTAAGAGAAGGCAAACAGCTACCGCTAGCCGCAGTCCACCAGCAAGCATACCACTATGAAAAAATAATTGTGGCCGGTTTAAACTTTTCTTTAAACGCTGGATGGGAATATCGGCCTATTCTATGCCTCCATTGTTCAATGGTGAGCCCCATGATACCGGAAGTGTGCGTGTGTCTAAACAGAGTCACACCTCAACTCCAGAATATTTGTTGGATCTTACAGAACATGTTCTACTAGTGACACTAGCAATCACACTATTAATAACACTGCAATTGATACAATACAAAATAATCCACAGACCTCACCACACAGGTCAAAGGATGTATAAAATGAGCTACAGGGAATGACATCTGCACACAGTGCACAGAAAAGACACCAGTCGATTACACACATGCACTCTATACCATTTAAGCACTTCTGGAAACAAATCACTAAGGAAATATCCTATTTTCTAGATCACACCATCCCACTCTCCCTTTCACTATGCTTACTCGGAGATACATCTGGGATCAATATCACAAAGGAAAACACAAAAGTCTTTCTTACAGCACTAACCATCGCCAACAAAACCATAACAACAAACTGGAAATCAAAGAATAACATTATCATCACACGTTGGAAAAACCTAACAATCAGCTATGTAACAATGGAAAAACTCTGCCTCAATCAAAAATCAAACTACTAAATTTAACTCTGTTTGTACAACACTCATCACCTACATACACTATGTACATCCCTTTCCAATAGCTAACAATACAGTCCCTACAAACCACAATCAAAGCCATACCACACATCTCAAGCATATTGCTCACAAAAACACACAACTAAATTACACACATACACGCAACATTCGCAGAAACCAAAGTTGGCGTTTCACGTTTAATTAACCTAACCATTCCAACAACTACTTTTTAAACGCTCCCCCCATTCCCTCTTCATACCCCTATCAACCCACCAACCCAACACAGCTGGTTATTTTGGTTAATTTAAATTAATGTTTTAATTCAACATACATTTATATATATATATATATATATATATATATATATATATATATATATATATATATATATATATATAGAGTGTGTAAATTTTCAATTAAAATATCCATAAATGCTATATAAAAGTTTAAACCAACAAGAAGCAAAAACACAACAGTCTTAACTTGATAAACCGCGCTACTCCCAAACACTGTGTTCTTAGAATAATAAAAAAAAAAATATATATATATATATATATATTATATTAAAAACACGCAAAGATGAACAGGCAGCAGTTCGCCAATGACTGAGCTTGTAGCAAAGAAAAGTTCAAATATCACTTCAGAGATATGAAATTGGTACAGGTTTGAAAAGTCAGATGAGCAAGTTTATGCAAAATATAATGCTGCGCTACATCCTAAGCAGTAATTCGCTGGTCAGAATTACGTCATTTTCAACCTCAACACGTTCAACAGACGAAGTGGGGAAAATGGATTCCGTTAGCAACAAGCTAGACAACTCGGATGAGTGATGTATATTTACCTTCTCAAACAGCGAAATGTACAGTCAGTGTTTTAGATTTAACAAAAATATATGTTTGTCGATTAATCTAAAGCTAATACTTGTATATACAGTATAACTCATTTAAAGGTAAGAAGCTTTCCTTTTTTCTTTTTTTTTTTATTTCTGATGCTGTGCTCAGCCATGCTGATTTGACCTCACTCCGTAAATGGGGAAGGAATTCGGATTTGAGAAGAATACCCCAAGTTCACTTCTCAGTTGCAGTGGCATTTCATGTTACAAAAGACATGGTCCCCATTTACTTTGTCGAGAAAGAAGGGTTCACCAAGTTGTGCAAAAATAGTAACAGTGCCATCTATAACAAATAGTGTAAACAATTTTTTTTAAATAACTTTTCTTTAAATATCCTTTATTTAAAAGAACAATTGTTTGCACTATTTGCTATAGATGGTGCTGCTACTATTTTTGCACATCTACATTTTCTAATGTCCATTCTAATAAACAAAAAACCTTAAAAATAAATTGTGTAATTTTTCAATTGCATTATGTAAGAAAATTTTTTTTAAATCATTAAGAATTATTCATAAAGTTGAAAAAAATTGTAGTTTTTTTTTTTTTTTTTTGGCAATATCACCAAGCCCTATTCGACTATACCACCTTAGTAAAAAGGAATGGCCAGAAAGCTTCAACTATGGTACGTCTAACATTCTACATGGCAAACCTTCAGCTCATATCCGTATAGGTACTAATGATACTCGCCTTCGTCAGTCTGAGGTTACATTGTAGAGATGTGTAAATTAGTGATGCAGTAATATGCTCTGGCCCCATCCCAAAGCAGAGTGGCGATGTAGCATACAACAGGTTATGGTCACTGAACTGCTGAATGTCTAGGTGTTGCTCTGAAAACAATATGGGCTATTAGATCATTTTGATTTAATTGATAATTGATAGTTTTGAGGGCAAGACTGGCCTTTAAGGGCAGGACGATATCCATTCCACTCAGGAAGGTGCTGCTCTCACTTCTTTGTAGCACAGCTCATAGTCTCAGAACAGGCCTAGTTAATGGGTAACAATCCAGAGCTGAGGCCGGGGAGCAGACAAGCAGGCTAAACTGACCTTCTGCCAGCTGCCTTGAGTAGTCTTTCAGGTTCCACCATATTGAGACTGTGTCTGTACCTCAAGTTAAACAAAACTTAAACCCTAGAAACACTCAGTTTGCTTTCCTAACCTAATTCCTCATTACGTAGACAGTACCTTTGATCTTAAATATTAGATCTCTTGTATCTAAAGCGCTTATTGTAAATGAAACTGTTGATTTGATCAGTAATTTATTGTACTGTGTTTAACAGAAACTTGGATTACACCAAATGAGTATATAGCATTAAATAAATCTAGACACCGCCGGATCCAATTATATACAACGCCTTCGTCGAACCAGCAGAGGAGGAGGCATCACAGTTATTTATAAGTATATTCGAAGCATCACACAAAAACCTGAATGAATTTGACTCATTTGAAGTTCCTTATACTAATATAACATATATAGCCACAAAAAATAAGTCCACTAATTATTTACAGACCCCCAGGGCCACATTATGAATTTCGACATGAATTTGTGGATTTCATTTCAAACCTGGTTGTTACTGTAGATAAAGCAGTAATTGTTGGAAAATTTAATGTAATTTTGGACCCATAATAAGACCCACTCTTTATGCTGGACACACCCTTGATTTTATACTAACATTTGAATTAAATACAGAAAATATAGTCACACTACCCCAGTCTGACGCTATTACCTCATCTCATTTAAAATGTGTCAGTCATAATATATGCCCTTAGCCTTGGTACCATGTCAAATGTACAATCATGTCAGCTACTGTACATAGTTTCATTGAAATTCTTTTCAACCTTGACTGGGTCACCATCTGACCCCACAGAATTGCTCAGGTGACTGATCATACTTGGAGTTCTGCTGCACTCTAGATAATGAAGCCCCACTTAAAAAAAAAATTAAAGAGAAAAAACAAGCACCCTGGTATAACGATCATACTCGCACATTAAAATAGACCACTCGAAAATTAGAACATAAATGGTGTCAAACTAAATTGGTAGTATTTCCAATTGCATAGAAGGAGAGCCTTCTTAGCTATAGAAAGGCTCTTAGCGCTGCTAAATTAGCATCTCTCTGCACCCTAATAGAAGATAAAAAATAATCCCAGATTTTTATTTAATATGTAATAGCGACAATTTTATGAATTTTTAATCAATGACAAAATTAAAAATATAAGGCAAAATAAATTCAGACTATTAAGTTAAAGAAAAGAATTTGATAACTAATGTAGATGGCTATATAACCACGTCAGATCAGCAATAAGAATCTTTACTCCAAACTAATTTAACTAAGTTCCTCATCAACTTGGGTACTAGATCCCCTACATACATATTTCCTCAAATAGAAGCTATCGAACCTGTTTTACAAAAACAATACATTCTCTCTTAGCAATGGTTATGTACCTAAATCCTTTAAACTAGCAGTTATCAAACCTCTGATTAAAAAACCTGTCCTTGACCCCTGTCAGTTGTCAAACTATAGGCCAATATTAAACCTCCCATTTATCTCCAAGATCACACAACAGCTAGGCCTCATCACAGTACTGAGACAGTGCTGGTTAAAGTGGTGTAGAATTATTTGATTTCCCTTTACTTTCTCTTATGCTTAAAATCTGTTTTATTCTATTTATGCTGATTTGTATTATTTGAGAGTATACTCTGTACCAGATTGTACCAGAGGTGAGGATGAAATTTTTCTTCATCCACGCTTTGTGGCTTAGAGGTGGAGACTAACGTGACTTGGTACTTTCCCTCCTTGTCTGCTTCTCCTTCCTGTGCAGCTAGACAGACTTGAAGAATGGAGTAAGAAGAAAGTGGATGAAAGCTGCTGTGGCCAGTGCACCCCTTGCTGACATGTTGGAACAGTTCCAGTCTCTTCCTGAAGGCACTTAGCACCACCTGCTGGACTTCTTAACAGCCAAATTTTTAGAACACCGCTCTTTGCAAGCTGAAATTATAGAGCATAAAGAAAACTATGCACTCTGCAATTGCTCTAGTGGCTTTGGGGCTGCGGTTGCCATGAGCAGCTTCGTACTCAAGACTCCCATCAGTGGATAGATTTTAATCAACCGGACTTCTTGCGAAAACTGTGATGAATTTATTGGTTGCACAATTGCACTATTTGTCCTTATAGTACACAATAATAGAAGGGATTTATTTATAATCGCACTATCCGTTGCACCCAGATGAGGATGGGTTCCCTTTTGAGCCTGGTTCCTCTCAAGGTTTCTTCCTCATATCATCTCAGGGAGTTTTTCCTTGCCACCGTCACCACTGGCTTGCTCATTAGGGATAAATTCAAATATTACAATACATTTTTTGTGAATCCATTTATTTCTGTAAAGCTGCTTTTTGACAATGTCCATTGTTAAAAGCGC
Organism: Pangasius djambal; assembly: GCA_022985145.1. NCBI lineage: Eukaryota > Metazoa > Chordata > Actinopteri > Siluriformes > Pangasiidae > Pangasius > Pangasius djambal. The sequence goes on from CM040994.1 coordinate 9,223,075, forward strand.
TATACAAATAAAATTGAATTGAATTGACTATGCCTTTCATAGCAGACCAAATCCCCATCCTGAACTCTTTATCTCCAACACATCAGTGGTTTTCAGTCATTGATATGGCAAATGGCTTCTGGTCATTCCTGCTACACAAAGAAATTCAACCATGGTTGGCTTTGACGGTCATCAATGTGTGTGGACAAACCTGCCACAAGGGCTACATAACTCTCCAACTCTGTACCATTACACATCAAGGAAATATTTAAAGGTAACCTGTCTCAGCTCCATGACCTTGCAACATATCAGTGTCAAGGGTGCATTATCCTGCTGAAAGAGGCCATTGCCATTAGGGTGCACTTTGCCTGCAACAATGTTTAGGTAGGTGGTACGTGTCAAAGTAACATTCCCATGAATGCCAGGACCCAGAGTGTTCCAGGAGATCATTGCCCAGCATCTCTGCTGGCTTGCCTTCTTCCCATAGTGTATACTGGTGCCATCTCTTCCCCAGGTAAGCAACACACATGTACCCAGCCATCCACATGATCAATGAGCCTTTAGTGGGCCCTTCCTTGGACCACTTTTGATAGGTACGAACCACTGCATATCCCACAAGACCAGCCGTTTTGGAAATGCTCTGACCCAGTCGTGTAGCCATCACAATTTGGCTCTTGTCAAAGTCGCTCAGATCCTTATGCCTGCCCATTTTTCCTGCTTCCAGCAAATCAACTTCGAGAACTGACTGTTCACATGCTGCCTAATATATCCCATCCCTTAACACATGCCATTGTAACGAAATAATCAAATGTTATTCACGTCACCTCTTAGTAGTTTTAATGTTATGTCTGATCAGTGTAATCTTTTTATTACCTTGATTTCTGGTTTACTTTTCATAAGTACAGTTAATTGTGAGAATAGTATAAGAGTTTACTATGAGGCCTTTTGCATTTATGAAGCTATATTCTAAGTCAGTGCATGAGTTTTCTGAGAATGTTGAGATGTAATATTTGCTTGGTAAGGGCAAAATTAAGACATCTACACATTCTGAGATTTTCTGAGTGTGATGAGGAGGAAGGAGGGGCCAGGATGTGAGGATGCCACAAAGGAGTGGCTGGAAATGTCTGGGGGAGAGAGAGACACACGCATTTTATGTTTGTGTTACATTTGGTGTTTCTGTTTTGAGCTCTGTTTTAATAATAAACATTATGTTTGAGTTCACTCGGTTCCCGCCTCCTCCTTGCCCACCCTTGAAGTTTGTTACATTGGTGGCGAAATCACTGCCATCAACCTGAAAAGGGGAGGAGTCACTGCCGTCTGCCTGAAAAGGGGAGGAGCGGCTGCCTTCCGCCTGGAGACAGGGGACCCGCTGCCATCTGGCGGGAGGCGAAGGTGTGGCTGCAATCCACCTGAAAAGGGGAGGAGCCGTAGCCATCAGCCAGGAGGTCCAGTGCCAGCACCCAGCATCATGGCTGGCTGGCTGAGGACAAGATGACAGCGTGTCTGGGGACCGGGGAACCGTTTTTTTCTTTTCTCTCTCCCCTCTCGCTCCGTCTCTCCTGCTCACTCCTTCTCTCTCCCCTCTTCCTCATCTCATCTCTCCTTTCATGAGGATGCACGCCTGGCACTGAGTTGTCTAATCAATGGGAAAAAATAATAAAGGAACGGCTGGAAATGCATGGGGGGGAGAGAGAGACTCACGTGTGTTTTATGTTTGTGTTATGTTTGGTGTTTCTGTTACGTTTGAGTGCTGTTTATTATTAAAATGTTAAGTTTGAGTTCAGTCGGTTCCCGCCTCCTGCTTGCCCACCTTTGAAGTTTGTTACACTGAGCTAGTGTTAAAGTGGTAAAACATTGAGAAATGTAAATAATAAAATGAGAAATAGGGCTCTTCTAACACCTAACTGGGAATTAGTATAAGAGTATATAGAGAAGATAGTATGTGATAGTATGAGTTAGTATGTGTAAGAGAAGATTAAAAAAAAGAGCTTTATAGACTTATAGCTGCAGCCCTGGGAATACCAGATCAAAGAAAGTCTTTCACCTTTTTGTACTTATTGTGCAGGAAAATGGATTCATGAAAAGTTCACTCTGTCAAGAATTTGGAAACCAGCATAAGCCTGTGGGCTATTGTTCCACACGGCTGTAGCTAGTAGCCCTAGGTAGGGGCCAAATTTAAGAGTTTAAATCATGGGCTTTGCAAAACTGTAGAAACAGAGGGGTTTCCTGACTGCAGATGAAACCCCGTTCAAACATGAACAAGAGGTGAAAGAACTGGTAGATGCTGTGTCTCTCCCAGCAAAAATCAGTGATAAAGGCCCAAACCAGAGAAAAGAACCACATCAGCAAGGGCAACACCCTAGCAGACTCAGCAGCAAAGGCAGCAAACCAGAGAAAGGACTCTTCTATCCCAAATGATGGGGAAGACAATGCCATTAATTCAGCATTAACAACTAAGGACTGTGACAGTCAATTATGTGACAGTCAATTATTAGGAACTGTGCAGGATGTTGGGCATAGAATGGAAACTGCATTGTACTCATATTCCTCAGTCTTCGGGACAGGTAGAAAGGGTCAATGGCATCATCAAGGAAAGGCTAGTTAAGCTCACAGTGAAGGTTCATGGCCAATAGCTTTACCATGATTCACTGTAGTATGCATGGACCCGAAACCTCAGCCCATTTGAAATGAGTCAGTCTGGCACCATCGACCTTAGGAAAGCAGACGTTCATCTGTTGTCCAATAGTATAGCACAGTATTGCAAAGGTCTCAATAAAGCTGTTTTCTGCTGCTTATGCATTGTGATGGCTCATTTTTGTTGATTTATTTTTTTTATAAGTGAAAAAGTGATTTTTTTGTTGTTTACATGCAATTACTTTACTATGCATCACTTTCATCTACAGGTACAAATTAAAACAAGAAATTGACATTTCTTAATAAAAAACTGAATATTTAATGGGGTGTCCAAATTTTTTCACATGATTGTATATACACATACATATTTAGGAGGGTGTGTGTGTGTGTGTGTTTTATGTAATATACATAATTGCATAAATATAAAACTTATTAAAATATTTATAAATATAAAATTCTGCTCAGGAGCACCATTCGGACAGGAAAGAGCTCTTCTGAAACATACCAGGATAACACCTGACAACATTACAATTCGAACTCTTGATCATCTTAAATAATGCCATTCGTTATGGAGTATCACTGCTGCTTATGCATTGTTGCAGGAGTTTTCAGGTAAAATGGTGCTGAACAAAAGCCAATATTCTTTTTTTAAAACTTAAGCTAATATATCTGTGGGTTTATCGCTCAAATAAACAAACAGTGTGAAAATCAAACTGAATTGTTGCTGAAATGCAATTGTTTTATGGATCATTAACATTGCAGTGATGGATGATAAAACTTCAAGTTTTTATAAACATTTATAAGTCATGTGAATTTTTTTTTTTTTAATAGAAAACTTAAAGGATAGTTAAAATAAACTCATCCTCTAAGCTCCCACTCAGTCTATTGTTTTTATTGCCAATTGCCCTTTCATGTTTCTTATCTCCACACTGCAAATGTTTCACACTTTGGACCCCAGTGTGAGAGTCAACAGTATGCCTCTGATCCAGTGGGAGCTGGTGCTTTTGAAGAGTGGGGAGGCATAGATGTCGAGGGCAAAATGTGTACTCAGATCTATTTTTATATAGTAATTATATATTGGCGATTTACGTGAAAGGTGCAGCCGGGTCTGAAAGTGATTTGCAATTCCCCTGGAGGTCATCTGAGCACCGGCTCAGGCTTGAGAACCAGCACGATTTCAGCAGAAAAGAGGTGTAAATACAAACACTTTCAGATCGGTTCTAATCAGCTCTGAAGGATCCGAGCAGTTCTTACTGGGTTTACTTTTTTTTTTCCCACCTCGTTTCTTAATGTTGATTTACTTTTTAGGGGGAAAAAAATGCCTCTGTTTGTTTATAAAAGTTGGTAAGGATCACACAATTGTTATTTAGGCCCTGATGAATAAAACATAGAATTGTAGGAGGGTGTATTCCTTTTCCCATGAGAGTATAATAGATAAATATAATCCTTACAACCTGTGGATTTATGAGTTCTGCAAATCAAAAGAAAATTCCACAGAATAAACATCACAGCTAATACTCAAGCAATATTTCTGACAGCAGCCAGTTGCTTTGCATTGATGTGAAGTGGGGTCCAGTGTACAAAACTACACTAGATAGGATAAACACACCCTGTATGCAGAATTCTGTTGACAAATACTAAAAGGCATTCAGGGTACATTTAGGTATGTTTTCACTGGTTCTACACAGTAAGCACACACAAGTCTGAAAGTCATATGGAAAAGATCTGGATGTCTGGAATACATTTTATTTTAGGCTTTCTATTCCTTTTCTGGTCATATACATTTACAGAATTTGGCAGACACCCTTATCCAGAGCAACTTACAATTGTCTCATTTATACAACTGAGCAGTTGAGGGTTAAGGGCCTTGCTCAGGGGCCCAGCTGCGGTAGCTTGGTGGTGCTGGGATTTGAACTCTCAACCTTCTGATCAGAAGTCCAACAACCCATGCAAACACTCTACTGAACCAACAGAAACAGACGACCAACTGACACTCATTTTGGACTGCACGTCAAGGATCAACAACTCTGGAGGTCAGTTCATGTTTAATATGACTTAAGCTTTATGTGTTCGGTGTCTTGGAATCAGTTTTATGTTAGAATTATTGAAAGGCAGAATCTATTTTATCAGGTACACATAGCTCACTAAGGACTAAATATTAACTAGTCACTAAATGTTAACGAGTCTGTATCTAGCTAGCAAGTTCATGACAGTTATCTATCTATCTAACACAGTGATGCTAACCTATCCATTGTTTATAAAGTTCTGCTTTGTGAAGAACAATGTTTTTCGAATGTTGAAGTTTGGACTACTGAGAAAACGCTAACACTAGGAGCACACATTCAAAATAATGGGTCATCCCAGGTAGAGAGCTAGCTAGATAATGCGTACAGCTCAAGTTGGTAGCTTAGCTAGACAGTTATATCATAAGCTACACATCTTCTGTTTTTAAAAACTTGACCAGCTCATGTGGATGAAATTACAAGTGAGACTGATGGCTTTTACATGCTCTTTGTGTACACTGCCCTCCAAAAGTTTGGAAACGCCTGAACAAAATAGGGTTTTTGGGCAATATCAGCATAAATCCTCTTTAGTTAGTGACCATTTTGCATTGATAATAAGGGACAACACTAGGCATCCGAGCAGTCAGTTTATTCAAACATTGACTTGATATATTACTCCAAGCCTCCTGGAGGATTGCCCAAAGATG
>CM040994.1:9228497-9255259 GCA_022985145.1 Pangasius djambal
GGAGGCACATATGCAAACTGTTGTAATTCCTACACCGTTCACCTGATTTGGATGTAAATACCCTCAAATTAAAGCTGACAGTCTGCAGTTAAAGCACATCTTGTTCGTTTCATTTGAAATCCATTGTGGTGGTGTATAGAGCCAAAAATGTTAGAATTGTGTCGATGTCCCAATATTTATGGACCTGACTGTATATGTACAAGTTTGTATTTTGGAGAAAATAACAGTTGCGCGTGGTTATTGAAACAACAACAAAAAAAAGCTACTGAAATAAGGCCATAAAACTCATTCAAAACATTTGTCCCCAAGAATTTTGAGAACTGGATCTTGTAGCCTAGAGTTTTTGCTTCAAAATGACTTGAAAATTATCCTTCTCACTCATTCAGAGAAAACAATATATTGATTTAAATTTTCTAAGACACTTTTTGTATAGAAAGTCCATATGCGTGGAGGCATGAATGATCATGTAATGATCATGATAATGCAGTGATTCACACCTGAGAAGACAAAGACCCGCCTAAGCTGCATAATGAGCCTTTCAGTCAGGTATGTGAGAGGGTAGTGAGACATTAGCGAACGCCGTCAAACAGACATAATTTGTATAAATATATGAAACATGTACGCTTTAGCAGATATTTATAAAAGCAAGCTACTATTAGAAATAAGGTTTAGAATGTACCACATTACAAAAATTTACACTTGAGCAGATATTTGCGGACATTTGTAATAGACAATGAAAGGCAATGTTTCACATAGGCTGCCAAAACTAGGCAAAACAAAGTCTGAAAAATTATTTCTCTTTTATATTATCAGAATAGGAATTATATAGGACTTACTCATCATAACAACTTGCAGGAAAATCCTCAGCTGGATCAGTTCACTCTTCAAAATGCACCCGTTCGTCGTGGTAGTCGCAATCTTTTTCTGAGGAAAAGGTCAATACTTCCTCACTGTCCAAAATCGTCTGAAGAGCTTCCTCGCCTGAATAGCGTGCCATCTTCCAAACGCATAGGAAAGTCAAAGAAATAAACTATGTGGAAACTTGATGTTTTTTATGGCATTGTCCAGGGGGGCGTGTGCCTCGTACGTCAATCACCGAACTATTTTCCCTGTGAATAGCGTGTGGGTGTGTCCCGCCTCAGGTCATTATCAGATAATGAAGTGAGACGAAAAGACTGTACCTCTCCTTGGTTTCATATGGATTACATAAACTAAGAATATTTGTTTCGATTTGACTTGCTTACTTTAAAAGTAGACACCTCAAGCTTTCCATAGATATATTTCTCATCTCTGTGTGTCAAGTATTCACTGAGTTTCAGTTCATTTTAGTGACGCGTTTCAAACAGAAATGCGCAGAGACTGAGACAGCTGAAAGCACACCCTGTATATTTTCTTTATTTTACAAAAGCACAATGATTTGTTGATATTGTGAGTGTACACAAATAAAAATAGACCCTTTACAGATTCAAACAATGTATTACTCTTATGTGTACGATCAAAAAAGACGGAGCATTTTAAGTTCTTTTCGCTGTTATTAAAAAATGCAAGTGGTGGCACCGTCGACCGCAGAGGGTTAAAATCAAGTTGTGTACTAAATCCTTTACCTAAACATTTCTTCTACTAGAAACAAACAAACCACTTAAAAAGAATAAATTCTTCCTTTAGCACTGGCTATGAACCTAAATCCTTTGAACTAGCAGGAATCAAAACCCCTGATTAAAAAAAAATGACCTTGACCCATGTCAACTGTCCAAGCACAGGCCAATATCAAACCTCCCTTTTATCTCCATGATTTAGGCCTCATTTAGGCACTGAGCCAGGCACTGAGTTTAGGCTGATTTAGGCACTGACCCAGGGCTGGGTAAATGGTAAATGACCTACTACTGGCCTCCAATCCAGGTTGTGTCTCACTGCTTGTGTTGCTTGACCTTAGTGCAGCTTTTGACACCACAGATCATAACATTTTTCTAGATAGACTAGAAAATGTTGTTGGAGTTAAGGGAATGGCCCCCTCTGGGCTCAGGTCTTATTTGACAGATCATTATCAGTTTGTAGATGTAAATACTGAGTTCTCTATGAATACTAAAAAAACCTTTCGGTGTTCCATTATAGCACTGCCATATAATGTTGCATTTTATATGCATGTATGTAATTATGGCCACGTAACTTGTTATTGTTGTTTTGTTATGACCATCGACTAACTGTTTGGTCTAGTGCTCGCGTTATCGCGAGACCCAATGTGGTCATCATGTGCCGATGTGTGTGTTTACTGAAGTGACTTTAAGCTGGGATAGAGACAATGGAGAAAAGCATCCCCAGCTGTTCATACTAGTAGGTTACCGTTGTGCAGGCCCCTGTCACTGGTGGGACTTTTCCCTTTTTATATTTTTCTGACAGAGTTTGAACAAATAAAGGGTGATTTATTGGCCTTAAAATCACAAGTTGGAACTCAAGAGGCAGGTCATAAAAAAATCAGTTAACAGCACTCTTAATATGGAAGCTACTTTAAGAGAGGCAGTAGAGGCTAGCTTGGACACACTGCAGGATTCTTTCCAGCAATCCTTGGAAAAACTCAAGAAGGCAGTTGAAGACTGTTTCCTCAGGAGGGATGCTAAGTGGGAGAGTCAGATTAAGAAGGTTAGTGTCACCAGCACCTCTACACTTTTTTAGACTACATGCTCATTCACCTCTCACATTACCACTATACACCATCCCATATCCCACCATGAAAATTCTCAAGCATGTGTGCCACCTGGAAGTGTGGAAGGCAGAGAAATCTAAAGTACATTACTGGAAGTCTTTTAAAGAAGCCTTCATGACTGCTTTCCTACTGGATGACTACTTAGCAGAGGTGGAGGACTAGCTCAGGATGCTGGTACAACAGCCGGGGCAGAAGATAGATTTCGCCTATGAATACCGTGCAATCTGCTTGAAGTGGAAGGCAGATATCACTGAAGAGGAATTAGAAGGCCTCATCCTTAACAACATCAATCCCAGAGTTGCCGGCTGCCTAAGAAGGACAGTGATGACTGTGGAACAGCTGATCAAGGTGGGCTCCAGGGTAGAAAAGGTGGGTTGGTATGTAGAACTCCAAAGAAAAAAGTACCAAAAAACCACCTGGAACCCGAGGTCCTAAAATCTTGCTGGGGTGTCCGTCACACAGCCTCATGACTCCAGACTCATCATACCTTCCCTACTCCAGGTACTGCTGAAGACTGGTGGGAAGGAAGTGAAAGCAATCATTGACTCAAGAAGTACTTATACCCTGATATAGCAGAGTCTGTGGAGACAACTGGATATAACCAACATTGACCCGTACCACCAGAAAAAAATTTGTTATGGCAGATGGGAAAGTGCATCGCTCCAGAGCCAAGAGACCTATCCCATTATGAATGGCATGGTTCCACCTGGACATTAGACACTTACATCATGGTTAACACCCAGCTAACCTTTTCTGTTATCCTGGGGTTAGACTTCATCACAAAGACAGCAGCTATTCTTGATGTGGCTCACAACCAGTACGGGGTGTGCTCAGGACAAGGGTATGCTTACCATCCATTCCTTCAACACCAGTTGATGCCAGACCCTCCTAAACACAAACAACATCAGCTAGATTCAGCAGTGACTCTTTATTATGCATTACCACCAGAGTCAGTACTACTATGTCTGAAAGCATTCTGCATCAAGTCTGCTCCCAAGAGGGACTCCGACAATCAGCAGGAGCTCCGGAAGTTGATGGAGGCTTGGCCTTTCGTCACCGCCAACATTTTGAGCCAGACCACTATGGTGATGCACAGATTTTCCATCCCGCATGAGGTCCTGTTAAAAAGCAGAGCATACAGGGTGTCACAGATTAAGAGAGACATAATAGAAGACATCATAGAGCCCTCATCATCACCATGGTTCTCACCTGTGGTTGTGGTGCCCAAATCAGACAGCTCCTACCAGTTTTGTGTAGACTGCAGGAGTGTGAACAGCAAGACCATTCCGGATGCTTATCCAGTGACCATACTGCATGACATCCTTGAATCCTTGGAAGGTTCACAACCTTGGATTTGCAGTGTGGATACTGGCAGGTGGAGATGGAGGAAGAAAGCAAAGAGAAGACAGCCTTTATCACCACTAAAGTCCTATGGTTATGCAATGCCGCTGCAACCTTCCAACAGCTGATGGAGTGAGTATTGTGGGAGCAAAGGGGAAGGATCTGCTTCATTTACACTGATGACATCATCATATATTCTAAGACCTGTGAACAGCATGTAAAGGACATCAGTGCAGTGTTGCAGAGACTCACTCAAGCAAATCTGACACGCAATATGAAAAAGTGTCACTTCTTCAAGCAGCGGCTGAAGTTCCTAGGCCATATCGTCTCCAGATGGGGGAGGTGACAACTGACACTGCTAAAGCCCAAGTGGTGGCTACCCGGTGCCAACTGACCTCAAGTCTCTCCAGCACTTCCTGGGTGTAGAAGGTTGGTACCATAAGTTCATTCCGGGTTTCGGTGACCTGGCCACACCACTGAACCGCCCAAAGTAGAAAGGGGTGAAATAGGAGTGGTCACCAGAGTGTCAAGTTGGCTTTGAAGCATTGAAGACCATGCTACAAAACCCACCAGTGTTCGCACATCCCAACCTATTCTTGCCTTTCCAGGTCCACACAGATGCCAGTGAGCTGGGACTAGGAGCCATATTGACCCAACAGACTGAGGAAGGAGACAAAGTCATAGCATATGCATCGAGGACACTAAGAGTGTCTGAGCTGAACTACTCTACCTCAGAGAAGGAGTGACTGGCAGTGGTTTGGGCAATAGAAAAGGCATTGGGAGGCATTTCTTAGAAGGAGTAGAGTTCGAGGTCTTTACTGCTGTGCTTGCCTGGGCTGCCCAAAGACCCCTCGCCTGACAAGGTGGACCCTGCACCTGTAACAACTCTACTTCAAAGTACACTACAGGAAGGGCGGTCTCAACAGGGGACCTGATGCCTTGTCGAGGGCCTTTGAACCTCTTTTCTTGGGCACTGCACCTTGCTTGAATGTCACCCACCACCACCAAATGGACCCCATTCCATGTCTGAAATCGCTCCAGCTCAGAACACAGATGACACTATCAGTCGAATAAGGGCAAAGCAGCAAGACCAAAAAACACCCACTCACTGTACTGAGGACCACCAGGAGATTCTGTATAGGAGACTCCCACTAGAAGACAAAGGGGAAAGTACCAACTGGTAGTTCCACTAACCTTGATACTGAGTTCCGCACATTACTTCCACTCCAACCTGCAAGGGGCCTTCTTGAAAGATTGAAGACCCTGCTACATGTGTTGGAGGTAGCCAACAGGTGGCTGTCAGTACAGAAAGACGTCTGGGAGTATGCCAAGCTGTGTACCACCTACCAAACATATAAGTACAAGAACACCAAACCTTCAGGTTTCATGCAATCCATAGACATACCAGAGGCGAGGCACACCATGGGGATGGACCTCATGGGACCTTTCACTGCCAGCAAAAGGCAAAGCACTTACCAGCTGGTGATCGTGGATTATTTTGCGAAGTGGGTAGAGATGTTCCCTCTGCAAGACAGTAAAACCACCAAGATTGTGAAAATATTTAGGCAGGAAATCTTTACCCAATTGGGGTACCCAAGTTCCTAGTCTCCGATCATGGTCCCCAGTTTATGTCATTGTTGCTGGATGACCTTTGTAAAAAGTGAGGAGTAAAACAAAAACTCACCATGGGTTACCATCTGCAAATGAAACTGTTGAAAAGAGTCAAAAGAACACTCATCTTACATGGGAGACCAACATGATACCTGGGACCAGTGGATCCCTGAGTTCAGGTTAGCCATAAACACCGCTCAGCATGAGACCACTGGGAGAACGTTAGCCAAGCTCATGACAGGCAGACCCCTCAAGGGACCACAGACACAGCTGATAAATTGACCCCCAAAGCCAGACCAAGCCACCTACCCTATGGTGGAAAGACAGATAACGGCAGAGGAGGTTAAGCATAGGTTACATAGGGGTTGAGTAGGGCTAGACAAACTAGCTTTTATAATATCAGAAGGAAAGATGTGCACATTCAACAGGAGATCTTTTATGGCTCCATTCTCACCCTCTTGCCAGTGCCATCACCAAGTTCTCTGCTAAGCTACTGCCCAAGTGGGAGGGACCAGCAGAAACAGTCAGTAAAATAGGGCAAATAAATTACAGTGTACAATGGGGTAACCCACCGAAGATAGACAATATAACCACTGTTAATTTAAAAAGATATCATGGACTCTTACCTCCGGCACCATAAGCTGGCGGGGTCTATGTAGCACTGCCACATAATGTTGCATTTTATACATGTATGTAATTAATGTAATTATAATCACATGTAACTTGTTATTGTTTCTTGTTACCACCATCAACCAAACATCGAATTGTTCGGTCTAGTGCTCGCATTATTGCGAGACCCAACAAGGTCACCGCGTTATGCCACGTCATCATGTGCCACTGTGGGTGTTTATGGAAGTGAACATAATCTGGGATGAAGACAATGAGAGCACGCTCAGCTGTTCTAATGGATTACTTTCATGCAGACCCCTGGAGATACCACTGAAGAAATACTGGTGGGACTACTTTTCCTTTTTATATTTTATTGCCTCATGGGAAGTATTCCCCAGTGAGATTAAACACCCAGCGGGTTCGGAGGATCCGTTCACCACAGGACAGACACTCAGGTGAGGACAAACCGGTAAGATACACAGCGAGAGAGCAAAGCCGGATGAGAGACACCAGCTTAATAATGTTGAAGAATGTGTAAAAAAAAACATTAGACACTGGGTTCTGACAAGATAGAAGTACTTCTACAGGCAGCTAGAAGCATGTTTTCTGATTACCTAGTAACTCTGGATGACCTTTCAGTTGCATCATGTGCAGCAGTAAAAGACCTTGGTGCGATTATTGACTCCAGTCTCTCATTTGAAGCGCATGTAAATAATATTAGTAAGGTAGCCTTCTTTCATCTCAGAAATATTGACAAGAAATGTGTCACTAAATGATGCAGAAAAACTAGTTCATGCTTTTGTTACCTCTAGGTTGGATTATTGTAATGCCTTGCTGTCCAGATGCTCCAGCAGATGCATAAATAAGCTCCAGTTAGTCCAAAATCCTTACTAGAACCATAAAATTTGACCACATCACCCCTCTCTTATCCACACTGCATTGCCTCCCAGTAAAATTTTGCATTGGTTATAAAATACAACTATAGATTTATAAAGCATTGAATGGTCTTGTGCGACAGCACCTGAGTGAACTTTTGGTGTTTTACGATCAACAACACCCGCTTTGATCAAAAGGTGCAAGCTCTTTGTTGGTACCTAATATGTATGTATGAATAATGAAGGCTAATGCAAGGGGCAGAGTTTTCTCTTACAAAGTTCCACAGTTATGGAACAGCCTTCCAATTAGTGTTCAGGACACGGTCTCATTTTTTAAAGTTTAGGCTGAAAGATTATTTGTTTATTTAAGCCTTTTGTTAACAGCTTTTTTCTTAAGTACAGGCAAACTGGTAAACTGGCATGCTTGGATGCTGTCACCCCCCACTCTCATGTGTTCACTCACATATGTTGACAGTGGAGTGGCTGGCCACTTTATGTCCCAAGATGCCCTCATGTCTATGTTACCTTTTGGCTCTCCATCTTGGTTATGGTGTCATAGCTAGTCTTGCCACTCTATGCACAATCTACATCTAAAACTATTACAAAAGCATACCTAATAATCTGTTACTTCTATCCCCCCTCTGTTTTGAGCTACATGTTACTCCTAAGACACCAGTGATCCTGACTCCTTCTGCCCTCCAGACCTGCCTGATCCAACCTGACACTCCACTTCTGCATGGAGCCTCGCTCACCTGAAAATCACTCACTGCTGCTGAAGATGACCTTGCATGGATAGCCTAAAGATCACTATGAAATTACTGTGGATGGTACCACACAGACGGTATGGTAAGATGGCTGTGGATGTTCTTTCTTGGATAGACTAAAGATAGTCTCCATATTTGAACAGTTGATAACTTCAGTCTGATACAAGAAACTTCTAAGTTAAAACTCTAATGATGCTCATTTATAATCACACTACTCCGTGTCAATCAGATAAGGATGGGTTCCCTTTTGAGTCTGGTTACTTTCAAGGTTTCTTCCACTTGTTGCCTCAGTGAGTTTTTCCCTTGCCACCATTGCTTCTGGCTTGCTCATTAGAGATAAACTTAAATTTTTACATCCGGATATCTGTAAAGCTGCTTTGTGACAGTGTCCATTGCTAAAAGCACTAGAGTTTCTTGTATCAAACTGCAGTTATCAACTGCTCTTTGAGGGAGACTTGAGTGTAAACTGTTTGAAATAACATCCACAGCTGTCTTATCTGTGTGGAACCTATCCACAGCAAACCCATGGTTATCTGTAGGCTATCAATGCGGGGCCATCTTCAGCAGCTAGTCATGGATGGCAACTCATCATCTGAAACTAAATACCTGCAAGCCTGAGCTGCACTATATCCCTGGAGATGCGTCCCCATGTTAAGATGATGTGATCTCCCTGGACAACTCAGCTGCCAATATATTAGCTATACCTATCTTGAAGCTATGCTCAGTGGTCATGTAATCAATTCCATCAATACCATATACAGTAGGTGCACTTCATAGATGTACAATAAATTGAACTCCATGGTTCTACGGAACTTAACACCAGGAATAAACAATAATTCTAATGACAATGTCAAAGGCCTTTAATGATTTAAAACTGCAACCTATTGCCATTTTTTAAAATTCTAATGTGCCAAGGGTTTGAAATGAAATGTAATACTAGTTACACTAGTTACTACGTTTCTCATTACATACTTCAAGTTTAAGTTAATGGTCACAAGTTTTGTATTTTCATCTAGAAAGCTTTCAAAAATGTCACAAAAACAAGTCTTGAGATTTTATTTGTACAAATATAAAAATAAAGAAAATGCACACAGAGACTACATTTCATTATTACAAAAGAAAAGTTGGTTAACTAACAGAAGTCAGACTAAGCAATAAAGCAAGGGTGCCTTAGCAATTATTTGCATTGTTCCCTGGTTTGTAAGATGCCTGGAAGGTTCTTCTAGCCATCTCAAGAACTCCCTCCTTGGTTCTGTTTCCCCCAATGAAGCCACTGGCATGAACAAAGACACAATCAGGGATTCCACTGAATTGGGATAAGGCATTGTCCCTAAGCCCACGCCATTCCTCCAGGAGCGACAGCCTGTGTAATGAGTGGATAAATAAACAATTGGTGAATTACAGGACAAATGCCAGAATACCTTCATTACAGTGACAATTCCATAGAAAAAAATAATACATAGAAATATAAATTTATGTACATTATATGTAACTATGTGGACACCTCACCATCACACCCACATGTGCGCCTGCCCAAAACTGTTGCCACAATGTTTGAAGCACACAAATGTCTAGAATGTCTTTCTATGCTATAGGATTAATAATTCTCTTTACTGGAATTAAGGGGCTCACCTGTTCCAGCATGACAATTTCCCTTTGCACAAACTGAGGTCCATAAAGACATGGTTTATCAAGGTTGTTTTTGAAGAACTCAAGTGGCCTGTACAGAGTCCTGACCTCAACCCCACCAAACATTTTTGGGATGAATTGTAATGCTTACTGCATGCCAGGCCTTGTTGTTCAACATTAGTTCCTGACCTCACTAATGCTCTTATAGCTGAATGGGCACAAATCCTTCCCTTCCTGTCCAAAACCCTTGAAAGAACTGTTTTCAATCAATTCTCCACTTTTCTCACACAGAACAACCTCCTCATCACAAGGAAGTCTGACTTCAAATGCAGACACTCCTCGAAGACTGCTCTGCTTTCCGTCATTGATGTCTTACGACCAGCAAGATCATCTGTCATCATCTTACTTGACCTCTCTGCTGCCTTTGACACTATCAATCATCAGATCCTCCTGTCAACACTCTCCGGTCAAGGCATCAGCAGAACGGCTCTGTGCTGGGTGGAATCCTATCTCTCAGGGAGATTCTTTAAGGTTTCATGGAGGGGAGAAGTGTATGAATCTCGGCAACTCACACCTGGGGTTCACCGGGGTCAATTCTGGGCCCACTGTTCTTTTCTATTTATACTATTTATGAAGTCTCATGGCTTCTCATATCACTGCTATGCTGATGACATTCAGCTCTATTTGTCCTTCTAGCCTGAAGAGCCATTGATCTCAGCACGCATCTCTGCCTGCCTGTCTGACATCTTGGGCTGGATGAAGAAACGCCACATTAAGCTCAACTTGGCAAAAATTGAGCTTCTCATCATCCCTGCCTACCACTCAATCAACCACAACCTCAGCATACAGCTAGGCTCAACCACATTCAAGCCAATCAGGACAGCCAGAAACCTTGGGGTGACTTTTGATGACCACTTGAACTTTACAGACTACATTTCAACAACTGCACAGTCCTGTAGGTTCATTCTGTTTAACATGAAGAAAATATATCAGTGATCATGTCACACAGCTACTAGTCCAGGCTCTTATCTCAAAACTGGACTACTGCAACACACTACTCTCAGGCCTCCCAGCCAGCTCGATCAAACCCATCACATGACTCAGAATGCAGCAGCACATCTTGTTTTCTTCCAGCACAAAAGGACCCACGTCACATCCCTCTTCGTCTCCCTCCACTGGCTTCCTGTAGCTGCCCACATCAAATTCAAGGCCTTGCTGCTCACGTATAAGCCCAACTTATACTGGACCTTACACCTCTACCACCCAATTAAAAATCTTGTATGGTACTCTTACATGGTTTACTTGTAAAATGGAGTCCCTTCATTTTCAAAGGCTCAAAAGTAATTGGAAAACTGACTGACAAGCAGTTTCATGGCCAGATATGGCCCGTTTCCTCGTTATTTCATAACAAATTAAGGAGATAAATGGTCTGGAGTTGATACCAAACTTTCAAATTGCATTTGGTAGCGGTTCATTGGAACCCTCAATATGCAGACCAAAGAGGTGTCAGTGCAAGTGTAGGAGGCCATAGGCTAATAAAACAAAACAGACATATCAGAGAGATAGCAGAAACTTTAGGAGTGGCCAAATCAACTATGTGGTACATTCTTAAAAAGAAGGAATGCACTGGCGAACTCAAGACCACCCAAAAGCCTGGAAGACCCTGGAAGACCATGGAAGACAACTAAAGTCTGAATGCTTAATTATTTCATTGGTGAAGAAAAACCTTTCACAAGATCTAGCCAAGTCAAGAGATGTCTTCATGAATATAAATACAGATGGTTTACTTCTAGATGCGAACCACTGGTAACACTCGAGATTACAGATTTCAGGCAGTCATTGACTGCAAAGGATTTGCATCCAAGTATAAAAAATAATCCTAATATTTATGATTGTTAGTTTGTCCAATTACTTTAGAGCCCGTGAAAATAGAGAGACTCTGCAACAAATGGCTGTAATTACTAAATGGTTAATGCAATATATTTGTTAAACCCCTTGAATTAAAGCTAAAAGACTACACTTCAATAGCATCTTGACTGCTTATCCACTGCGGTGGTGGACAGAGGCAAAATTACAAATTTAATGTGTCACTGTCCAAATACTTATGGAGCTTCTTATGGGTAAAAGCATTACCCAGATAAAGTACTCCCAAACAAAGTTAAATATCAATTCAGAAAATGAAAGCAATTAACAGGGGCAGCAGCTCAACATACTGGTTAAATAGAGTTCTCTTCGTGCTCGCCCATAAATCATGGATTAAATCCCTGCTTAGCACTGTCTGTATATGTACAGTCATGGGAAAAAGAAAGTACCTTTAATTCTATGTTTTTATTCATCGGGGCCTAAATAACAATTGCATGGTCCTCACCAACTTCTATACACAAACAAATGACAACATCACAACAAAAAAACCATTTTAATAATTAAAAAATTTTTTTCCCCATATAATAATTTTTTTCCCCCAAAAATAAACCAACATTCAGAAACCAGGTGGGGAAAAAATAAGTACACCCTATAATTCGGGAACATGTAGAACCACCTTCAGCAACAATAATTTGAAGTAAACATTTCCTGTAGGATATATCAGTCTCTCACATTGTTTTGGAGAAATTCTGGCCCACTCTTTTTTACAATATTGCTTCAGTTCATAGATGTTTGTGGGCATTCACTGATGCACAGCTCTCTTAAGATCCCGCCACAGCAGCTCAGTGGGGTTGAGGTCGGGACTTTGACCTTCCTTTTCCACGCCTTGATTTTTTTTTTCTTCTTTGACCCAACTTTGGCTCAATGGTGGCACTTCAGCACCAGTGTTTACATTTCGCTCCACATCTCATGAACTGTGAGTCCTACAGACAAAATTCTATTTGTCTCGATTCTTTGGGTTCTAAAACATGCTAAAGCAAGCTCAAGAACCATTTAGCTCTGCCCACTTAGATTTGTTGCTAATTTGCGAAACTTACTTTTGTGAACTAGTCCTAGGATCTTCATAACAGGTGTCAAACTACATCAGAGTGTGAAACTCAATAATTATCAAAAATATGTTGACATTTGTAAATAATATGGCCGCCATACATCAATCAATTCTAAGGAGACGGAGGAGGAGACATATTCAGTAAAAGGATCTGAGGACATCTGCAAAGTTTGGGGTGTGGTCATTGAAAGGGGGTGGAGTTACGTTCAATTAGCTGTTTCTCAGGAACCAAGTCTTTTTGAGGTGAAATTTGGTGTGACGTATCGTTCCGCTAATCTGTATCTGAATTTTCATCATTTAATTAGTTCAAAAGCATGGCTACCTTCAGCCAACCAGCTTTCAGCAGGCATTTCACATAGCTAGCATTGAGCTGGTACAAAACTTGATAAGTAGGTTCATCTATGGTCTCTTTATTGTTCTATGTATCTTGGCAAGAACTGGCAACTGGGGGCGCTATTTGTGAGGAGTGCTTGGACCCTGCAGATTGCCACTTACAGCTATATTTATTAGGGGGCCAAGCACAGAGGAACCATACTGTTTTTGTTTTTCTTATTATTATTTTTCTCCACTAAAAATGACCAAACCGACCAAACCGCAGACCAGACCGTCAGGTCCTACAGAAATGGAACTTGGTCAGTATGTAGTACTCCCTCCCACTACTCAGGCAAGAGACAAGAGTCTGATTGGCCTAAGGGTGGCGCTATAGTGAAGAGTTTAACGTTTTGGCTCATATCTCAAATACCCTGAAACTTGAACCATATACACAGGACAAGATTCTGAGGTCATGTTCGTAATTTAGGGATTGGTCATGCATAAGGGGCAGAGCTAATTTTAGATAATTTTTATCCAAGAATTGTATGTCGAATTCAGCTGAATCTTGGTACACTACATCTCTATGCTAATCTGCAAGTGAATCTTTGATGATGACCTGGTCACTTAAAAAACATGGCCACCATCAGCCAATCAGGTTTCAGCAGCCATTTGACAGATTCAACAGTGAGTTATTGTCATGAAACTTGAACAAGTTTCAACGATGCCTTTTTTTTTTTTTTTTTTTAACTGAGGAACCTGAAAAAGGCCAACCTACCACAACTCATGGTCAAGCCTGTGGAAAGCATACTGACATACTGTATTACATATGTTTAAAATTTTTTTTTATTGGAATTTTGCACAATGATATCTTTTGCAATTACACATTTTTAATTATTTAAACAAAAACATTAAACTTCACAATTACATACAATAAAAGGATGAAAGGAAGTGAAATCCCAGTAGTAATAGCAGTACCAATTTAAATTCAAAATAAATACATAAGTAATAAAATAAGTAGAAAAAATATCAAAAAAATGAACTGCCAACAAGACACAAAAAAATCTCACATCTCGCCCAACCATAACCCCTCCAGAACTCAGCCTGACAGTGGCTGACAACAGAAAAAGTAGAGCATAATTATATATATATATATATATATATATATATATATATATATAAATAAACTAATCACATTTTTGAAGAAAAGAAATAAAAGGGGACCAGTTATTTTCAAATAACAGAAGTTTTTTATTTTTTATTTTATTATTTTTTTTTTTTTAAGTGTATACATGATTCTTTCTAAGTGTAATGTGCTAGTCAACTCAATTTAATTCTTGGCACATCTGGTTTCTTCCAAAATATTACTTTTTTTTTTTTTTTTTTTTTTTTAAGCAGTGATTATCCCATAAGAGACAAACTGTTGCTGCACCAATGTAAGGCTCGTACATTTTACAGAAGCTCCAAATATAACTAATATAGGATTGGGCTCAAGATGTCTGCCAAGACTGTCTGAATAAACCTGGAATATTTTTGTCCAGAAACTTTGTAACTTCGGACAAAGGGCATAGCAATAAGACACATTTGCATCTAGGGACTGACATTTGTCACATTAAGGGGATATTTCACACCCGGCTCCTCCTCCTAAGCCAATTTAATTTTCTCCATGGAGGGTGGGTTCAGATGTTCCAAAGCATTATACAGAAAGGAGATCACACCACTTACCCTAGAACAGTCTTTCAAAAATACATCCAGATACAAAAGTTTGGGACTTACATAGTTAGGCATGGAAGTCTTAACAAAATGTCTAATATGAAGGTATCTGAAAAAAATGCTGAGCAGGAATATTATATTTCTCACACAGTTGTTGAAAAGAAGCAAACTTCCCACTCAAATATAAGTCACTTATAGTTCATAGCCCTAAGTTTTTTCATACCTCAAATGCACCATCTAACATGGATGGGAGAAATGAGAAGTTTGCTGAAACAGAAAGTAAAAATGACATTTGGGGAAAAACCTAAAATGTACCCTTAATTGTTTCCAGGTGTGAACAGAATGAATTATGAATGAATATAATGTGATTATGTGATGACACACCAATTAATTTTATATTCTGAAAACATACCAAATATATTTATCAAATTAAGAATATCGGAATGCTAATTTTGGGATTAGAAATAAAGTACATTGTCTACATAACAAAATTTTATTGTTGTATTTTTAGTATTATATCCCATAATGCCTAAATGGGATCGAATAGCCTCAGCTAATGGCTCAATTGCTAATGCAAACAGAAGTGATGACAATGAGCAACCCTATTCTTGTACCTCCGTATAGATTAAATTGAGATGCAACATTGAAAATAGATAGGGCCACTCATTTTGATCAAACAGATCTTGCACAGAACCTGAGTGTATATATAATGTTGAAAAGACATCTAAGATTATTATGAGAGGAATTGTGCTTTGGTATAAAACCAGTTTGATCTGGGTGCACTAATTGACAAATTACAACATTTAATCTCTGTGCTAAGGTTTTGGCCAAAATTTTTTTGGTCTATGTTTGAGTGAAATCGGTCTGTAGAAGTCTAGTTCCTCTGAATTCCTTCCTTTTTTTTTTTTTAGGAATTACAGTTATGACTGCCTCTTCCATAGTGGGTGGCAAAGCTTGGTCCTTAAATGACTGTCTATAAACTCTTTGTAAATAAGGTGATAGTTTGTCATAAACCTCATATAGTTCACTAGAAAGCCTGCACACCAAAAAAAAAAAAAAAAAAAAAAAAAAAAAAAAAAAAAAAAAAAAAAAAAAAAAAAAAAAAAAAAAAAAAAAAAAAAAAAAAAAAAAAAAAAGAAATTATCCCTGTGGCTAGTGAGAAAAGCTTAAAATAAAGAACAATTTTGACAATTATATTTGATACATTTGTACATGTATTATTGACAACTTATTTTAAGAAGTTTGTCAAACTGAAAATAAAGAAATGTCTCAGCTTATTAATATATGGATTTTGAACAGTCTTGCTTTCACCTAACAACAAAAAAGTATGAAGATAGTTAAACTTGAAAATCTAGTGAGCAAACTTAAAAAGCTGAGAACAGGGCTGGATCTTGTCTGAACATACCAGAGCCAGACCACGCCTATAGGAGGAGAGGCAACAGCAGAAACGAACAATGAAGGAACGAGCGCGAGTGCACACATCAAAGGTACGTGCTGAGGAGCTTAACTATTTTTTATTAGTTTTACTAGCAACAGCTATCAAACTATATCAGCACACAGTGCAAAAAATCGTTGTCACAGGACACGAAATTTTAAAGTAACTTTACAGCCTGCCTCTTGCTAGCTAGCTACCGTCTTCTAAGTTAGCTACAGCATGCCCTTTGCTAATTTGGAGTTAGTGAAGTTGACCTCTAGCTATCGCGTGTCTTCAGTTTTCTTATGCTTTGTTTTACAGTGACAGCCGAATGACCGTAATCGGCACTGAATGTTTATAGCATTAGTTCAAACATGTTTGAGAATAAGTCTTGCTTCGTCCTAATTTAATTGTTGAAAGTTTGTGTATCATCTGAAATTTTCAACTAAACCTGTAAAAAATATAGGTTACTAAACTTTTTTTCTGCAGAGGAGTTTGATTCTGTTGTAGAAGCACCACTTTGTTGTGCTGTACATTGAAGATTAACTACTTTGGAGAAGTGTCATTTTGCTCATTCTTACGTCAGTTCTTGAACGATCTTGTAATGTGTTTGGTACATAAGAACATTTTTTTATTTAACAATGTTTGATAGTTAGACATGTTTAGACACATTTAGACACTAGACACAGTTACAGACCGTTTTCCTTAAGTTACTGTTTTTTGGCACTTCTACAACTGTTTTTTTTTTTAACTGAACACTACATTACAAATCAAAGCATTATAGGCAACATAAATTAGATTGCTGCAAGGCTGATGCTGAGCAAGCACCTCAGCACACCAAAAAAATTAAGTTTAAGTAATTGGCCTACCCGTAAAACTCTTTAGTTTTTAAAATGAATTGGATATGTAAAATTTGCAAATCTGAAATGCCAAGGAAGACTGATCTCTTAAAGCATTATAGACTTAGACATAGCCATGGTGGAGAATTTCTCCCTTGTCTTTATTGGGAGTGTTATTGCTCATTTAAAACATGGGGCAGCCTGTGAACCCATCTATCAAGAAGCCACTCGACACGTGCAACAGTGGCACGAGCAGAAGTCCTGTCTTTTAAATGTCCTTGTTGCTCTTTAAACACTATCTCCACAGAAAGAGAATACTTTGAGCACATTGGCAGTCATTTAAAAAAAACAGTAAACTCTCGGTGTTTTTGAAAATTGTTCTTTCAAAACCAAAATTTATGGAACATATGCCTCTCATAGAAGCCGAAAGCACACTCCCCACTCCCCGGACGACTTAAAGCCTGAGCTTTTGCAGAGGTATGTAAATCCTTTAAATGCATGGGGATGATCCTGTTGTTGAAGATACTCAGGGAGCAGTGAGTGAACTTACAGATGAAGAAATTGGAGAACTGCCTAACTTAACTGAGAAAAATCTAGCCCACCTGCTGCTGAAATTGGAACGCATATTCATTGTACCACAAAAGTGTATTGAGTTAGTGGAAGAATTGCACTTTGTTTCTTCATCAGCTTCAGGTCCTATTTTAAAAGAGATTTTAAAATTCATGCTTAAAGAACCATAATTGTGAGGTTGGTGATTTGGTAATCTCAGAGATGGTGACAGATGTGGGTGCAATCCAATTACATAAGCTCTAAAGAGAAATGGTCCTCTTTCCACATCCCACAAAAGAAGAGAGTATTTCAGGAAGCATTTTTCCATGATGGAGCCCATTGAGTATTTGCACAGAAGTAGAAGTAGTGACCTATTTTGAAGTCATTACTTGAGGTTTTGAAGAAAAACAAGATCCAGGATTTGCTCACACATTGTGAAACAGACAGGAGATTTGAATCTCAATACTGGTTATTTCAAGATGGTACAAATTTTAAAAACAATAAGTTGCTATCAGAAAATAATACAGCCATTTCTCTAACTCTGTATGTGGATGAATTTGAGCAATGTAATCCACTTGGCATTTCAAGAAAAAAAACACAAAATTACTGCTGTTTATTGGGTTCTAGTTAATGTGCCAACTTTGCTCAGGTCCTCACTGAGGATTTAAAAAGGTTTGGCTAAAGTGCAGTGTTAACCACTGCTAAAAGATCTTGCCAGCCTAGAAGAGGAAGGACTTTACATTCCGTCTTTAGGAATAAATGTCAAAGGTACAATGTATTGTGTTGTCGCAGATAACCTTGGCGCCCACTCTATTGGAGAATTTGTGGAGAATTTCTCAAATACAGACGTCTGCAGGTTTTGTCTTGGATAAAAATCCCAGTTCCAAGTAAGTGAAGTCAGAACAGGGGCATTTTGTTCTAAGACAATGCAAGAGCACAGGGTGCATTCTTAACCTTCTTAACCTTAAGGACAGAGTTGAACTTGAAAGCATCATTTTCTAGGGCACTACCCAGAGCTGATAAAGGCTTTTGGTCCACTTGTGTCTTTGTGAACTATGCATTTTGAAGCTAAACATAGCTTTTTTAAGTGTGTGGTCAGGCATACCTGCAGCTTCCGAAATATTCTGTTGTCTCTTGTGGTGAAGCATCAGTTAATGGTTGCATACCATCTGCATGGCAGTAAAATTGTCCAATCACCTATACAGGTAACAAACCTGTCGAAGGTGAATTTGATTGTGCTGAGGGAAGACCTTAAGAAGGCACTGGAAACAAAATTCCCTGGTGAGTCATTTGTCCAGTTGGCAAACACAGTGTGTTACAGTGGCACCAGTTACTCCACTGGAATGATCTTGGCATATGGTTCAACAGGTGGTCTGCCAGATTTTATGGAGTTGATTCAGATAGTTCTTATGAAAGGGCAAGTTGGCTTGCAAGTGAAATGTTTAAATTCATGGTATATTGAACATCTTAGAAGCTATGAGCTTAAAAACACAGGAAATGTTAAAGTCACTGAGCCAAGTGAATTATCCTACATATTCCCAATGGCAGCATACACGGTTGGAGAAAATAGCATGGTGACCCTAAAGAGTCACATTTATTTTCTGTAGAGGGTGAAAGTCATTACACCTTGTAATTTGTTTGACATAATCTTCATAAAATGCATAATTAATAATTATACCATCCCTCCAATATATAGGGTTATAGTTTCATGAAGAAAATTACAAGGAATATTACATTAATATACTCGATGTATTCTACTGAAACTGATTGACGTGATGTGGTTTCTATTACAGATGCCCCAATGTCTCAGTTAACCAAACTTCGGATCATTCTTCAAGACCATGACATTCGTAAATTAGATTTGCCTCATGGAATCCCTGGGCCTGTGGGCGAGCTCGAGTCTGTTGTGAGAGAGACATTCAGGGTTAATGGGAACTTTACTTTGCATTATAAAGATGCTGATTTTGGAGATGAATATTTTTCTTTTACCTCAACAAGTGAACTCAAGGACAAGGACACAATTAAGGTGGTACACATTGTTGAACTTCTCACATTTACTACGACGTTACTATGACCACTGAAAGTGCATCAGAGACTTCCATCCATACCTCCAACCATCCTTCAGTGACCTCCATAGGACCTAACAACAGTTACTCTTCTAGATCACAGGATACAGTGATACTCTCATCACCTGAACACGGGACTCGGCATTCTCAGTGTTGGCCTATGGAATTTCCAGTACCTCATTTTACCTATGACACAGTGCTTATGCTAGCCTCAGGAAATGAAGCGTTCAAAAAGGATGGAATTCATCTGAACTTCACCACAATCCTCCCAGACATCCTTGAGAAAGTGGCTGAACTTTGGAAAATGAAAGACTGGATTTGCTTAATGAAGTAAAGAAGAGGAATAACCATCAGATCATCAGTGTAAAGATGGCGAAGACTTTTTCGATTTGCAGACAGGAAGTTGTCAATGAAGCATCAGCAGTCAGTGATTTAAAAGACCGATGGCCTGCTCTTTTTTATGCAACTCGGTTAAGTATTTTTTCATGAAATGGTTTGCAGTATGTGCTATATTGGAGTCAATTTTCTACCTTGCCTTACATTTATTACATTATTTATTATTACAGATTAATGAAGAATTCAGAAGGATTTTCAGATGGGAGCAGGCTAACAGTGGAGACAATGTTCATGGCAAAACTGGACCAGTGCTCCCCGAAAATAATGTCCTTGGTGTCCTCAAGAGGAGGGGCTGCAAGAATTAATATACAGCGTATAAGGAACATGCTGCTAGAGGTATGAATAAATATAACAATTTCAAGGAGAAAACACCCTTTTTATTTATTTATTTTTTATTTATACATTATCCCAGGCTATGGGTTTTGTTGTGCCTTTTGAGGTATTTCAGAAGATATTCCTTGAGCTGGATGGTCTGAAAGCAAGCTCAAAGGTAATGTCTCTAAAAAATAAACTGCTGTGCTAAATAATGTGAAAAGAATGAAGCGGCTGTCATTAAGTTAATCAGTTAATGTATCACTGCTATGTTAAGTTTTGTTGCTCATACACATACAGGAACAGCACTGTTAACATGCAGTTATGTTCATTTCTGATTTTTTTTATGAAGAAAAGCAAACAGATACTTACAAAGTACAAGTTCATTTTACTTACAAGTTCATTTTCACATAGAATAGGCTGGAGTATGTTACATTTTTTTTTTTTTTTTTAGAAGAAAAGCAAAATAATGTTATTTTTCTATAAAGTGCAATGTTGTGCTTTCTTTTTCACAGCTAAGTCCTGTCCTCTGACTAAGAAATATTTTGCATTGTTTTTACAATAAACAATTATCATAAAATTGAAATTGCTGTGTTTTTTTATTCTGACAGAATTGAAATTAGTTACTTTTACTCAAGAAAATTAAGGTAACAATTTGCATGGACATTTCTGAGTAGACTGAAAACAAAAGATAGAACAGCTTAAATTAACTAACTTGACCACATAATATTAAGCTTACAACTTAATTAAGCTTTTGAAGGACAATTCAAATCATGTTGGCTGTGCTAAACAAATTGAGTTGGGCTAACTAGAAAAGTCTCACAATATTT
This sequence comes from Pangasius djambal, assembly GCA_022985145.1. Lineage (NCBI taxonomy): Eukaryota > Metazoa > Chordata > Actinopteri > Siluriformes > Pangasiidae > Pangasius > Pangasius djambal. The sequence continues at coordinate 9,249,427 of CM040994.1, forward strand.
ACTCAAAAACGGCAGGTACAATGACTCAGAGAGAAAGTGAGAAGCTCTCCTGTTTCTGATATAATTTTGTATGTAGTTCATTCAGTCTCTAACTGGCAGAGTTGCTGCGCTGGAGGTTTCTGAGGTTTATCACCAAATTCAAAGTATTTTTGCTTCATATATTGAAAAGATTTGCATATCGTTGACAAGAGATTTGGTTAAATTTGTATCTAAGCGCAGGTTTTTTTTTTGTCCTTTTCGGTAGATGGATTGGTAGCATTCTCAGTATCCAATTTTTGAACTTGAGATTCTAATAACACTAGTACTGCCCTATTTTTTTTTTTTTTTGGATGCTTGATAGGAAATAATTCATCCTCTAATGTATGCCTTGAATGTGTCCCAAAGTATTCCTATAGGTGTGTCCAGCCTATCATTGAAAAAAAAAAATTAGCCTAAATAATTAGTAAAGGCTGTATTTGCAAGTATATGGAGAGTAACCCTCCAATTTCTTTGTGGCCTTTCCATGTTACTTATTTTAATAGAAAGGGTAACCAAACAATGATCCAAAATGACAATATTAAATCTCTTCTAAAGATAATCAGTTCTTGCCTTAGCACTGGCTATATACTTAAATATTTTAAACTAGCAGTTATCAAACCCCTGACTAAAAAAAACTTAACTTCGACCCCTGTCAGCTGTCTACCTTTAGGTCAATATCAAACCTCCCCTTTATCTCCAAGATCCTAGAAATGGTTGTAGCACAGCAGCTATGCTCATATCTACATACGCATAACATTCATGAAATGTATCAGTCAGGATTTAGGCCTGATAATCTCACAGAGACATCACTGTTAAAGTGGTAAATGACCTACTACTGGCCTCTGATCAGGGTTGCCTCCCCTTGCTTGAGTGGCTTGACCTTAGTGCAGCTTTTGATACTATTGATCATGCTATTCTACTTGATAGATTAGAAATTGTTGTAGGCGTTAGGGAATGGCCCTCTCCTGGCCCAGGTCTTACTTGACTGAACGTTATTCACAGTTTGTACACTTCTCTACGCATACTAAGGTAAAGTTTGGTGTTCCACAAGGCTCTGTTTTAAGCCCACTGCTTTTCTTTATATATTCTACCTCTGGGCAAAATTATTCATAAACATGGTATTAGCTTCCACTCTTACGCTGATGACACAATTGTATGTTTCAGCAAAGCCAGATGAGAGACACCATCTTAATAAAGTTGAGGAATGTGTAAAGGACATTAGAAACTGGATGCTTATTAACATTCTCTTAATTCTGATAAGACAGAAGTACTTGTACTAGGACCACATGCAGCTAGAAGTAAGCTTTCTGATTATGTAATAACTCTGAATGGCCTTTCTGTTTCATCATGTGCAGCAGTGAAAGACCTTGGGGTGATTATTGACTCCAGTCTTTCATTTGAGGCTCATGTAGATAATATTACTAGGATAGCTTTCGTTCATTTCAGAAATATTGCTAAGATAAGAAATACATTGTCACTGCACTATGCAGAAAAAAATAGTTCATGCTTTTGTTACCTCTAGGTTGGATTATTGCAATGCCTTGCTGTCTGGATGTTCCAACAGATGCACAAACAACCTCCAGTTAGTCCAGAATGCAGCATCATCATCCCTATCTTGTCCACACTGCACTGGCTCCCAATCAAATTTTGTACTGATTGTAAAATCTACTATTGACCTATAAAGCACTGAATGGTCTCACACCACAGTACCTGAGCAAATTTTGGTCTTTTATGATCCTCCACGCCTACTTCGATCAAAAGGTGCAGGCTATTTGTTGGTAACTTGAATATCGAAGGCTGCAGCAGGGGGTAGAGCTTTCTCTTACAAAGCCCCACAGTTATGGAACAGCCATCCAGTTAGTGTTTGGGGCTCAGACACAGTCTCAGTGTTTACGTCTAGGCTGAAAACATTTGTTCAGGCAAGTTTTTGTGAATATTTTTTCCTTAGGTAAGAGCAGGTCTTGAGGGTTCACAGGCCTAGAGTGTTGTGGGGAACTGGGATGTTTGCATGTTGTCTATTTCTGTAAAACTGCTTTGTGACAATGTCCATTGTTAAAGGCGCGATACAAATAAAATTGAACTGAATTGAATTGAATTTGGCATCACAAACCTGTGGCATAATCTTACCACCCAGAATGAAGTAATCTATTCTAGAATAACCATTATGGACTGGTGAATGTAAGGAATACTCCCTACCCATCGGATTAAGAATACTCCACATAAACAAATTTGTATTACGTACATATGCACTTAAGAATTTACTGGAATTGGAACTGACTGATTTTTTTTATTAGCAGATCTGTCCAGATATGGGTCTAAAACACAATTACAATCACCCCAAATTATGAGATTTGTATCTGAAATATCTGGAATTCAAACACTTTTGTGAAAAACTCAGGGCTATCATAATTTGGCCTATAAACATTGACTAATGTCAGTGGGACACAGTGTAATTCCCCAACAGTCTTTATGCTTAAACAGAACCCCTTTATGGATAAGAATTGGTGTTCTTTGGCAGAAAAATTAGAGTGATATACTTGTTTGATCCATTTATCCCTCAGTCTACCATGGGCATCTCATTTCAAATGAGTTTCCTGCAGAAATATCTGTCATAATATCTGAATGATTTTAAGTGGGATAATATTTCCCCCATCATAACTGGTTCATTTACACTCTTTACATGTCCAACTTGTGAGAGAAACCCTTTACATTAAAATTCACATCATTATGCATAAACAGTGAGGATGACACTTCAGTTAGTCTGCTCCAACCATTTGTAATATATTATTACAATATTATTACCATAGGTGTGTTTAGCACTGACCCACCCCCCATCTAACCCCTAGATAACTAAACATGTCTAGCTGTTACAAGAACAAATGTACAGCATGACTCACCATGAAGTAGATGGCAAAAGAAACATACAACAAAGAACAAGAAAAAAATAGAAACCATCCTGTGTATGTTACCCTTCTGAAGCCTCACTATAGTCCAATGGTTAGTCCATTTAAAAAAAATGAAACAACCAACGTTTGCTTTGTTTTAACGAAATTTAAATGAAAATCAGCTGGGCTACTCTAAATGCATCTTACTCTATTGTTCACCCCAGAAGTCTCCCCCCTGTATTACAATATTGTTTTGTTAGCTGCTGCTGACCAGAGAGAACTGCAGGGGGTGGTGAAGACAGCCCAGCGTATCACTGGAGTGAAAATCTGGACCTGGAACAAATCTACAGCTGCTGCTTTAAGAAAACCCTCAGCATCATCAGGGACCCATCCCACCCTGGACACTCCCTGTTTGTCCCCTTGCCATTGAGGAAATGCTATTGGTCCGCACATACACACGAATAAGGAACAGCTTCTCTCCAGAGCTGACCATGACCCCCATATGTTGGGCTTCCCCAAACTTTTGCCTCAAATTTGGAGACACATGAGAGTCTAAAATGTCTCCATATGCTGTAGCATTAAGATTTCACTTTACTGGAGCAAAGGGGCCTACCCCAAACCTGTTCCAGCCTGACAGTGCCGGAACACAAAGCAAGGTCCATAAAGACATGGTTGGACCAGGTTGGTTTGGAAACACTCAAGCGGCCTGCACAGAGCTCTGACCTTAACCACAGTGAACACTTTTGGGATGAAATGAAACGCCAACTTCATACCAGGCCTCCTTGCCCATCCTCAATAATGCTCTTGTGGCTGAATGGGCACAAATCAAAGAGTAACATGACAAAATCTAGTGGAAAGCCTTCCAGAGAGACTGTTATAGCAGCAAAAAGGGGGTTTCAACTCTGGAACTGGATCTTCATTAAGCACATCTGCTTGTGATGGTCAGGTGTCCACATATTTTTGGACACAGTATAGATCAGATGTGAGCCTAACACTCTGTCTTCTCAAGTCAAGTGGAGTTTGTCATTTCAGCCATATACAAGTACATAGTGAAACGAAACAACGTTTTTCCAGGTCCAAGGTGCTACATAAGAAACACAGAACACCACAATACTACAGGGACTACATAAATTAAACAAAGTGCACAAGTGCAAACGTGCGGACGCACAAGAGAGAACAAGACAGTACAATGACTACAACGCCGACCAGTACGCAGTTCTGTTTGAAAGTGACCAAGTGACAATAGTGCAAATATTACAGAGTTTGGTATAAATAGCTGAAGTAACGTAAACATAATGGTATTATATTATGTGTAGAAGCAGCATAAAACATGTGCAAAACATGTGCATGGAGGATGATCAGTTGTGTGTGTGTGTGTGTGTTCCTTCCTTCAGTCCAGTTCTAGGTATTGAGGAGTCTGATGGCATGAGGGAAGAAACTATTGCACAGTCTGGTTGTGAGGGCCCGAATGCTCCGGTACCGTTTACCAGACGGCAGGAGGGTAAAGAGTGTGTGAGAGGGGTGTGTGGGGTCATCCACAATGCTGGTGGCTTTGCGGATGCAGCGTGAGGTGTAAATGTCCGAGATGGAGGGAAGAGAGACCCCGATGATGATCTCAGCTGTCCTCACTATCCGCTGCAGGGTCTTGCGATCTGAGACAGTGCAATTCCCAAACCAGGCAGTGATGCAACTGCACAGGATGCTCTCGATAGTCCCTCTGTAGAACATGGTGAGGATGGTGGGTGGGAGATGTGTTTTCCTCAGCCTTCGCAGAAAGTACAGGCGCTGCTGGGCTTTCTTCGTTATGGAACTGGTGTTGAGCGACCAGGTGAGGTTCTCTGCCAGGTGAACACCAAGAAACTTGGTGCTCTTGACGATCTCCACGGAGGAGCCGCCGATGTTCAGCGGAGAGTGGTCACTCTGTGCTCTTCTGGAGTCAACAACCATCTCTCTGGTTTTGTCCACATTCAGGGACAGGTTGTTGGCACTGCACCAGTCCGTTAGCCGCTGCACCTCCTCTCTGTATGCTGACTCATTGCTCTTGCTGATGAGACCCACCACGGTCGTGTCATCGGCGAACTTGATGATGTGATTCGAGCTGTGTATTGCTACACAGTCGTGAGTCAGCAGAGTGAACAGCAGTGGACTGAGCACACAGCCATGTGGGGCTCCAGTGCTCAGTGTGGTGGTGTTGGAGATGCTGTTCCCGATCCAGACTGACTGAGGTCTCCCAGTCAGGAAGTCCAGGATCCAGTTACAGAGGGAGGTGTTCAGGCCCAGCAGGTTCAGCTTTCCAATCAGGTGCTGAGGAATGATTGTATTGAATGCTAAACTGAAGTCTATGAACAGCATTCTAACATAAGTGTCTTTATTGTCCAGGTGGGTGAGGGCCAGATGGAGGGTGGTGGTGATAGCGTCATCTGTTGAGCGGTTGAGGCGGTAAGCGAATTGCAGAGGGTCCAGTGAGGGAGGCAGCAGGGTCTTGATGTGCCTCATGACAAGCCTCTCAAAGCACTTCATGATGATGGGTGTAAGTGCAACGGGACGGTAGTCATTGAGGCAGGACACTGAAGACTTCTTTGGCACGGGGACGATGGTGGTGGCCTTGAAGCAGGTCGGAACAATGGTGCTGCACAGGGAGGTGTTGAAGATGTCCGTGAAGACATCTGCCAACTGGTCTGCACATCCCCTGAGCACCCTGCCAGGAATTTTGTCTGGTCCAGCAGCCTTTCGTGGGTTGACTCTGTGTAGAGTCTTCCTCACGTCGGCCGTGGTTAGACACAGCACCTGGTCATTGGGAGAAGGGGTGGTCTTCCTCGCCGTCACGCCGTTCTGTGCCTCGAACCGAGCGTAGAAGTCGTTCAGCGCATCTGGGAGGGAGGCATCACTGTCACAGGCAGATGGTGGTGTCCTGTAGTTTGTGATGTTCT
>CM040994.1:9266772-9300051 GCA_022985145.1 Pangasius djambal
CTCTGTTGAGTCTGGTTCCTCTCAAGGTTTCTTCCTATCTCCATCTCAGGGAGTTTTTCCTTGCCACCGTCGCCTCGGCTTGCTCTTCAGACACACTCTCACACTTCATCTTACTTTTTTGTTTGTGTAAAGCTGCTTTGAGACAATGACATTGTAAAAAGCGCTATACAAATAAACTGAATTGAAATTGAATTGAAATAAATAAGTAATGTTCTGCTATTACTAACATGTTATTTTTTTTTAATGGTAAGATTGTTTGACAGTAGAATTCAGTAGTGCTTTGACAGATTAAAGCAACAAATTCGTGCCATCACCTCTCCTGCTGTGTGGCATCCACTCAAAATTGAGTGTCACACTACTTGCACACAAGTACAAGTTGAATTGCACATGTGATTTTTACTTAATATATTTCCTCATCCCCCCATTAAATAATTCCTGGGTCCTGTCAATGTCAACACATTTCTAAATCTTTTTTAGACCCAGGTCTGATGTGCATCAGGTGTAGCAGATAAGTGGGCCCCTTCAAGCTCAGGTTCTAGGATTTCAGCCCCATCTAGCCCTAATTCTGATCCAGGTCTGCAGGCTTATGACTATGGCTGGAGCTACAGGTAACCTGTCCTCCGATAGACTCCTATAATCCTTTTGTTGAATTGTTGTTGTGAATTAGTGTGGCACTCACTTCTCAGTCTATCTAACTCTAAGTTTTTGCTCACATCTCCTGCACTGCACTGTACCACACTTCACCACCAATAATATACTGCAGGTGCCACAGCTAGATGGAGATCATGCAGAGAAGAAAGTTTTTCCTCAAAAAGTATGTTGTGCTGAGTGTAAATGTTCATTGTTGTTTACCATTATATTTTAAGATTTTATATTACATTTTGCCTTTATACACCACCACCACAATGGATTTGAAATATAATAACATCAAGATGTGATTGAAGTGTAGACTTTCAGCTTTATTTTAAGAGGTTCCACAAAAATATGGCATTTACCATTTAGGAATTACAGCCATTAAAATTAATGTAAAAGTAAAAGTAAAAGTAACAGCAAAGTATTTCCATTTTCAGGGGCTCAAAGGTATTTGGTCAAAGTTAATTGACCATGTGCAGTGCATTCCCTCCTTACTTCAAGACAAATGAAGCAGATAAAAAGTCTGGAGTTGATATCAGGTATTGAGTTGGCATTTGGCAGCTGTTCAATTGGAACTACCAATATGAAGTCCAAGGAGATCTCAATGCAAGTGAAGGAGGCCATCATTAGGCTGAAAAAACAACATAAATTTAGAAGAGAGATAGCAAAAACCTTAGATGTGGCCAAATCAACAGTTGGGTACATTCTTAAAAAGAAAGAAAGCAATGGTGAGCTCAACAACATCAAAAGGCCTGGGAGACCACGGAAGACAACTAAAGTGGATGATCGCAGAATCCTTTCCTTGGTGAAGAAAAACCCCTCCACAACATCAACAGAAGTCAAGAATACTCTGGAGAAGGTAGGCGTATCACTGTCAAAATCTACAATCAAGAGACACCTTCATGAATTTAAATACAGAGGGTTTACAACAAGGTGCAAACCACTGGTAACATTCAAGAACAGGAAAGCCAGATTAGACTTTGCCAGAAAACATCTAAAAAAAGCCTCCCATGTTCTGGAATAAGATTCTTTGGACTGATGAAACCAAGATTAACTTGTACCAGAATAATGGGAAGAGAAAAGTATGGCAAAAGAAAGGAATAGCTCATGAGACAAAGTATACCACATCATGTGTCAAACATGGTGGAGGGAGTGTTATGGCATGGGCATGTATGGCTGCCAATGGAATGGGCTCACTGGTGTTTATTGATGATGTGACTGCTGACAGAAGTAGCAAGATGAATTCTAAGGTGGATAGGGCTATATTATCTGCTCACATTCAGCCAAATGCTACAAAATTGATAGGACGCCGCTTCACAGTGCAGGTGGATACTGACCCTAAACATACTGCGAAAGCAACTCAAGATTTTTTAAAGCAAAGAAATGGAATATTCCTCAATGGCCTAGTCAGTCACCTGATCTCAACCCAATAGAGCATGCTTTTCACTTACTGAAGACAAGACTGAAGGCAGAAAGACCCACAAACAAGCAGCGACTGAAGGTGGCTGTGTCAGTGTTATGGCTTTGTCCTGACCACTAGAGGTCCCCCTTGAGTGTTTTTGTTAGTTTTTTTTTTGTGTCTGTAATTAATTTCATTGTTTTCACCTGTGCCTGGGTTCCTGTGTGTGTATTTAAGTTGCCCTATTCCTCAGTTCTTTGCTCAGTGTTTCTCCTGCCACGACTAAGTCCTAGTCATTTTCTGACTGTTCTGATTTTGGATTTATCTACTAACTGCCTGTTTTTGGGTATGGTATCTTGTTTTGTTATTGCCAACTTTAACCTTCTGGAATTACTCTGGGTTCCTTTGAATTTCTAGAGACTTTTTTATTTTTTGTTTGTTTTCCAGTTTTGACCTTGCTTTTTGATTATTGGAATTTTAGGACTCTTGAGATTTTTTGCCTTTGGTATCTTGTGTTTTAGTTACCCACTTGAACCTGCTTGGATTTACTTTTGGATTTTTTTTTGGAATTCTCCGCTGGCTTGCATTTTGAAGATTACTTTTGAAATAAACTTTCTACATTTTACCTTGAACCGTGCTCTGGGTTTCTGCATTTGGGTCCACTACTTTGCAAGTGCTCCCCCTAGTCCCCAAGCCCGTGTGGTGCAAGGGTAAAGTGTCAGTCTCTCACCCCAGAGACCTGAGTTTGAGTCCCTTCCCTGATAGAAACACTGAGCTAAATATGGACCCAGCAGAATCAGTCAGCATACAAGACCTGCATAAAACATTGGCTCGTCAGGGGGCTGCAATAGCGCAACATGAGACATTGATGGCTAAACATGATGAGTTGCTGTCTGAGATACTCACTTCCCTCCAAGAGATGTTTCGGTGACTGCTAGCAGCTCCCTCCACAACTTCAGTTCAAGCAACTCAGCCAGTCCCATTGACCAAACCCCAACTTCCTCCTCCTCAACGGTTCTCTGGAGACCCAAGCACTTGCAATGGCTTCCTGACTCAGTGTGATCTCACCTTTGAGTTACAACCTTCTTCGTTCCCCTCAGACAGGGCCAAAATTGCTTACATAATCACTCTCCTCTCTGGGAGAGCCTAAATCTTCCCTTTGAACCTCTCCGTTCTCCCCTGGTTGTTACTGCACTGGATGGCCCCTTGGCCATGGGGAGATCACTCATCAAACACCCTCTCTATACCTCTCCATTCAGCAACATCAAGAGAAGATGTCCTTCCAACTAATCCAGTCACCAGCCTTTCCAGTGGTTCTAAGCCACCCCTGGCTTCTTCGGCACAAGCCGCACATCGACTGGTCCACCAGCTCTGGGGACCTACCTGTCATGCCACCTGCATCTTCTCGAGTTCCCCAGACATCCCTTCTCAGTCCCAAGAACTCAGTGACCTCTCTCGAGTACCCCCCGTGTATCATTCTTTTCAGGAGGTTTTCAGCAAGCGTAGAGCCACCACACTACCTCCGCATCGTCCTTATGATTGTGCCATAGATCTGTTCCCGGGCACCATCTCCCCTAGAGGCCGTATCTTTTCACTATCCCCTCCAGAGCGGGAGGCCATGGACAACTACATTAAGGAAGCCCTTGCTGCAGGGTTCATACGAGCCTCCACCTCTCCGGCTGGAGCGGGGTTCTTCTTTGTGGGCAAGAAAGATGGGGGTCTTTGCCCTTGCATTGATTACAGAGGCCTCAATAAGATCACTATTCGAAACAGCTACCCTCTACCCCTCATGTCCTCTGCCTTCGAGTTGCTCCAAGGGGCCTCAATCTTCACCAAACTTGACCTGCGCAACGCATACCATCTGGTGCGCATAAAGCAATGATGGAATGGAAGACCGCTTTCAACAACCCATCAGGGCATTATGAGTATCAAGTTATGCCCTTTGGCCTCACTAATGCACCAACAGTTTTTCAGGCTCTAATCAATGATGTTCTCCTCCATCGTCTTCTAGAGAACCATCTGAACATCAAGCCTGAAAAATGTGAATTCCATGTGTCTGAACTGCAGTTCCTAAGATTCATCATTTCCCCAGGATAGAGAGCTGTTGGCCGTTAAGCTCGCATTAGAGGAATGGAGGCACTGGCTCGAGGGAGCTAAACACCAGTTCTTGGTCCTCACAGATCACAAGAATTTAGAGTATATCCAGCAGGCTAAATGCCTCAATCCATGCCAGGCCCGATGGTCTCTGTTTTTTTAACTGATTCCAGTTCACTTTGTCATATCGACCGGGTACCAAGAATCTGAAACCTGATGCCCTGTCTCAAGTTTACTCACGCACTAGTCATGAGGAGCCGGTAGGCCCCATTATCCATAGCTCTAAAGTGGTGGCTCCAGTTAAATGGGAAATTGAGGCAACGGTAAGGAGGGCCCAAGCTCAAGAACCAGACCCTGGAGGGGGGCCAGCTAACTGCCTATTTGTCCCAAGCACTGTCCGATCCCAAGTGCTCCAATGGGGTCACATCTCTCTCCTCACTTGCCATCCTGGGGCAGCTTGGACCCTTGACTTCCTTCGAAGAAGGTTTTGGTGGCCTACCATTACGGAAGATATTCAGGCATTTGTGGCTGCTTGCCCTACGTGCAATCAGGGGAAGGCCCCTCATCAGTTACCTCAAGGTTTGCTCCATCCTCTTCCGATCCCCAAACGACCCTGGTCTCACCTCTCTATGGACTTCATCACTGGGCTCCCACCATCCAAAGGTAACACCACCATTCTGGTAGTAGTTTCTGCAAAGATTCTCCAAAGCATGCCGATTTATCCCATTACCCAAGTTACCTTCGGCCAAGGAAACTGCAGAAATTGTCATTGAACATGTGTTCCGAATCTTCGGTATCCCTCAGGACATTGTTACAGACAGAGGACCACAGTTTTCATCCCGCTTCTGGCATGCCTTCTGTTGACTTCTGGGGACTACAGTGAGTCTGTTTTCTGACTTCCACCCAGAGTCTAATGGTCAAACTGAAAGGCTAAACCAGGACCTGGAAACTACGCTGAGGTGCATGACTGCCAATAACCCAACCTCCTGGGCATCCTTTCTTATTTGGGCAGAGTATGCCCATAACATGCTGCGTTCCTCAGCCACTGGCATGTCTCCTTTTGAGTGCCAGTTTGGATTTACACCACCATTGTTCCCTGATCAAGAGGGAGAAGTCGGGGTTCCTTCAGTTCTACATTTTGTAAGACGCTGCCGCCTGACCTGGAGGAAGGCCAGACTCAAACTTCTCCAGACCTCTGAGCAGTATCAGCAGCAGGCTAACTGTCATCGGTGATCTGCACCCACCTTACGTCCGAGCCAACGGGTGTGGCTCTCCACTAAGAATCTGCCGCTGCGTGTGGAGTCCTGCAAGCTGACTCAATGGTTCATTGGACCTTTCCGCATTGCAAGGAGAGTAAATTCAGTTTCCTACCATTTATTTTTACCTAGATCTCCAAGAATAAATCCCACCTTCCATGTTTCTTTACTTAAGCCTGTTGTTTCTTCTCCTTTTACTCCCGCAGTCAGACCTCCCCCTCCTCCTCGAATTGGAGGCCAGCCTGCCTACACAGTCCATTGGATACTGGGCTCTCGTCAAGTACAAGGATCTCTTCAGTACCTGGTGGACTGGGAGGGCTATGGCTCTGAGGAACGCTCCTGGGTTCTTGCACGGGACATCCTGGACCCTGAACTAATCAGGGAATTTCATGCTCGTCAATCTGATCATCCAGGGAGGAACGTCAGGAGCCGTTCCTAGAGGGGGGGGCTGCAGTGAAGGCCAGCAGTGAAAGCATCTCCAGGGAGGAAACTCAGAATTTGAGTTTTGAGAACATGGGCACCAGACTTCTGGCAGTCATTGACTGCAAAGGATTTTCATCCAAGTATTAAAATTATGGTTATATTTACAATTATGTCACTTTGTCCAAATACCTTTGAGCCCCTGAAAATGGAGGTACTTTGCTGAAAATGGCTATAATTCCTAAATGATAAATGCCATATTTTTGTGGAACCTTGTAAAATAAAGCTGAAAGTCTACACTTCGATCACATCTTGATTATTTCAAATCCATTGTGGTGGTGTATAAAGGCAAAATCACAAAAACTCTGTCACTGTCCAAATACTTTTGGACCTGACTGTATATACTTTTTTGCTTTGAATAACTTGATGGATTAGTTAACTATACTTGCGCAAATTGTATGACTACAATTTAGCAGCATGTTTTACATATTAGTTGATAATGCTGCACTTACCACTTTGAGTAAAGGTTGTTCAGTATGCCATCTTAAGTGCCTCAGTCTCAAAGTCTCAGACCAAGTGAGTCGATGAATGGGACTCAATGTATGCGAGCAAGACCAGCTCTAAATGATACTGCGCATCTGGGCTTAAGTAGCTATAGAAAATATAGTTTGTTTTCATTTCTATTAGAGTGGTTTATTATTTGTCATCTGAATTTGACATGATCTGATGCTGTTTTGTATGATATATCTATTATACAAAGTGTTGATTTGATTACAAATACATTTTTTGGATTGAACAGAATAATGCATCCTAAATGAATACAAATGCAAATACAGACAGAAAGTTGCCAAAAAGATTGCCAAAAAGCTTCACAATGGGTGTCGATCTCATAGGATGAAACAAAATAAGTTATGCAAATGCAGGGTTTTTACTTTGTTGTTGAGTTTTAATGAACAAACTGCAGAAGCATGAGGGGCTTCCAGTTTTCAGAAAACAACAACTTCACAAAACCATACAAAAAAGACTTGAAACTAGTCAAAAAATGTTCAGGCACAGAAAAAGGTTGTCATAGTCTTTATCACACCTTAATAATAGATACTAATAGCATGTCCAGTGGATGTTTCTGATCATTCTGGAATGTAACAACCCCAACTAAAATTTTTCTAATTAAAAATTTGATTAACAATTTTATTAGATGGCTATTGTTGTCAGCTATAACCAGTGATATTAGTATTCTGAGATGTAATGCATTAGTAATTTATTTCCACATCTAACAGATCCCTTCCTGCATTGTTGAAGTCAGTGCAGAAGAATTAATACTCTCTTGATAATTAAAGGCTTATTAGTATATTTTCAGATCTAGGCTTATTAGTGTATTTTCAGATCTATCCTTTTCTGTGGTGTTACATCAGTGCAGAGGCATTGTGTTGCTAAGGTATCCAGTGCTTTATTAATCTGTTATAATTAGCTAAACTAGATAGGCCTAGATATGAGTTCTGGTTCTAGTCATACTGCAGGGGAACAGTCCCTGGGACTGGAACAGATTTACCTCAATAACCTTTATGGTCAGCTTGTCTTTCTGATGTTGAGGGAAGGAATATTTAGCAGTACTCTCTGGTGGACTGTGAAGATATAATCAGATATATTGTGTCTGCCATTCAGCATGAGGTAAATTTGAACATTCCAGGTGTTCTGGAAGGAATACTCTTATGCTTCTACAGAAAGAGAAACATAGAACTTGAGGATCTGCAGCAAGGGCTTGAGCACCTGACCCACAAACACCACAGGCAGGGAAGCAATGATGAGGAAGATTCTGAGGGGTTAAGGTTTAACAGAGACTGTGTATAGACTGAACAGTGCTTAAGCCACGGGTGAAACCACATGTTCAGCAGGAAGTCAGGCCTCCATGAAGCTCAGTGGCATTGACCAGACAGAGTCCACCAGCCAAAAGTTTCCACCATCCCATGAAACTATAGGTTCTGTCTTTTGGTCAGTAGACCACTTGTTCTCCAAAGAACAAATGGTCCCATAGAGGAGCCTCACTCTTCACAGACTGACAGAGATGTGCATTCAACCACCTTTTCACTATGTGAGGGATCAAATGTGCCCCACTTAGATTGTCCCACTCTTACCTTTATTTCTCACCTCCCCGTGACTGTCATTCTACCCCCATTCATCCTTTTCTCCATGAATCAGAGATTCACATCAGTGATCTTGGAGCACATTATCATGACACCCATGAAGACCGCATGCTATGCTGTCACCATTATGAGAATGTGATGCTCATGACATTTCCCCAAGGAGAGTAGAGTTAGTCCATGAACAACATGAAGAGTACTTTCTACTGCCTCCTACAGTAGGTCCCATAGACCACATCACTATGTTCCGTCTTCTCAATCAGAGCATGGTCATAAAGGGCCTAGTTATTTGTCCACTTATAATCCAGCACGAGCACTGGTTCCTTAATGATGGCCTACATTTAAAATAACTCGATGACCTGGCTAAGAACATAGAACATTTTGATCCAGAGAAATGTGATAATAAATTTGCAAACTATATCAGGGAGATTACACACTGCCTGTTTGACTTGCCCCATGCTATGGACTGTGAAAACAAACTCATTTGAAAAACTACTTCCAGAACTTTTCATGCTTTTTATTGAAATGCAACCTAATAAATCTTGTGATGTTCTGTGGGAAGAATACAGGCCATTTGCTGAAGAAACTTCAATTTCAGTCATCCAAATTAAACACAATTGAAATCAACACAATGAGCCTTTTCCTTTAGCCTTCAAGGTGGTCAAATTCACTCCCAACACTGCCAGAGAAATTGATGAATGACTCTGTGGTTGATTCCTCATCAGGCTCAAGAGCCTTTTAGTCACAGCTACACATATATTATCCTTGTCCTATTCAGATGAGTAACATGAGGAAGAATTGGCTTCAGACCTCTTTGGACGCCCAATGATGGCCATGAAGTCTCAGGTTCTGTTTATGAACCATCCATTCTGACAAATGCCTCTCTGAGATGATCAACGCCAAGGCATTGACTACAAATTTGATGCCCTTCACCGGCTTCCAGACAGCTTAGTCATTGTCCACACATGCGTGAGTCCTGAATTATCATGCTTATTTTCCTTTTTGGAGCTGAGCTGTGAATAGTATCACAATTCCTTGATCAACCACTAGGAGCACTGTTCCAAACCAAAACCACAAACCCACTCAATCATGTTATGATTAAACAGTAGTAATAGTATGAGTAAACAGTTCATTGCAATTAAAATGAATTAAGACAGACTGGAGTGTTTGCACATCTCATGTCAGAATACACTATAGACAATAAACTGGATGATCTCTTAAAGATAAAACATAACTGGCTCTTACTTTTTCTGTGAAATATAATTGCACCTTATTGTTTCTGTGACACAGCGGCTGCAAGTTTGGTTCCTGCTGTCCAGAGCAGAAAAATCTTTTACTCTCTCCAAGTTTCTGAGGGTGCTGGAATGCCATTCCACATCATTCCAGTTCACTTTAACCCATGCTCATCAACACTGAAATTAATTCCTGACTAAGCCAGTGGCCATGTCAATGTCTTCTCCCTCCTACTCTGAGAAATTTACCAACTAAATTAACTACTGCTTTTTGATGACCTTTTCTCACCATATTTGGTTGGACAAAGAGTGCAATCCTGCATTCTTATTAAAGGGAATATTATACTGATACCTATTGCCTCTATCACAAAGGGGATGTCACCCAGAGACTCTAATCCCAGAGGATGTAATATCCATGTTAGAGTGTCTTACTTGTCCAGAAGGGGGCAGTCTGCCAATGCTGGTTATTGTGGGTGAAACAGGTGAGGCCAGGCATACTACATGTGTTATTGGTATGAAGGCTCTTCAGCAGCTTCCGCAACTTC
Source organism: Pangasius djambal (assembly GCA_022985145.1). NCBI lineage: Eukaryota > Metazoa > Chordata > Actinopteri > Siluriformes > Pangasiidae > Pangasius > Pangasius djambal. The sequence continues at coordinate 9,276,490 of CM040994.1, forward strand.
TTCCTGCTCTTCTGTTCCTTCAGCAGCCACTGACTCTTACCTTTAGATGCCAGTCTAAGGCAAAGTGAATATAAGTCAATGGGTCAATATAATCGGAGTGGTGACATACTGAAATGTGGCAAGTACTAGCAATGTTCAATCATTTATCTCCATCAACAGCTGCCATTCAAGCTTACCTGTAACTCTGACTCACCTTAGAGAATGCATCTGACCTGATCTGACTCTGAAGTGTGCTCTGTTCTTGTACCGATAACTTAAACACAAATAAATGTACATTGTCACAAACAAAAGCAAAGTAACAATGTCTGGTAAATATGGGGTTACTATCTGTGATGGAGTGATTGCATACAGTTTTTTTAGTTTCCCAGCGTGTCTTCTAAATTTCCATTGCCTTTGGCTTGCCCTTCACCCTAAAATAAAACTTTATACTCACACATTGTGGTGGCATTTACACTCCTTTGGTCGAACTTTTTTCAGATGATTTTTGACCTCTCTAAGGTTCTTTATTTTGGAGTGTAGTGTCTCAATCTATTGATAAAGGAAGAAAGATATAATGTACACATGACTATATTCTCTTTGTGAGAGTATTAAAAAATTATGTACTTCAGTAATGGTGTACAATCCAACCTCATGTTCAATGTGTAGTTTATGGTCTTTCCATGCCTGGAGTGATTTGTACATTCCACCATCACATATTACTGTGTCATTTATCAATATTGAACACCTAAAACAAGCACTATACTGAGATTTTCAGCACACTCAAACACTACAGTGCTAAGGGTAACATTAAGTTACATAAACCTTTACATATAAACAATGAGTATATTTATTCACATCTCCTATTCAAAACCCTGTCTGAGTCTAACCTGTGGGTGACTTTCAGGGCTGTGTGTGGTGTGAGGTTGTTGGTTATAGGTTCCATTCCACTGTACTCTTCATAACCCTCATAAACTGCGTTTTTCCTGCCCAGTCTGGGACTGATGTTATTTGGTACAATGGGCTGGTAACCCTCCTCCAGATCCAGAGTGTACATAGTACTGTCCAGGTGAGGTGGGAGCGAACGGGCCCAACGATTCTGAGACAAAGTCTTCTTTGACCTCATTTCTAGAATAAAGGAATAAAATGATTTATGATTATTTCTTATATAAAATGTCTCATATTATGTGGAATATATAGGGAGTGCATTCTATTGTAGTAGTGCATCAATTTTATCACAAAACTACTAAAGAAATTACACAAAACTACAAAGTCCATTACATTTTCTGCTATTTCAAAAAACAGCAACAAGATTGCAACCATAGATATAAATACCTAGATGCCACATTTGCAAATGGCTCTGAGACAAACATTTATTTAAATACATATTCACATAGCATGTTTCAGACACACTTCTCTTAAACAGTGTTTTCCTCCTCTTGAAAGGCACATCAGGCTCACAGTTACAGTACTGTGTAGGGGATCCAGGCCTGTACAAATGAGCATTACTAGCCATCGTGCCCTGATCATGTGGGACATAGCGATCCAAGGTTCTCTTACACTTTTGAAGTGTCAGCATACCCGAGGAGTTCACAACACACTGCCATTTCTGCAGATAGATGGAAACAGAAAGTGTGAGTGAGGGTGAGGTCACTCGACTGTCTGTGTGTGTGTGTTTTACTTTACACACCTGTCCAGGCTGCTCACAAGCAGTCTGATAATCTGTTTTCTGGCAGAGCTCTCTAACACGCTGGTATTTAGGCAGTGAATTCTCCCAGGTATCCTCTTTTCCATTGGGCAACTTATGCAAAGGCTTACTGTGCAGTTAGAGGGATAATAGACTCAAACCTACAGTTATTTTATAAAGTTGATTCTAATTCATCAATATTTTATCTGGTGTGTCTGTAAATGAGATTTATCATCCATGTTGATGGATAGAGTTGGATTCTTTTTGTAGGATACATTTTAAGTACTTTATTAAACAGTTACGTCCCTACCTATCCCCAGTAAATACTTACCCTCTCTCTACCAGGAAAGAGTCTCTCCACACTTTCCCCTTTTTGTTAAACAGAAACCTGAAAAGAGACAGATGTTATGTAAGCTACAATATAAGCAATTTACAGATATATTATACATGCGGTGTTTGAACTTATATTTAATTAATGATAGCACAAATGCATTGCTGAAAGCTGAAGTAGGAGCATAATATTATGTCTTTGGAAGCTGTACCTGTTGATTGGTTTGTCAGTTTCTAGTAGCTTGAGAATTGATTTTCCATCTATGTCCACAGGAATGTCAACTCCAGCCATATCAAGAAGGGTGGGTGCTAAGTCAATATTGAGAACTATATGGGAGTTACTGAAAAAAAGATGAGAGAACTTAATATTGGCCAAGTTTCTGAAAGAGTGGGACTACTGAAATCTTTACATTTTACTGTTGTCAAACTCACAAATTGAATCAGCCACTGATATGATATTAACACAAATAGCGGTTCTATTTCACCACTCCTAACCACCAGAGATGGTGTATAACACCTTGGTATAACAAGTATAACAAGCTTGGGCATATGTGCACATGATGTGTGCATATGATGTGATTCTCCAACAAGGAAATGTTGTGATATACGAATCAGTATTTGTCACAAATTCTGCCATCATACATTCCCTGTCTACTTCTCATTTGTAAATAGGTGAGACCACAAGAACAGTGTATGCAGCTATAATTGGCTTGTGGTTGTCAGAGATATAGGTTTCCTGTCCTCTGAATCTGGGAAGGGCCTTTTTCTTATTCCTTTCTACTTTAGTGAGTTCGGTTTTTTATCCATAGCACCAATTAGCCTCGAGTAGGTAGTACAATAGCGTGGGTATTCCCTCAACATACCACTCACTGGAACTTCCTAACCTTGCTTTTATTCAACTGGATTGCCACTACTTTACAACTTTTTTGTTAAGTAGGTATTTCCTCAAAACAAATGTCTGCTTTTCTACACTCAGGTATAATTGTCCCCATAGTCATACAGTGTGGGTAGCCACAAATTACCATGGTACGGGACTTTCATTCATGCAGTGTCTGAATCTTTTGTAAGGAAAGGACTGCTAATTCATTGCTGATCTCAACTCCTTGAGATCTTGTAGCTCAGTGGCTAATCATCTGTCACACTCTATCAGATGAGCACAAGGATGGTATGTCCACAGTTCTGTCCGGAAGGTGCTTCCAGGCTTATAATGACATACCAGTTGAGCCAACACATTCAACTCAGTCAGTTTTGGAAGGAGTCTGACATGGTTTGCCAAGTTTGATGCAGAAGAACTCGAGTGGCCCTAGCCCTGACCTCAGTCCCACTGAACACCTTTGAGGTGAATTGGAACACTGACTGCGCACCAGACTTTCTCACTTGACATCAGTGCCCAATCTGCTTTGTGGCTGAATGAGAACAAATCCCCAAAGCCATATTCCAAAATCTAGTGGAAAGCCTCCCCAAAAAAGAGAAGAAAAGGGGGAACCATCACTGTGTTAATGGCCATGGTTTTGGAATGGGCACATATGAGTGTGATAGTCAGGCGTCCACATACCCTTTAGGCAGCCAACACACCACAGCACCATGGATGGCATCTCTTTAAGGCCCCATAGACTAATTTCTTAATTTCCTTTCTAAAGGAAAAAGGTGTTGCCATCCCTCACAGTCCCCTAGCAGCACTGTGTTGGACTTGTCCCCCTTAAAAATCCTCCTCATGACCCTTTTCCTGGAGCTGATTTGAAGTGATTCTCTTTGAAAACTACCCTCCTGCTAGAAATCAGTCCAGCTTAGAGATGTGGGGAGTTAAAAACCCAATGAGCTTGCCTTGTATGGGTTGGTGGCCAGATGTGTTTGAAATGGCCTTGTGGCTGAATCCAGGGTTCATATCACCAAACTTTGTTAATCAGACTATTAACCTTACTGTCTTCAATGAGGGTAAGCATGTAAAATGCCTGATACATGTCCTGCGGTATTAACTGAGTTAGAAAGCAGGCATCCAATCCTCATACTAGCTGTTTATTGGTTAGCCCACTGGGTGGTGGACTTCATCAGCTTTATACTATAGAGGGACTGGATGCCCATCCCCTGCTGGGACGAGGAGCATCTTGTCCTTATGGGCTTCATTTAGAGGTGTACTACTCCAGGACATCTGTACTGCTACTACCTGGGCTTGCACTTTCTTCGGAGTGTACAATGTTAATATTGCCCCTTCCAGTGGTGTGAGTGAAGTAGTCATTTCTAAGCATGTATGGCATCTCTTTAGGGTCCTATAAGCTAATTATTACCTAAAGGTTCTGTCATACATCGCAGTCCCCATAGGAGCCCTGTGTGTGAGGTTCCCCTTGTGCTCATGTCCCTTAAAGTTCCTTCTCATGAGCCTATGCATATTGTAAGACTATTCTTGCAAGCATTTTTTGTGGGCTTTTTGTATTTTGTATATACACATCACATTAAACACACTTCTTTTTTTCCCTGAGGTACATGTAATTAATTTACTTTTTTGTTTTGCTAGGGGTAGGATTTGCTTTTAAAAACATAATTCAAAACTATGAGTTATGATTTTTAGATTTTAAACAAATCAGAAACATAAATACAAATCTCAAAAATTTTAATCTCAAAATACAGTGGGATTCCCACGGAAATGTAGACGCTTCAGAGTGGTCAAACATTTAAAAAAGGATTTATGTTCTACTTGACTGTGATGCTGATTTGCTCTCTTTGACCGCTCTTAAAGTGTCTAATTTGGCATAGTTTACATAAAGTCTCTATTTTTGAGATTTGTATATCCGGTTCTGATTTTTTAAAATCTCAAAACCTAGCATGTAATTTTGAATGTTTTTAACATGTAAAAATGTAAATTAAATTAACCAGAGAAAAAAAAGACTTTTATTTAATGTGATGCTTATAATTCAAATATACTGTATGAAATTCATATTCAAACATTTTCTAGCTCAAATGCAACTTCCAAGCTCCATATTAAATTAGTTTCATATAACCACAATTACATCAGTTACATGCATAACTAGCATTTTGTCTAATTTGCAACTCACATGGAGCCTGCCTTCACATTTGGACCTCGTATATAAAAGGGAACACGAATATCAAACTCATAGGGCATGGACTTGCCCTTAACGAGGCCAAACTGGCCAATGTGGTAACCATGGTCAGACATGTAGATAAGGTAGGTGTTTTCCAGTTCCCCCATCTCCACCAGCATATTGTACACCTTTCAATGAAAAGAGAAACAGACAAGCACATTTTTTTCTCAGGGTCAAAAAGCATTGGATGTTTTGTCCTCAAACACTTCAGCAGGGGTGGGCACATTCACATTCATTAATAGTTAGGTGAAGTGAATGAGATTTTACACCTTTTCTACACTGTCATCAACAGAGAGCAGGGTCTGCAGTCGTCTTCTCTGCAGCATGTTGGTGAACTGCATGTGAACAGGTTTCATAGGGCCAGTGTATTGCAATATCCAGTGCTTGTCTGGGTTGGGGGCATAATTGTAGCTTGGAGTGCTGAGGGGACAATTACGAGCAGAAACTGTTTACAAAAAAATCTTCTGTAAAAAGCTGATAACATTTTCAATTACCTTTCATAGCATAACTTTGTTGTGCTTCAGAACTGCAGATATCTTGGCTGTTTTTGTGTGGTTAGAGCAGCTTGGCATAGAATGCAATCTTGTATTACATAATGAGTGAAAATAATGACCATTCCATTAAAGGGAAAATTCACTGTAATAGAGTACTATGTACTGTGGCCAATTTCAGAATTTCTACTTTGGGTTGTAATAGACCTGAATATTCACAACTTTTGCTTTTTCATTTGTGGCAGAAACACAAGATTAGTTTGAACCTCTATCACATTTGATTACATTTGGTGAAATTACAGTATGCATTTTGTAAAGAAGGTGACAGCTTTATAAAATATCCCAAAATCAAGAAAATAATGTGCTTAAAATAAATATATATCCCTCTAAATCAACCATAGCCAAACATGGCAAAAGACTCAAACAATATGCTGTCATACTTTGTGACATATATGTATGTATGTATATACAGTTAGGTCTGGAAGTATTTGGACAATGACGGAGTTTTTGTGATTTTGCCTTTATACTTTATACAATCAAGATGTGATCGAAGTGTAGACTTTCAGCTTTATTTTAAGAAGTCCCACAAAAATATGGCATTAACCATTTAGGAAATACAGCCATTTTCAACAAAGTACCTCAATTTTCAGAGGCTCAAAGGTATTTAGACAAAGTGCCATAATTGTAAATATAACCATAATTTTAATACTTGGATGAAAATTCTTTGCACTCAATGACTACCTGAAGTCTGGTGCCCATGTTCTCAAAACTCAAATTCCGAGTTTCCTCCCTGGAGATGCTTTGCCAGGCCTTCACTGCAGCCACCTTCAGTTGCTGCTTGTTTGTGGGTCTTTCTGCCTTCAGTCTTGTCTTCAGTAAGTGAAAAGCATGCTCTACTGGGTTGAGATCAGGCGACTGATCACTGACCATTGAAGAATATTCCATTTCTTTGCCTTCAAAAAGTCTTGAGTTGCTTTCGCAGTATGTTTAGGGTCATTATCCACCTGCACCGTGAAGCGGCATCCTATCAGTTTTGTAGCATTTGGTTGAATGTGAGCAGAGAGTATAGCCCTATACACCTAGGAATTCATCTTGCTACTTCTGTCAGCAGTCACATCATCAATAAACACCAGTGAGCCCATTCCACTGGCAGCCATACATGCCCATGCCATAACACTCCCTCCACCATGTTTGACACTTGATGTGGTATTCTTTGGATCATAAGCTGTTCCTTTCTTTCCCCATACTTTTCTCTTCCCATCATTCTTGTACAAGTTAATCTTGGTTTTATCAGTCCAAAAATCTTATTCCAGAACATGGGGGCTTTTTTAGATGTTTTCTGGCAAAGTCTAATCTGGCTTTCCTGTTCTTGAATGTTACCAGTGGTTTGCACCTTGTTGTAAACCCCCTGTATTTACATTCATGAAGGCCTCTCTTGATTGTAGATTTTGACAATGATATTCCTACCTTCTCCAGAGTATTCTTGACTTCTGTTGATGATGTGAAGGGGTTTTTCTTCACCAAGGAAAGGATTCTGCGATCATCCACTTTAGTTGTCGTCCGTGGTGTTCCAGGCCTTTCGATGTTGTTGACCTCACCAGTGTTTTCTTTCTTTTTAAGAATGTACCCAACTGTTGATTTGGGCACACCTAAGGTTTTTGCTATCTCTCTTATAGATTTATGTTGTTTTTTTCACCCTACTGATGGCCTCCTTCACTTGCATTGAGATTTCCTTGGACTTCATATTGGTAGCTCCAGTCAAACAGCTGCCAAATGCCAACTCAATACCTGATATCAACTCCAGACCTTTTATCTGCTTCATTTATCTTGAAGTAACGAGGGAATGGACAGCACCTGGTCAATTAACTTCTTGTTAATCAATTGTCCAAATACCTTTGAGCCCCTAAAAATGGAAGAACTTTGCTTAAAATGGCTGTAATGCCTAAATGGTAAATGCCATATTTTTGTGGAGCCTCTTAAAATATAGCTGAAAGTCTACACTTCAATCACATCTTGATTGTTTTATTTCAAGTCCATTGTGGTGGTGTATAAAGGCAAAATCATAAAAACTCTGTCATTGTCCAAATACTTCCAGACCTGACTGTATATATATATTTACATATATACTGTGTGTGTATATATATAAATATATAAATAAATAAATATATATATATATATATATATATATATATATATATATATATATATATATATATATATATATATATGTATATATATATATATATAGAGAGAGAGAGAGAGAGAGAGATTCACACAATGGATTTGAAATGAAGCAATCAAGTGATTGAGGTGTAAACATTCAGCATAAATTCAAGGGATTTAACAAAAATATTGCATTCATTGTTTAGCAATTATTTTTTCATAGTACCTCCATTTTCACAGGCTCAAAGTTCAAAATTCACTAATAGGCAGTTTCATGGCTAAGTGTGGCCTGTTTCCAATATTTCATGATAAATTAAGGAGATAAAGGTCTGTTAATGGTCTCTCAATATATAGTCCAAAGAGGTGTCAATGCAAGTAAAGGAGGCCATCATTAGAATGAAAAAACAAAACAGACCTATCAGAGAGATAGCAGAAACTTTAGGAGTGGCCAAATCAACAATTCAGGACTGGCACTGGCAAGCTCAGCAACACCAAAGGGCCTGGAAGACCACAGAAGATAACTAAAGTGGATATCACAGAATTCTTTCCTTGGTGAAGAAAAATCCCTTCACAACATCTAGCCAAGTCAAGAAGACTCTCAAAGTCTACATTCAAGAGGCGCCGTCATGAATGCAAATACAGTGGGTTTACCTTAAGATGCAAACCACAGAATGGCCAGATTAGACTTTGCTAGACAACATCTGAAAAAAGCCTGCCCAGTTCTGGAACAAGATTCTTTGGGCAGATGAAACAATCATGGACTTGTATCAGAATCATGCAAAGAGAAGAGTATGGAGAAGGAGTGTTATGGCATGGACATGTAGGGCTGCCAATGGAACTGGGTCACTGGTGTGTATTGATGATGTGACTGCTGATAGAAGTAGCAGGATGATCTCTGAAGTGTATATAGCTACACTATATGGCCAAAAGTTTGCAGACACCTGACCATCACATTCATATTTGCTTTTTGAACATTCTTTTACAGATTTAGTCCCCCTTTGCTGTTGTAACAACCTCCACTCTCCTAGGAAGGCTTTCCACTAGATTTTGGAGCATGGCTGTGGGGATTTGCCCATTTAGCCACAAGAGCATTAGTGAGGTCAGGCACTGATGTCAGGTGAGAAGGCCTGGGGCACAGTCAGCATTCCATCTAATCCCAAAGGTGTTCAGTGGGGTTGAGGTAAGGGTTCTGTGCAGGCCACTCAAGTTCCTCTACACCAACCCTGTCAAAAATGTCTTCATGGATCATGCTGGAACATGTTTAGGCCTCTTAGTTCCAGTGAAGGTAAAATTGTAATGCTACAGCATACAGAGACATTCTATGTAATTGTATGCTTCCAACTTTGTGGCAACAGTTTGGAGAAGACTCAGATATGGGAGGTATGGTCAGGTGTCCACAAACCTTTGGCCATATAGTATATATTTTCTGCTCAGATTCAGTCATATGGTGCAAAACTGATTGGACATGTCAGTACAGATGGATAATGACCCAAAACCTACTGAGAAAGCAACCCAAGAGCTTCTTAAGACCAAGAAATGGAATGTTCTTAAATGGCTGAGTCAGTCACCTGACCTCAACCGAAATGAACATGCTTTTCATTTACTGAAGACAAAGCTGAAGGCTGAAAGACCCACAAACAAGCAGCAACTGAAGGCAGCTGCAGTAAAGGCCTGGCAAAGCATGTCAATGGAGGAAACTCAGCATTTCAGACAATGACTTCAGGCAGTCACTGACTGCAAAGGATTTGCATCCAAGTATTAAAAATAATCCTTATATTTATAATTATGTTAGTTTGTCCAATTACTTTTGAAAATGGAGGGACTATGTAAAAATGACTGTAACTCTTAAACAGTTAATACAATATTTTTGTTAAACCCCATGAATTAAAGCTGAAAGTCTACACTTCAATCGTCTCTTGATTGCTTCATTTTAAATCCATAGTGGTGGTTTACAGAGGAAAAATTAAGAAAATTATGTCACTGTCTAAATACTTATGGACCCACCTGTATAGAGAAAGAGAGAGATAGAGAGAGATAGGTAGGTAGGTAGGTAGGTAGATAGATAGATTGATGTACTTTATTGATCCCCTAGGGGAAATTTGGGACAGGTTTAATTAATTGATAATTTTGCTGTAGGTTTTCCATAGTTGTGGATTGTATGCTTACATGTGTTGAGAGGCATTCAGAAAGGCTGTACTGTACTGTGGTGCCGCATCTTCTGGGCTGTGAGGAGCAACATGGCTCAGCACCATCATCACAGGCCGGTTGGGGTACAGTCTCTTAGACATCCGGAAGAAGCTGATACTATCATTTGTAATAAGGTCAGTGAGGTAGTCCTATATGTTAAGAATTTTATCAATTAATCAATAAAATAATATAGGGTTTATAACTGCAAATGTCACTGAAGCTATGTAAACTTGAAAATTTTTGGGGGGATATCTCTGTATATCTTGGGTAAAGGCTAAGTAACTATTTTAAATACCTGTAGCAGATATCATAAAAACGAGTACTTGGTTTTATCCATGAAGGAATAGTACTTCAATTAATTTATGTAGGCATTTAAAAGAAAAAGAAACAAAAGCATTGGACAGAACCATGTGATACTCCATGTTATGCTTCTCCCGGACTCCATTTCTGCACAAGGTGTAGTTATAGAAACGAGAGTTCTTCACTAGTGCTACCCACTCCTTCCATCCAGGTGGCACATAGGAGCCATTGTACTCATTCAAATACTTCCCAAAGAAGGCTGTAAGAGACAATATTTATCTAATAGTTAACAGAGCAATATTAAGAAGCAAAACACAAACTGTGTGATATCAAAAAATCAAATTACAGTCATGTAACAATTGTGTGGTCCTCACCAACTTCTATAAAAAAAATAATAAATAACCTCAGCTGACAACAAAAACCACAACAATGGATATAAAAAGTCCACACACCCCTGTTAAAATGGCAGGTTTTGGTGAATTAAAAAATGAAACTAAGATAAATCATGTCATCTTTTCCCACCTTTAATGTGAAATTGCACAAATTGCGAGTGTGAAAAAAATCAGAAAATTTTTAGGGAAAAAAGGAATAATTAAAAAGCTTACAATAATCCAGTTGCATAAGTGTGCACAACGCTAAACTAATACTTTCTTGAAGCACCTTTTGATTTTATTATACCACTCAGTCTTTTCTATCAGTGTGACACATCTTGACTTTGCAATATTTTCCCACTCTTTCTGGCAAAAACATTCTAGGTCCATCAAATTGTAAAGGCATCTCCTGTGCTATCTCCTGCTGTATTAAAATTGTCTGGTATTTGTAGCTATTCATGATTCCCTCCACCTTGATAAAACCCACGGTTCTGGCTGAAGAAAAGCAGCTCTAAAGCATGACGCTGACACCACCATGCTTCCCAGTGGGGATGGTGTTCTTTTGGTGACGTGCTTTTTTTGCATGAAACATACCTTTTGGAATTATGAAATTATTATACCTTTTGCAATTGGTCTCTTCAGACCATAATACATTTGCCAGATGGTTTGGGGTGATTTAGTTGAGCTTGGATGTTTTTTGTGAGAAAGGGCTTGTCTAGCCACTCCGATCCATAGCTCAGACATGTGAAGAATACAAGAGATTATTGTCTCATGCAGAGAGAAATCAGTACTTGTCAGATATTGCTGCAGCTCCATTAATGTTGCTGTAGGTCTATTGGCAGCCTCTCTGGTAAGTTTTGTCTTGTCCTTTTTTTTGGAAGGATGTGCTGTTCTTGCTAATGTCACTGTGGTGCCTCATTTTTTTGGTGTCCCATCCACTTTTTGATGGTGCCTTCACGGTGTTCTATGGTACATCTAATGTTTTGGAAATTCTTTTATACCCCTCTCCTGATCGATATCTTTTGACAAGTGACATATCATACATGCTTTGTAAGCTGTTTGTGGACCATGGCTTCAGGAGTCGGATGAAACCTAGGAGATGTCAAGAAAATCCTACAGAAACAGCTGATCTTTTTGGGGCTAATCAGAATAATTTAATTGATGACAGCTGTATGATAATTACTTTTGAACATGATATTGAATGTTATTGGTTCATTCTGAACACAGCCACATCCCCAATTATAAAAGGGTTTGCACACTTATGCAACAATTTGTATTGTAATGTTTTTATTTTTTCTACTGTTTCTGATTTCAATTAATTTGTATATGTTGTAATTTCACATTGAGGCTGGAAAAAGTTCTGACATGATTTATCTTGGTTTAATTTTTTTACTTGCCATTTTAACAGGGGTGTGTAGCCTTTTTTAATTCATTGTATGTAGTCATTTTTTCACAAAAAGGAAACAAACATTCAGAAACCAGCTGGGAAAAAATAAGTACACCCTATAATTCAGTAACATGTAGAAACACCTTTAGCAACAATAAATTGAAATAAACCTTTTCTGTAGGAGTTTATCTCACATAAACTACTCTCACATCGTTTTGGAGAAATTTTGACTCACTCTGCTTTAGTTTGAATTGCTTCAGTTCATTGATGTTTGAGACCATTTGTTTATGGACGGCTCTCCCACCAGAGCATCTCATTGGGGTTGAGGTCTGGACTGTGACTTGGCCATTCCAACACCTTGATTTTTTTTAGTTCTTTAGCCATGCAGATGTCACTTTCCTGGTGTGCTTTATATCTCTGAGCATTTAAAGGTCTGACCTTTGACAGAATTTGCTAGGATGCCCACTCCTGGGAAGATTGGTACCTATCTTGAATGCTCCCAGTTTGTAAACAATCCTTCTCACTGTAGAACTGTGACTTTCAAATTGTATGGAGATGGCATTATAACCATTCCCAGATTGATGAGCAGAAAAAATTGCTTTTGTTTGTTTGTAGAAGTTGGTGATGACCACACAATTGTTATTTAGACCCTGGTAAATAAAAAATATTTAATTGAAGGAGGTTGTACTTTCTTTTTCCCATGACATATGATATGATATGATATGATATGATTTTCAATTCAAATTACTGAAAACTAACCAGTCCTGTAGCCTGAACTGTTAAGGTGAACAGCAAAGGTATTAGGCTCATGGTGGGCTTGCCATGAAGGTGATGAACAGTTCTCATTGTTGTTGTAGGTGTGGTGGTTGTGCACATATTTTCCACTCAGAATAGAGGATCGAGATGGGCAACACACGGGAGTGGTGGAAAATGCATTGGAGAAATGGGTACCTCCCTGCATCATTATACGCTTTGTTTTGTTCATGGCCATCATGGACCCTGAGAGAATGAAAGGAAGAGAGAGAGAGAGAGAGAGAGAGAGAGGGAGAGAGAGAGAGACATATACCAAAAATGTAGTGATAGGAACAGGTCAAAGGCCAGTAACAAGGCCATTATGTCATCACGGTAGTGACGGAATTGCTACGGGGTAAATTCCATTTTGCAGGCTGAGGTAGTGTCCTTAATTTTAATCTCTCTTCCCCTTAGACATAGCTCACCAAGCTCTATGTCTTGGTCATCAGTGAGAATGATGATGATGTTTGGCCGAATGTGGCTTCGGTCCCTGTGGAAACGAGACCTTAGGGTCTGACCAGATAGGTGCATGGAGGCATCAGTGAGGAAGAAGTACCCCAGAAGGAAGAGAAGGATGGTGGCTGATTTCTGCACTGCCATAGCAATGTCCAGCTGGTACCACATTGTTCAGTACTGTAAAGTATACCTCTTCTTAGTGTATCTGTCAAGAACATATAAAATATTAACATTAAAGCAAAGTAAATCTATTTCAAACAATGCACAAAGGAAAATAATTTGATTTCAAGATCTATTGTCAAACTATTATACAATTTACAATTTACTCCTACAGTGCTGCAGTTGTTTCACTATGCCTTAGCCACATACAACATTTATTGCCCTCAAAAACATGAGCAGCTGCAGGGGTTCTCTCTGCTCTATGGTCTCTCCAATATCTCTCATTCTCTCGCTCCAACTAACATCACAGACAATAATGGCCTATAACGTCTTCAAAATAAAAGATCCTATTTCTGCTTTTGGCCTTAACCATTGATGCATGATGTATAACAGTGGCTGTCTTTGCCCACATCAGTGATCAACACAGCTGAACAAATGGCAATCTGTCTGGAGATTATTAGCAGTAGGCAACTGAAGCTACTGAGAGGTAAATGATACAAGCAATGGTGAATATACTGGTGCCATATGTTGGATCAGGAACAAGAAGATATTATAAACTAGTTCAAGCTGTCAGAACTTGACTATGTTTTAAAGCAGGGGTGTCACACTCAAATTCTGCCCAGGTCACATCAGCAATTTTCAAGATTCAAGATTCAAGGAGTTTATTGTCATATGTACAGGAAACAGTCTGTTACACCATACAATTAAATTCTTACTCTGTGAATCCTCCAGCAGCCTATGACATAAATTAAGGACAGAAGAAAGTAATACACATGGCGTAAATTGCAAATTTACAATTACTAAATTACTAATAGTGCAAAAATGCAAGAGACAAAGATTATTGCATGTATAAAGTGTACTGTGTGCAATGTAACAAAGAAGACACGCATATGCAAAGTCCTGTAGAGGTAGATGAGTCCATATTGCTTATTGCTTTGAGAAGGATGTATGTGTGTGCCCAAGGTATGCAGAGTTAGTCTGTAGTCTCTGTTGTTGTTTGATGCTGTTGAAGTGTGTGTGTGTGTGTGTGTGTGTGTGTAGGAAGGATGGGGTAGTTGACACCTCTGATAGACAAAGGGTAATCTTTGTCTGTAGCGAAGGGGGGAGAGGCAGCGGATGGGTGTCATTCCCAAGCCTGATGGCCTGTTATTCTGGCTTTAACACTCCTGATGGCCTGATATTCTGGCTTTAACACTCCTGTAGCATCTGCCTGAAGGTAAGAGTGTGAAAGGGCTGTGCTGGGGGTGACTATTGTCCTTGATGATGTTGGTGGCTCTCCTGATGGCTCTGGCATGGTAGAAACTCTCCAGTGATAGCAAGGCCATTCCAGATATGGTTTGGGCAGCTCTCACTACCCGCTGCAGAGCCTTACGGTACTGTGCAGTGCAGTTTCCAAACCAGACTGTGATGGAGCTGGTGAGGACGCTCTCAATTGCACACCTGTAAAAGCTATTGAGGATTCAGCTTGGCATGACAAATTTTCTCAGCCTTCTCAAGAAGTACAGATGCTGATGTGATTTCCTGACTAGCTGTATAGTGTTATGAGACCAGGTGAGATCCTCGGTAATGTGAACACCCAGGAATCTGAAGCTGCTCACTCTCTCCACCTCTGTCTCACAAATATGCAATGTTGAGTGCTGATCCCTCCTCCGTGGATCGACATTTATTTCATTTACGTTTACATTTATGGCATTTGGCAGACGCCCTTATCCTTTGTTTTGTTGACGTTCAAGGAGAGATTGTTGTCCTGGCACCATTTCACTAGGTCAGCCACTTCCCTCCTGTATGCTGATTCATCGCTTCCCATTATCAGTCCAATGACTGTTGTGTCTTCAGCAAATTTGATAATGCTGGTATTGTGTTGGGAGGCCACACATTCGTGGGTGAAGAGTGTCTAGAGCATGGGGTTAAGCATGCAGCCCTGTGGAGTTCCTGTGTTTATGGTTATTGACCTGGAAGTGTGGTTCCCAATTCTAACAGACTGTGATCTTCCTGTAAGAAAGTCCAGAACCCAGTTGAGTGGAAGGGAGGCACCCCAAGATTGTAGAGCTTGTTGGTGAGCTTTGATGGTATCACTGTGTTGAATGCTGAGCTATAATCAATAAACAGCAAACGAATATAATGAACAGCATACAAACATAAAAATTAGATTTGCCAGCTTCCAAAACCCAGGATTGAACTTGTGTCTAACATGCTCCCAACTGAGCTATTTCAGTGGTACTGAGTTTTTTCCTTAGTTTTGTGAGACCCTAAGTGGGTAAGCTCAACTCTCTGCAAATATTTTATGTACTGTTTTGTGCATTTTATTGTTTTGGTATGAATAAATTTTTTGAGTGAAATCTGATTCTGCTGGTGTTGCTTTTTAAAGGTATACGGTGGTAAGGCACAGCATGGTGAGCAGGGCTTTTGCCTTCCGCCAGAATCAGTGGCTTATATTATTTTTATTATTACAATTATTATTATTATTATTAGTAGTAGTAGTAGTAGTAGTAGTAGTAATATTATTAGTATTATAGCATATTGGAGAAAAGAACAAAAGCCTAGAATTGCAGATGGATGGCAAAGAGCCCAGCATGTTTGAGGGGGGAACAGTCAGCAGAGTGGGAAGTCGTTGCTGTGGGAGAAGTGGCATCAAAAGTTTTTGGTGGAGCTGGTAGTGAAAGAGATGTTGAGGACTAAGAATGAGAGACTACATGGAGCAGTACTGAGAGCAAACAGAGAAGGGGGAGAAAGAATAGTAGTGTACACCAAGGAGTAGATGAAATCTGACCTTTGATCAACTGTATACAGAGGTAGTGGGAACAGTGGTGATGGTAAAAGTGGGCACTCAGGTGGTAAAATAATTTCTGCCAGGTCTGTTCAGGTAATTGCTGTTACCTCTTTTTGTGGCATAAAGGGAAGAGAGTATGGAGTTATATTAGAACCATTGGCACAAGGCCAAAGTTATCTCCCCCCAGACCTTGTAGTTTCACCTATCCTGATAGGGATGGTAGGCTATTAGTACCTGTTACTAATGTGGGAGTGAGGGACATCTGGTTAAAACCTTGTCTGAGGTTGGGGAAGGTATAAGAAACAGAAAAAGTCATTAGTGTGTGGCACGTTGTGGTTCGTAAACAGCAAACAATTTGTGGTGGGCAATTTGTGGTGCATATAGAAAACAATGACAGCTGGACAGCACACTTTACTGTCAGAGCAACTTATGAACTTTCCATTTGAGCACCCAGATAGGGTACAGCAGGATGAGGCCCATCATCTTTTACTTAAGTATACCACTGTGTTTGCAGCAGGGGATAATGATTTGGGTTTTACTGATATAACTGAGCATGAAATAGCTGAGTGATGATGTTCCTGTATGTCAGCATTATCATAGGCTCCCACCAGACCAGTATGAGGAAGTGAAAGCATATATCCAAAAACTGAGCTGTAGCCCTTACTCCTCCACAGTGGTGGATGGAAAGATGGGAAGATTTGAATGTGTGTTGATTACAGGCAATTAAACGCTAAAGCCCATAAAGACCCATATCTGCTGCCCCATATTGTAAAATCCTTGGATGCCCTGGGTAGAGCTCAATGGTCTATGACCATGGATCTGGTGAGTGGTTACAATCAGGTGGCTGTGGCAGAAAAATTAAATTAAAGACAAATTAAAAACCGCTTTTTGTACAATGCCATTTCAACACCCATTCTCTGTAATAACTCCTTTTTCTAATGGGAAAAAAACCCTAACCTCTTAATATTAAACATATATGGATAGGAGGATTGCAATATTGTATTATTCTGAAAAGTTATTATTTATACAGTAACCATTCCAGTGAGAGGAGCCTCACACACACCAGGGGTGAAACTACTACACACTTGTATCAGGGTCCTGTTTGCTTATGCCACTATGTAACTAATTGCTTACCCTAAACTCTGAATGCATGGATAATGCCATAACCCAATAGTTAAATTACTTGATCTAATGACTTTAGCTCATGAATTCCACCTTTTGGAAGGCCAAATAAATCTACTCTATGGTTATAATTCACATTTCAATTATACGTAATATATTACAACTTTACATTTTACTGAGAATTTTTCCTCAAGAAATACTGCATTACTTGGTGTTGTGGAATTTGAATGGCATTCCATGGTTTTCCTTACTATGAAGGAGGTCTGTGCATTATGTTTTAAGGTAAGATTTACAAATATCTAATGTCTATGTGTGTCTGATATCAGCCAGAAATGAATTCCATAGTTTAAGAGCATATGAAGACAAAGCCCTCTCACCCATGGAGCGTAAAGGAGTCCGAGGGACAACTAAAAGAGCAGATTGAGGAGAGCGAAGGTTACGTTTTGGGGTGTATAGTGTTAAGAGCTCAGTCAAATACTGGGGAGCCAGTCCATGCAGAGCAGTGGTAGCTCAGTGGTTAGGATGTTGGGCTACTGATTGGAAGGTCAGGAGTTCAATCCCCAGCACTGTCAAGCTGCCATTGCTGGGCCCTTGAGCAAGGCCCTTAACCCTCAACTGCTCAGTTGTATGAATAAGATAAATGTAAGTCGCTCTGGATAAGGGCGTCTGCCAAATGCTGTAAATGTATATGTAAACATGACAATTTTAAAATCAACTCGAAACTTGATGGGAAGCCAGTGTAAGGATTCCAAAGCAGGAGTAATTTTTTTTTACATCTAGTCCTTCTCCATCTAGTCCCTGGTACATATTAAAACACCAAGTTACCATGGGTGTAAAGTAACGAATTACAAATACTCTCGTTACTGTAATTGAGTAGTTTTTCTCAGGAATTACTTTGTGTGTTTCTCTGCTGTGTGAGAAATGTAGCCACAGTGTTTACAATGTTATGGAACCACAAGCTTTAGCTCGCTATGTTTGTCTATCATTGCATTAAATGAGGGTAATGTAATGTGTTCCCACACAGAGATTTAAAATGGTAGTCCGTGTACTGAAAATAACTTTTTATGCAAAACATCAGTTTTATATCTTTGTAATCATGTTTTTTTTTAATCATTGCACGCAAATACAATTAGTTTTATCATTGATTAGTTACTCAGTTTTGAAGTGTATTCTTTTTACAGAGAAAACGTTCATCCAATTTAAAGCAGTACAATGAAATTTATCTTGAAAAGAAAGAACTCTGAAGAACAGAGGTACGATTCAGCTGTGAAACAGATGAAGCTTAAAGACTACTCCATGTCATGCAGGCAGGTTGCTCAGACCACAATTGATAGGCTTGTAGCTGAGGTTGTCTGTGAAAGCCTTCAGCCCTTTACCATAGCTGAACTCCCAACATTCAAAAATCTAATCCATACAATGCAACCTAGCTGTACAGACCAACTGTGAAGCTGAGAATCAAGGAAGTAGCTGCAAAGCTCAAGGAAAACATGATTGCTCAGTTACATTGGTGTAACAGCACACTGGATTGACAAATCTACACTGGAAAGAAGGTCTACCTCTATTGCCTTCAGATGCTTGAAAGGTTCACATACCTTTGATTTGCTTGCAGGGACCCTGGATGACAGCCATTCTGAATACGGCATCACAGAAAAGATAGTGAGAATGACAACTGATAGTGGATCAAATCAGCAAGGGGTGATGGGGCAATGACTGGAGAGTGATGAAGATACAGAAGTTGAGGTTCAGGACACCTGTTTTATTTTAAACACCAACAGTGGGTTGGAGTATCACCTATCCAGGCATCAGCTTTGTGCGTGTCACCTCCTTAATTTGGTGGCTACTGTGGACATATCCAAAGCAGAGGTCAGCAGTGAGGTATTTAAGAAACTTTCTACATTTGCAAAATGCCAGGTATTATACAATAAAACCAGCCAGTCTGCCCTCAACACTGAAATTATGCAAGAAGAATCTAAGCTACAGTTCATTCAGCCCAACCACACAGGATAGAATTCAGTGTACAATGCTGCACAGAGGATGATGCGGATCCTAAAGGCGCAGGGAAAAGAATCCCTTCAGAATGGATGTACAACATATGTAAGTTTGATTTTATTCCACATTGTTCTAATTAGAATACTTAAAGTGGTTGTGTGTTTTAGTTGTTTGACTTATTAATGGAAAACATTCTTTATTATAGGCAGAATCCTGCTGAAGTTGCTTTCCTCTTTGAATACTACTGTGTGACGAAGCCTATAGCCATGGCCTTGAACATCCTTCAGTCTGAAACAAACACTCAGATGGGGGGGTGGCTGGTTCCCTCCATCTACCTTCTTGATTCAAAGGTCAAACAATTTGGAGGCTCCAGTCAAGGTGTGTCTTCCCCTTATTCATGCTCTGCAGCAGGGTCTACAAAAGCACTTTGGGGAGCTTATGGAAGATCCAGAATTCATGATTGCTGCAATTCTTCTTCCCAAATTCAAAACGTCATAAACAGACAAGGTTCACATCATTAAAGCAGGTAATATTTTCCTAATGTTTTGTATATACAACTGGTGAAATACGTATCTATTTCATCAGATACTCTGCTGTCATATGTATCTGTTGAAATAGATATTATGCCAAGTTCTGTTAAAAAGTGAGAACACACATCATACATTTTGTCAGGTCAGCAATCATGGGACATTTCACTCATAATCCCACTTGTATCTGTTCCACTACTACAGTGCGTGGGTTTGTGTGGAGTGAAGCTACCCGTTCAGTGTTTATTACTTGCCTACTGTACCACTTGTATTAAGTAAATGCAGAAACACTTATGCATTAATTAACTTCTACAGCTTTAATTAACTTCTAAAATAACCATGTCCACACTTAGTTGGTCCATACCAGCCTAGTAAGCATACAATAGTTTGTCTCTCAGCATTATCCACAATTAATATTTGTATTTTTTGTATATGATAGGTATGGATTACATCCTGCATCATTTGGCTTGTTCCTCAGAAGAGATGGAACTGCTTCGCTCATTCTCTTTTGTGAAAAATCTAAGCCTCAGACTGAGCACCCCCTTGCCTACCTCTTCAGTATGTGAGAGCCTTTTTAGTTGTGCTGGGCAGCTGTTTACACCTAATCAAGCCTGGCTGGGCAGTACAAATTTTGAGAATCAGCTTATTGTGAAACCGAACAACAAATTCATAATTTAGGCTCATTGTTGTTGACCCCTACATTAAAGTACTGTAGCTGTGAGTCTGTGTTCATGTTCATGTTGAGAACATTGTCAGTAAATTTATATGTTGGTATATTCTCTTCAGTGTGATTCTCTAATTTGTGCTACAGCACAAATAAATAAATGTTAACTGAATATTGGTTGCTTTTTCAAATATTACATGCCTCTATTTTCAATGTTAGCAGTCAAAAATAAAACTGTTGGAGGATCCCTATGTGTTTTTGTTCTTTCTAAGAAACATCCATAAAAGAGAATATGACACTGATGTAAGCTACATTTTTAAATCACAGGGTGGAACTTATAAGGTGGAACAACATTCACAGCGCAATACTCACTACTCTTGAGTACTTTTAAAAGAGCTACTTTTTACTCATACCTTAAGTAGTATTTAGGACAGGTTCTTTTACTCTCACACTACTTGCTACTACTACTACTTTTAATACTCACACTACGTTTGAGAAGTAACAGTACTTTTACTCGAGTATGATTTTTCAGTACTCTTTCCACCCCTGCAAGCTACTCTTTGGTTATTCTGGATTAGTATTATAGCAGCTGCAGTTTTTTATATGCAGTCTTTCACTGATTGACCTAACAAAAGGTTATCAGATTATACACTATATGGCCAAAAGTTTGTGGACACCTGACCATCACAGTCATATGTGCTTTTGGAACATCCCATTCCAGATGTTGCTATTATAATAAACTCCACTCTTATGGGAATGCTTTCCACCAGATTTTGGAACATGGCTATGAGAGAGCGTTAGTGAGGTTGAGCACTGATGTTGGGCGAGAAGACCTGGGGCACGTCGGAATTCCATTTTATCTCAAAGGTGTTCAGTGGGGTTGAGATCAAGGCTCTGTGCAAGATACTTGAATTCTTCCACACCACCCTTGCAAACCATGTCTTCATGGACCTCACTTTCTGCACAGGGGCATTTTCATGCTGGAACATGACTTTGCTATGCCTCTTAGTTCCAGTAAAGGGAAATTTTAATAAACTTATGTAAAATGTGTATTTTATGGCTAGGGTGCGGGATGATCGGAGATTGTACGTTGGTTGCACGTGACAAGTGTTACGAGTTCTCGGTAAAACAGAATTCGGTGAGTGTCCAATGTAATGTTATTGTGCATAAGATCATGTGCATGTTATGTTTGATTTTTGTGTAATAATATTGGAATTCATGTGATGTAAATGCTGACGGTGGGATTTGTGTTTATGTGTAGGGTGCCACTACCGTGTTTGTGTGATTCTAAAGAGTATTATTTCACCCTAAAAGTGTGCCCTAACATCGGTAATAACTCGAAATTCGGAAGAATTGACACTTTATTTTAGTTTGCTGTAATGTTCATTGAAATATTCCTGTGAAATCTGAGTTTGAAGCTTATATTCTATTTGGGTAACCCCCGTGTGGTGAATTTGAGTATTGCTATCTTGGAATGTAAGTTGAGTGATACTGAATTATCACCTGTTATTTGTTTAACCATTCATTTGGAATCTTTTAAAATCACAACAAAAGAAATCTAAACAACTGATTTAGTTAAAATAAAATACGCAAATATAAAACGTGATTTGGTGTCAACAATGAAACAAAGTACCCAGCAAAAATGCCCACATTTCCATTTACAGGCAAGTTGGAGAAAATACATGTGACTGAGGGGAGTTACACATCAATTAAATCATTGCATATGAATCACTGGATTAGGTCTGGCCCTGCCCCCACTATTTTTTCTTTCACAGTGACATCACCGTTAAGCTAAAAATGACAACATTGACAACACCGAAGACCAACAGCACACTGGAAGTGTAATGTGGATAACAGGAAAGGTGAATATGAAGACAAGTGTCAGTTACTGTGGGATATTTTAATTTAATTATTTAGCATTAATATACACAATTGTTACTAATGTAAGGAAACGTAGACCGTTATCACACCTCAAGTAACGTAACAGTTAGCTTGCTGGCAGATCCGAACAATTATTAAAGACTATTTTAGTACAGTTATTGTGTGTAGAACAGACTGATTATAAATAAATTATGTTCATAGTTTGAAATTGTCCTAATATTAAGTGGACTGTAATCAAAATTGTCACTGTATTGCTGTTAGCATAGCCTGAGGGACAGTTAGCATTGTGCTAATCTACTACACCGATTTGACAGGAACAGCTGTGGCACGAGCGCCCCCTCTTTAATTTGAACACGCTTCTCTTGAAATAAAAAAAAAATTGCACACCTAGGCACAATTGTGTACAGTTTCTACAGTCTCACATGCCGACAGTCATTAAGTGACAAAGCAGACAAGCATTTAATAACAAAAACACTGCTTAAAGTAGCATGTTCCTACCTATTTGAAATTTATATTTGCACCAGTCCATCCTAGATAGCAATTGAGTGATGCTGATGAAGTACACGAAAGTATAAGATGAAACTATTTGACATTAACAGAAGGTGCCCAGAGTGCGCTAGAATGTAAAATGTAAGGAACAATCACTAACCTGTAATTCAGAAAATCTGTATTCAGACATTTTTATTCTGTACTGTATTTAAATTATTAACATTAGATGTATTTATTGTTTGACTGCATTCTCACAGTATGTTGTAATTTTTAGAGATAATTAGATCAGCTATACCTCTGCAACGTAGAAGACCATACATGTGGATGGAGAGAGCCCCTCATGAAGTCTCTACAGAAGAGTTGATCCAAAACAACATACATTAAGAATTTCTTCCTCAAATATCTGTGATAATAATAATTTACTATACTTATGCTTTATTTATGTAAATAATTTATCTGCGTAGTATATACAGTGAGAGTAAAAAGTATTTGATCCCTTGCTGATTTTGTTGGTTTGCCCACTTATAAAGAGATGATCATTCTATACTTTTAATGGTAGATGTATTCTAACATGGAGAGACAGAATATCAAAACGAAAATCCAGAAAATAACTTTAAAGAATATATTTTAATTGATTTGTATTTCATTGAGGGAAATAAGTATTTGATCCCTCTAGCCAAAAGCACTTAATACTTGGTGGCAAAGCCTTTGTTTGCAAGCACA
>CM040994.1:9300151-9312919 GCA_022985145.1 Pangasius djambal
TGAGGATGGGTTCTCTGTTGAGTCTGGTTCCTCTCAAGGTTTCTTCCTATCTCCATCTCAGGGAGTTTTTCCTTGCCACCGTCGCCTCGGCTTGCTCATCAGACACACTCTCACACTTCATCTTACTTTTTTGTTTGTGTAAAGCTGCTTTGAGACAATGACATTGTAAAAAGCGCTATACAAATAAACTGAATTGAAACTGAATTGAACATGTCCAACCCATCTGAGCTGTGTTTCTGCAGTCATAGCTGTGATGGTTGGCATGTTGGCTTCAGCAAGGATGCAGACGTTAGTTCGCTTCTGAGCTAAACATTGGGGCAGGGAGCAATACGGCTTTGTAGCCCAAAATTTTAGTTTTGGCCTGTAGGTCGCTTTTTTAAAAAACCCTTTTTCGCTGTCTTGCAAAGGTAGCGATAGCACAGCTGAGGCGGCTGTTTAGTTCAGTATCAGTGTTGGCTTTGGAGGAGAGAATGCTGCTGAGGTATGGAGACTGATCTACATTTTCAAGTTTGATATTGTCAACATGGATTACTGGAGGTAGAAAAGTAGTGTTTTTGTTGGGTGGCGGTTGGTAGAGGATCTGTGTCTTTTTAATATTAAGGGCCAGGCCAAGTTGCTTGTATGCCTTAACAAAGGCATCCAAGATGCATTATACTAAGGCGTTGACACTAAGGCATTGTCATTGGCATACTGCTAACCAATGTCGTGGTAGTCTTACGCAGTCTCAATATATGGATGTATGTGTCAGGGCAGCCTGCTTTTGACGGAGAGAATCGAAAGCTATAGTGAGGTCTATAAAAGCCATGTATAATAGTTGATTTTGTTCCTAGCATTTTTGTTTTGACTAAACACCAGTCAATCCAATCATTTTGACATTCCAACCCCAATCAATCCAACAGTAAGAACATCAGTAAGGAAAAGATTTGATCTTGTACCAAACTTTGCCAAGAATAGATTTTGTCTTGTGTCATTTTGAACTTCATTTCCTTCACAGTTTCAGTTGATTTCACAGTTTTCAGTTTGTTTTTGTAAGGTCTTTCACTTAGGAAAAACAAAAGTCTAGTACTTGCAGAGAATGAACCTTCTTTTCTCATCTTCTGCATTTTTGTCAAAGACTTTATGAACATCAAAGTATAATTAAGAGAAAGAAGGAAAAGCAGTCCATACAGTCCTGCATTACGGACTTTATTTTCCATTTTTTTTATTAATTTGAATTACCTTTATGCTCAGCAAATCACAACAAACTTTTATTTTTTACAAGCTACCTGCAGACAGTCTGAAATTTCCCTCTTTATAGCTAAACTTGGACAGGTCACCTTTCCCTGCAATGCCTCTTCACCTTCATTCTCACCCTAAACGACTTCCTGTCCACTCCACATTTTCTTTATATTTTTAAATTATTATTTTGTTTAAAGATCTTATTTTTTTTATTTAGTACTGCTCTTCAGAAACTATACAAATTATTTACATAGAAGACAAAATAACAATTTACACCGATCATGCTGTTCAAAATTTTACACCCCCCTGGCTCTTTATGTATCATGTTGCCTTCTTGGTAATCAATGTATGTTTGCACCTTTTGTAATAGTTGTATGATTCCCTCAGTTGTCCTAAGTGTGAAAAGATGGATCTCAAAATCATATAGCCACTGTTGCAAAGGGGTCAACTATGCACAAGATGCCAGAAAAGCAAAGAATGTGCAGGACCTGGAGGATTTTTCTGAAGAACAGTGGGCACTTTAACTGCTCAGGAAAAACAGTTAAAGGATTCATGAACAACTATCACAAAACATAAAAACAGTCATTGATCATCCAGGTGACAACACACAGTATTAATAATCAGGCAATAAGAGCTCAATAGACCTGTACAACTCTCATTCATTCTGGATTGACTCATCTGCCATTTTTATTTAGGAAAAAATAAGACTGCTCATTTGGAATATTGCTGTGTTCCGCTGTTAAAATGTCACCCACTTCATCCCCTGCAATTCCTTCCTCACAATTACAGAAAGGAAACATGTAAATGCAGACAGTGTCATTACTATGCACAGAACCATTTCTGCTGCAAGATATAGACCACTGCAAAGACTGACAGAGGGAAGTTATATAATGCAAATCTAAAAATCATGTGCACCACTGAAAAATTGTTTCCCACAAGAAACACAAGACCAAAAACCTCTCCCTTTTCCAATGCCTGAAATTTTGGGTTAATTTCAGGTATTTTGAGCTGTAGCTCAGCTGGGAACTTAGCAGTGACCTGGTGACCCTGCTCAGAGGAGAAGGAGGGCCTGGTGCAGAAAGCTAGGTATTTCTCACACCCATTACACTGTCTATTTCATTGTGAATGTTATTTTTATTGTGAGCAGTGCTGATTAAAGGGAAGATCAGGTGCTGTACAACCTTGAAAATAATTACGTCTAAGCGTTAAAAGTCTCCTTATGCTAACGCCTCAATTTTCTGCTGCAGCTGAAGAGCCTAGATTTGTGTGCAAAGGGATAGAGATGTGGAAAAAATTGTTGGTACCCTTACAACGCACTGAAACAATGCTTTTGTTCCTCCTGAAAAGTGATGAAATTAAAAGCAATTGTCTCATGTATACCTGCATGCCTTTGGTATATCATAGAGTAAAGCAAAGAAAGTGTGAAAAGAGATAATTATTGCTTATTCTACAAAGATATGGCAGGGACAGATTTGTTGGTACCCCTAGAAAAGAATATAAATATTCAGATTATGGCCATATTTCAAACTAACTGTTTTCTTTAATTAGTATCACACATGCCTTCAATCTTGTAAGCAGTCATTCAGCCTATTTAAATGGAGAAAAGTAGTCATTCTGCTGTTTGGTATCATTGTGTGAACCACATTGAATGTGGACCAGAGAAAGTAAAGGAAGCTGAGGAGATCAGAAAGAAAATTATAGACAAGCATGTTAAAGGCATAGGCTATAAGACCATCTCCAAGCAGCTTGATGTTCTTATGATACAGTTACAAATATTATTAAGAAATTTAAGGTCCAAGAGACTGTAGCCAACCTCCCTGGCTATCGTCACGGGAGGAAAATCATCCCCAGATTGAACAGAAGGATAGTGCAAAAGGTAGACAAAGAGCCAAGGAAAACTTCCAAAGAGATACAAGCTGAACTCCAAGGTCAAAGTACATCAGTGACTGATCACACCATCCGTCACTTTTTGAGCGACAGTGGGCGCAATGGAAGAAGACCCAGGAGGACTCTACTGTTGAAAGAAAAACATAAAAAATCTAGACTGGAATTTTATTTTGACAAGCCACAATGCTTCTGGGAGAATGTCCTTTGTTTAGATGAGACAAAACTGGAGCTTTTTGGCAAGTCACAACAGCTCTATGTTCACAGACAAAAAATGAAGCTTTCAAAGAAAAGAACACAATACCTACTATGAAACATGGAGGAGGCTCAGTTATGTTGTACATCTACTTTGCTGCATCTGGCACGAGGTGCCTTGAATCTGTGCAGGGCACAATGAAATCTCAAGACTATCAAGGCATTCTGGAGCGAAACGTACTGCCCAGTGTCAGAAAGCTCTGTCTCAGTCCTCCAACATGATAAAGACCCAAATCCCACAGTAAAGGCCAAGAATGTCTAAGAACAAAACAATGGACTATTCTGAAGTGGCCTTCTATGAGCCCTGATCTGAATCCTATCAAACATCTATGGAATCTGTGGAGCTGAAACATGCAGTCTGGAGAAGGCACACTTCAAACCTGAAAGCAGTTTGCTCAGGAAGAGTGGGACAAACTACCTGTTGACAGGTGTAGAAGTCTCATTGAGAGCTACAGATACTCTAAAGGTTGTGCAACAAAATATTTTTGTCCATGCCATTTTCATTTGTTTTATTTAAAATATTCTGTTGAATCAAAAATCAAAAGCAAAGTCTGATTTTTATTAAATATGGAATAAACAAGGATGGATGCCAATTACTTTTGTCAGTTTCAAGTTATTTCAGAGAAAATTGTGGGTTCTTCTTTTTTCGTGGCAGGGTACCAACAAATTTGTCCACGTCTGTATGTTTTCAACTGGCTGAGTTTTACTAATAAAAATTACATTGCAGATATGTACAAATTTAAATTTTTACTAGTAACAATATAAATGTGACTAGTCAAAAATATTTTTTACTACCACAAACTCCTTTATAGATATAACATTAATTCCTACTTATTTAAAAACTATTTATCTTTAATTCAAGTCATCTATAAATAGGTTTTGACTAGTAAAAATAATTCTTACTAGTAAAATATATAATTCAGACTAGTTAAAATAAAATATTGCATTTTTACAAGTAAAAATAAAATTATGATTTATTACACTTCTAACAATAAAAGCTAAAATGGCTTGACATAAGTGGGAGTTATTTTGACTCATGTCTACACCATTAAAAATATTATTTATCTGTTAAAAGCTGCCAAAATCTAGAAACAAATTACAATTGAACTGTGAGGTAAAATGAAAATGGTTTGACATGAAAACAGATGGCAAAAAGAGAACACTGTACCCAGGTGATCATGGACACCAAGCAGACAGAGAAACTGCTATTTGAAAATTGTTTTAAGTCTCTCATGCCGATATGCTCTACAGCTTCTCATGTACTGACAAAACTTGAACATGCACAGATTGGTCTAATTAGTGCTGGCTCAAAAATTTTGCACAACATTAAGCGAAGATGCTGTGGCAGATGTAACAAGTTGAAAAGCCTGCTTTCGTCCTCTTTGAAAGCTCATCAACAGGGCCGTTTCTAGGCATAGGCGAACTAGGCAGTCGCCTAGAGTGTCACCAGCTTGTGGGCGCCAATGACCGCCCCAACACCCCAACCCTGCCCACTCACCCACCCACAAGAAGAACATTTTTTATTAGGGGCCAAGCATCGCAGGTGTGTAGGCACCTATTGTTTAGTCAGTTTTCTTATTATTAGGGGCCAGGCATTGCAGGTGCATAAGCATCTATTGTTTTTGTCAGCTTTCTTATTATTAAGGTCCAAACCCCACAGGTGAGTAGGCACCTATTGTTTTCGTCAACTTTCTTCTTCTTCTTTTTCTTCTTCTTCTACTTCTGCTTTTGAGCCCATAGAACCGTACGTAGAAAAGTTACGAAATTTGGCATACAGATAGGGGACAGTCTGAAATGTTACCATATGTTACCATATGTTACCACGTAACAGAGTTGCTATCTCAAACCCTCTAGCATTACCAACAGCTCAAATTTGCACTAATTTTTACACTAATAACTTTTGAAACGTAAGGGCTAAAAACATAATTCTTGTTTCCTCTGATGCCTTGGCTCATGCTGAGTCAAATGCACCATATGACGTCATTTTCTGGCATGAAAATTTTTCTTAGTACAACCCCTGGCAAAAATTATGGAATCACCACACTTAGAGGATGTTCACCCAGCTTTTTTACTTTATAGCAAACAAACGAATCACAGATATGACACAAAAAAGGTTTTGTTCAATAGCCTAACATTCTGGTTTGTGAAACATGCATAAAAAAAATTCACTGACTTTTTTTTTTTAATTAATGGCATGTCATTTTCCAAATCGAGTAGAGGAAATAATTATGGAATCACTCAATGTTGAGGAAAAAATTATGGAATCATCTTTTAATTTCCATTTCTAAAACAAATACCGGGACACGTTTAAACATGCTAATTAGTCATCAGTTAAAAGGGAGTGCTTACACACCTTAACGAGCTGTTGGACTTGACTAATTAAAAGGAAACATGGCTTCAACGAGAGAGTTGTCAGTTGAAACATTGGAAAGGATTATAAAACTCCTTCAACACGGAGTGTGGCCAAAGAAGTTGGTTGCTCCCAGTCAGCTATGTCTAAAATTTGGGGCAAATATAAACTTAATGGGAAGATTATAAAAAGAAAACATACAGGCAGACTAAGGAAGACGTCAAAGCATCAGGATAGAAAACTCAAAGCAATATGCCTTGAAAATAGAAAATGCACAACAAAACAAATGAAAAACCAATGGGCAGAAACAGGAGTCAGTGTCTGCGACAGAACTGTAAGAAACCGGCTGAATGAAATGGGATTTACATATAGAAAAGCCAAACGAAAACCAGCACTAACACCTAAACAGAAGCAAACAAGGTTACAGTGGGCTAAGGAGAAGCAATCATGGAGTGTGGATGATTGGATGAAAGTGATATTCAGTGATGAATCACGAATCTGCATTGGCCTAGGAGATGATGCTGGAACCTTTGTCTGGTGCCATTCTAACGAAACATATGAAGATGACTGCCTGAAGAAAACAATCAAATTTCCCAACTCATTTATGACATGGGATTGCATGTCAGGTAAAGGACCAGGGGAGGTGGCAGTCATTACCTCAGCAGTCAATGCACAGGAGTACATTGAAATTCTGGACACTTTTCTCATTCCATTCATAGAAAATAGGTTTGGTGGTGATGAAGTAATTTTTCAGGATGACAACACATCGTGCCACAGAGCAAACAGTGTTAAAGCTTTTCTTCAGGAAAGGCATTTCAAATCAATGACATGGCCAGCAAACAGTCCGGATCTCAATCCAATTGAAAATTCATGGTGGATATTAAAAAAAAATGGTCCATAATAAGGCTCCATCCTGCAAAGCTGATCTGTGAACTGCTATTCGAGAAAGCTGGAACCAGTTTGATGGGGAATATTGTTTTTCATTAGTGAAGTCTATGCCTCAAAGGATTCAGGCTGTCATAAAAGCCAGAGGAGGAGCAACAAAGTACTAATTGTGTTTTTTTGTTGATGATTCCATAATATTTTCCTCAACATTGAGTGATTCCATACTTTTTTCCTCTACTTGATTTGGAAAATTACATGCCATTAATAAAAAAAAAAGTCACTGAATTTTTTTGATGTATGTTTCACAAAGCCAGAATGTTAAGCTATTGAACAAAACCTTTTTTGTGTCATATCTGAGATTTGTTTGTTTGCTATAAAGTAAAAAAGCTGGGTGAACATCCTCTAAGTGTGGTGATTCCATAATTTTTGCCAGGGGTTGTATATGTCACAGTGATCAGGCCTTGAGGGTACCTGCACAGTTTTGGAACAGTGCCACGAGATATGCAAAAATATGATTTTCTCATATAACTTCTGAACGGTTTGTCTTAAAATTCTGAAACTGGTCTATTTAGATTCTGTGGGGTATACTGAGTTAAATGATATGAAATTTTCCTGTCAGCCATTTTAGGCGTTGGCCATTGTGGAAGAAGGGGTGTAGTCGAGCGCCAAGTTGTGAATGGAGGGCAGAGTTGGAGGAGGTGAGTAGTAAGGAATGCACACCTGCGGGGAATTTGACTAACGAGTATGCTGTGTTGCAGTGAGCTGGGGTGAGGATAAGGGAGAGAGACACGAGCGCCTCGAGAGAGAGAGCACAATCCAGCACAGAGCTGTGTGTGTGCGAGTGTATGTGTGTGTAACTTAGAGACCGCTAAAAGCGGAAGAAAAAATTGAGAATAAATCACCTCTGAGTTGTTCTAAGCCTGCCTCCTGCTTCGTCATTTCCGCCTGAACCTGTGAGATTGCTATAGCCATTTTGAATCCTCCTAGACCATTTGTCTGATTTTCATGAAAATAGAATCAGATCATCTTCAGACCATACTGACAAAAGTGTATGGAATTGAAGTTGATTAGTCAAACCATTCTCGAATAACGCACAAACAAATTCGATGATGAGCATGCCAAAATGGACGAGAGACTATATCTCCATAATGCTTTAGCCTATACAGAACAAACTTAGTATATGTCATAACCATAATGACTTGAGGGTACCTGCAAAGTATTGGAACAGTGCCATCTAGTGCTCATGAGATATGAAAAAAGCATATTTTTGCTTTTTGGACCATTCATCCAATTTTCACAAAATTCAACTCAGACACTATCATGGCAACACAACTGCCTATTACACGATGATAAACTTGATATGTAAAATCATGACCATGCTCTGATGCTTGCTTAGATCTGGCCTCTGGCTTGCTTGGCCCCATAATTGCTGCTTGTATCTATATTTAGGGGCCAAGCACCGCAGGTGCAACAAATTTTGTGATAGCGGCACCTACTGGTCAAAAGTTACAATAACATGCCAAAAATGCTTACATCTAACTGCCATTTTTGCTACTTCTTGTTCAAATTTTGTTTAATCTTCACCACATTTGGCTAACATAATCTTGAGACCTGTCTGAACAAAAGTTATCAAAGGAATTTTGATATTCAAACCCATTCTCCTGTAATGTTTTATGTCTGTGCCACCTTGTGGTCAAGAACTGTAACAACTTTCATTTTTTTCCTTATATCATTTGAAGAGTTTGTGATAAATTCAAAGTTCATTTTTTCCTATAATTCTCTGGAGTGTGCAGAAATGAACTCACACCAACATGTGAAATTCAAGTGTACTTCCATCTTAGATTTTGTTAAAAACTGTTTTTCTGCTATTCCTCCTACAGATTTTCTCCAATCATCACCAAATTTGACATACGTCATCTTATTAAGCCTCACAAAAGTTATCAAAAGACTTTTGAATATTCCAAACAGTTTGTCCACAATGGGCCAACGAATCTGATGACAAAGCCGCCAAACAGGAATTGAGGCTGTATCTCAGCAACGACTTTGCACACAGACACAAAACTTGGTAGGCATCTTCAGGACCATGACCTGAGGCAATGCAACAAATTTCATGCCAGCGCCACTTAATAGTCAAAAGTAATAATAACATGCTTTAAAAAAATGCTTATATCTAACTGCTTTTTTTGCTACTCCTCCTCCAAATTTTGTCCAGTCTTTACCAAATTTGGCTCATGTCATCTTGACACCTGTCTAAACAATGCTGCAGCAATACCACCCTGTTGCCAATTTGTTCATCTTGTTTCCTCCTACAGTCAGAGAATTCCACCACTGTCCATGGTCAAAACATACACATCATGAGTGAAACTACAAATCACTCTTAAATACCTTTGCCTAAAGTTATGGCTCTGTTTTCC
The DNA here is from genome assembly GCA_022985145.1 of Pangasius djambal. Classification (NCBI taxonomy): domain Eukaryota; kingdom Metazoa; phylum Chordata; class Actinopteri; order Siluriformes; family Pangasiidae; genus Pangasius; species Pangasius djambal. The sequence goes on from CM040994.1 coordinate 9,309,158, forward strand.
TGTGATTGCTTAGGCAACAATTGTAGAGTATCTGTGAATGTGTGGCTCACCGATTCTGGGTGCATGGCCCCCGAAAATGCTGCTTGCAGCTTAATTGTTATTATTCTCCTCCTTCTTCCTTTCTTGAGTCTATGGCAGCCCATAGAACCGTGCACAGGAAAGTAATGAAATTTGGCAGAGATAGAGGACAGTTTGAAATGTTATCAAAGCAAATTTGGCGTCGCCATCTCAAACCCTCTAGCGCCACCAACAGGTCAAAGTTTCACTCATGTTTATGCTACTCACTACAATTAATTAATGGCTAGGGTAACAACATGTATCTCTTATCTTCTTTGTGCATTATATCACCAAATATTAGCTGTATGTTTGGACATGGAAACTTTATTATTATTATTATTATTATTATTATTATTATTATTATTAATAATAATTAGTTAGTTAGTTATTTAGTTTTATCTTTAATCAGGTAACGCTTCATGATTGCATGCGATTATCTGGTATCCCTGGTGATTTTGGGCACTGCTGTTAGGAAGAGAGGTAGAGGTGTAGAAGACCAGGAAGGTCTGCTCTTACCTGGATTAAGTGTTTCATCATGAAAAGGTCAAAGACATCAAGGGCTTAGTATCATAAAAAGAAAAAAGAGGATGAGAAAAAAAAGACAAATATAGAGGTATGCAAGTAGTAGTCTAATTAATGGACCTGTTTAGCCAGCTGATAGCACTCCATCATCACGAACAAAACATTCACATAATGACACTGCATTTTAGCAAGAATTATCCATGTGTTATACACATTTAAGCAGCTGAATATTAGCATGATAAAGATGAATTTAAAAAAAAAATTTGTCAGAAAGACGGTGATCAGAAATTAATGTTTAGTGTATACTGAAGATAGTATAGTGTCATTACTACGACAACCAGTGTGGACCTGCCAAACGACTGCAGTCTGAACAGAAAAAAAAACATTCATGTATAAAAGTTATTATACATGAATAATTTCAATGTGTATCAAGAAACAGCTTACAGTTTATTGTCTGTTTATTGTCATTTCAACCATATACAGCCAGTTAGTACATAGTGAAATGAAACGTTTCTCCAGGACCAAGGTGCTACATAAGACAAACACAGAACAACATAACTACAAGGGACTACTAAATTTACATAAAGTGCACAAGTGCAAACATGTGCAGACAGCACAAGACAGTACAATGACTACTGGGATAGACAGTGGGCACAGTAAGTCCCAGGGCAGCGTCGACCAGTACACAGTTCTATTAGAAAGTGAATCCAGTGACAATAGTGCAAAGAGTACAACATAAGTTGCTGAAATAGTGTAAACATAAGAAGTAGCAGCCTATGTACAGTATAATAAATATTGTATCAGCATAATGTAAGACCCCGATTATCTTCTCAGCTGTGCTCACTATCCGCTGAAGGGTCTTGCGATTCAAGACGGTGCAATTCCCAAACCAGGCAGTGATGCAGCTGCACAGGATGCTCTCAAAAGTCCCTCTGTAGAACATGGTGAGGATAGGGGGTGGGAGATGTGCTTTCCTCAGAAAGTACAGGCGCTGCTGGGCTTTCTTTGTTATGGAACTGGTGTTGAGCGACCAGGTGAGGTTCTCCGCCAGGTGAACACCAAAAAATTTGGTGCTCTTGACGATCTCCATGGAGGAGCCGCCGATGTTCAGCGGAGAGTGGTCATTCTGTACTCTTCTGAAGTCAACAACCACCTCTTTAGTTTTGTCCACATTTAGAGACAGGTTGTTGGCTCTGCGCCAGTCCCTTAGCCGCTGTACCTCCTCTCTGTATGCTAACTCGTTGTTTTTGCTGATGAGACCTACCATGGTCGTGTGATGTGTGATGATGTGAATCGAGCTATGCATTGCTACATAGTTGTGAGTCAGCAGAGTGAACAGCAATGGACTGAGCACACAGCCCTGTGGGGCCCCAGTGCTCAGTGTGGTGGTGTTGGAGATGCTGTTCCTGATCCAGACTGACTGAGGTCTCCCAGTCAGGAAGTCCAGGATCCAGCTGCAGAGGGAGGTGTTCAGGCCTAGCAGGTTCAGCTTTCCAATGAGGTGCTGAGGAATGATTGTGTTGAATGCTGAACTGCATATATATGCTGTTCATTATATGAACAGCATTCGAACATGTGCGTCTTTATTATCCAGGTGGGTGAGGGCCAGATGGAGGGTGGTGGTGATGGCATCATCTATTGAGCGGTTGGGACGGTAAGCGAATTGCAGGGGGTCCAGTGAGGGGGGCAGCAGGGTCTTAATGTGCCTCATGACGAGCCTCTCGAAGCACTTTATGATGATGGGTGTAAGTGCAATGGGACGGTAGTTGTTGAGGCAGGACACTGAAGACTTCTTTGGCACAGGGGTGATGGTGGTGGCCTTGAGGCACGTCAGAACGACGGCGCTGTCTAGGGAGGCGTTGAAGATGTCCGTGAAAACATCCGCCAGCTGGTCTGCACATCCTCTGAGCACCCTGCCAGGAATGTTGTCTGGTCCAGCAGCCCTCCTCGGGTTGACTCTGTGTAGAGTCTTCCTCACATCGGCTGTGGTTAGACACAGCACCTTGTCATTGGGCGGAGGGGTGGTCTTCCTCGCCGTCACATCATTCTGTGCCTCAAACTGAGTGTAGAAGTTGTTCGGCGCATCTGGGAGGGAGGCATCATTGTCACAGGCAGGTGCTGTTGTCCTGTAGTTGGTGATGGCCTGGATGCCCTGCCACATGCTCCATGTGTCTCTGCTGGCCTTGAAATGGTTGTGGATACTCTGTGTGTGTGTGTACGCTTTGCCTCTCTGATGGCCTGGGACAGTTTGGCCCTTGCTGTTCTTAGGGCCACCTTGTCACCGGCTCTGAAGGCGGAGTCTCGGGTTCTCAGTAGCGCACGCACCTCTGCAGTCATCTGTTTGTTTATGCTGTAGAGTTTTATATTCAGGATACAAACAATCATGACAGATGCACTCAGCAAATTTTTTGGACAGACCCAAGGCAGATGCTACCGCACAAGGAGAACCAGAAGCAACACAGGCAAGTTCCAGCCCTGATTGTGAGTGCCTACTTCTCTTCTTGTTTACAGCTTTGGCATTCATTTTGTACAGCTTTAATTAGTATCACAATCCATTTTGGCTTGTATGGCAATGTAGCATCTTCATTAGCTCATGTATATTTAGAGTAAAACTAGAATGGAATTTCCATCAAGTTTTAGTTTTCTATCCCACAAATATTTTATACATGAATATATATATATATATATATATATATATATATATATATATATATATATATAATATTTATTTATTTTTTTTTTTACTTTTGGGAGTGGAAGTAAACCTGAAGATATAAACTAGATTTAATATCATTTCGCTCTGAAATATATGATTCCTTTTTGTTCATGCATGGGTTCTTCATTCATAAATATTTTTTGTAAACATACAGTCAGGTCTATAAATATTGGGACATCGACACAATTCTAACATTTTTGGCTCTATACACCACCACAATGGATTTCAAATGAAACGAACAAGATGCGCTTTAACTGCAGACTGTCACCTTTAATTTGAGGGTATTTACATCCAAATCAGGTGAATGGTGTAGGAATTACAACAGTTTGCATATGTGCCTCCCACTTGTTAAGGGACCAAAAGTAATGGGACAGAATAATAATCATAAATCAAACTTTCACTTTTTTAATACTTGGTTGCAAATCCTTTGCAGTCAATTACAGCCTGAAGTCTGGAACGCATAGACA
>CM040994.1:9322853-9330353 GCA_022985145.1 Pangasius djambal
CCACTAGCGATGAGCAGACGCTGGAAACCAGCACAGAGTTCTTGCACCATTCCGTGTTGATATAAACACACACACCACCACCGCGAGTCTTACCGCACAGAGCTGCATTTCTGTCGGCTCGAAACGCGGCTAGCCCGTCTAGCTGGATGGCGGCGTCCGGAACTCTGTCGCTGAGCCACGTCTCCGTGAAAACAAGGACACAGCAGTCTCTGAGCTCTCGCCGTGCAGTCCGCTGGAGTTGGATGTAGTCCAGTTTATTGTCCAGGGAGCAGACATTTGATAGAAAGATGGACGGGAGAGCCGGCCGGCTAGGGTTAGCATTTAGCCTGGCGCGGACACCCGCCCGCTTACCGCGCTTCCGCTTCCTCGAGCACCGCTTCCGATGTCCTCTCTCCCGGTCACCGGCATCAGGCGACGCCGAGGACTGGGGGCCTGGTCTATGTAGCCGGGGTTGCAGTAAGTCGAGGTCGTGAAGTTTGTTAAATACATCATCATGCAGACTGGTTGCTGCATGATTTCTGTACTGTGTTAGTGTCTGGCGGTCGTATACATGAACACAGTTGTCTTTGGTGTTCATGTACATCGAAGGGTTGTGCTAAAAACACTAAAAGCACCATTTTGGATCCGGAGAGGCCGCTGCGAGCTACTGCCGCACTGCCATCTTGGATCTTGGATCATCTTGGCACAGAGAGCTGATCCATAAATGGTTCCACTGAAATCAGAGAAAGAGGCACCTGGGCTCGAACACACAAGAAAATGGTGGAGAGCTAAAACAGACTGTCATGGTTCAGACTGTCCATACACTACACGACACTAACATACTTTTAAACCAACCACCATAGGAAACATTCAACTGTCTTCCTGATAGGTAGAGAATCCCACATAAGACAAAACATGGACACACTCAAATCAACTTACACTAGTGTATAGAAGTTACACTCACATCATTATAGGGAAACCCGATTGTTATTATCAAGAGTTATTTTTCTTACTTCCTTTTGTGGTCACTGTGATTATTGTTCTTTTGCTTTTCTCCTTTCTTTTAGTAAGCCAAACAACCTAGAGGAAAAGAAAGAGATAAAAGACCAATAATCATAAGACCTCAAGTGTCAAAGATTTCCCATAGATCACCAAATAATTTAATTTCCCACCCCAGTAGTTAGCCAGTAATGGAGGTGCTGTGTTGTTGTTTGTATGTGTGTCTGCTTTGCCTGCCTGTTTTTGTGTCTTCCAGAGCTCGCCGATGTCTTTGCCTCAAACATCGCCAAATGAAGGGGGGGATGTAGGATTTTAAGTGAACAAGCAGCAACAAAATCACAAAAACCTGGACCAAACTTTATAAAAGAACGCCAATTAGTTTGCCACAGGAACCAAAAAACAATGGACCCACACTTGCAGACCCTGAGGAACCAAGTTAATACTTGCATCTGCCTAATGTCAGCTATCCTCTGAACAATAGGGCAAACATCAGAACATCCCTGACCAGAGGATGAATCCTCTCAGCCAAGAGGAACTCGGTCAAAACTATTGATTTAGGCCATTGGCCAAGTCCAGATGACTGGTCCACAGGATAAAACCCAAGGACCCCAGCCATACTTCTGATAACCTAAGGCAAAAGGGGCGGCACTCGCCCAGGGAGGCCTCAATAATGAATCACCAGAGGCTCGCCATGGAATGGGACTTTTGTTCTTTCCCCAGGAACACAAAGATCCCCATGCTCTCACCACCATTCACACATTCCACAGAGCCCAACATTAACAAATGCATAAGGTTAACTTACATCTCCTGAAAGGACAATGACTCTTAAAATGAAGCACCATGGTTGGAAAAACCTAATGTCATTCCTTATATGTATCATGAATATAGTCACCAGTTCATTATGATGCTTTTGATCATTTAACAGGTATCATAGTGTTGATGTGTCAACAACAAGCATGTGATGTTTGGTATGTGTGTGAATGTTATTCAGTTTCCTAAGAGTTGGGATAATGTCCAAGATCCTGCTGATTGCAGCAAGCACTTTGGGGTCAGCCCAGCTGGAAAGGGTTAAAACCCTCAGAAACAAAGGAAACAGCAAAGTGTCATTAATAAACTACTCCAGAGAGTTCTCGTCAATAGGCTACTCCAGGGAGTTCTCATCCATTGACCACTTGGGAGTTCTCATCAACCAAGAGTATCAGAAGTTCTCACCCCTTGACACCATGAGGAGATCATGCTTGCTCTGAGCCTCAGCCAAGTCTGTAACGACTGGTTTCTGTGAAGCCTCTTGACTCCAGTCACGACAGTGACAAAGAACCGCTGCCACACTCATCAAGCACCCTTCCTGAAATCTGCCTACAAGACTCCGCCGGTGCACTCTTCACTCCATTCACCATCCTGATTGGTCTTCCGAGACACCACTCAAAAGCAAACAGACCGCTGACGACTCCCCATCTAAAGAAACTTAAATGCAAGTACAGTACCTCCAGATTCTCGCTGAACTGGTGCTTTTAACACAAAGTTTATAGTCCTTCTACGAAGGTTAAATTGATAAGTTGATGATTAGTTCAGGTCATGGTCTGAGAAATAGCATACAGTCCTAGAAACTCGGGATTTCATTCATTCTCTGCTCAAAACCCTTCTCTGTTTAACCTTTGTGTGCACGCGCAAGTGTGTGTGTGTTAGATTAGTTTCTGTGTCTTAGAAAAGTTTAATAAAGTCTCATCTGATTTTTAAAGGCAAGTGTCTTGTGTCTATGTGCTTATAATTTCCTGCCTTAAACTGCAGATCTTGTTACTGTGCTCTTAATATAGTGTTTTCAATATATTCAGGATATTATTGCCAATGGCCACGGAGGTAATATCCCATGCACAATTAATAAATACACTAATATCAACTTATCGCTGGATGGATAGCTTGAAAAATTTCACCCTCTGAGCTGATTTGCTAGTTTCCTCTACATATTTTGGTGGAGAATGCGGGCAGTATAATCTCAATAGCTAATTTCCTACATATTTTGGTGGAGAATATGGACAGTTTAACAGCTAATTTCCTACACATTTTTAAAAAGTTAACATTCCTGAACCAGTAAAAATATGAATAACAATAATATTTGGTTTCACATAATGTTGCAAGAGATATATTAGGTATATACAAGTGTCTTTTACAATGTGCAGTAAATGTGATAGAAAATACTTGAATTTGTTTTGGGAAAAAAAAAGCAAATAGCATATAACGTTAAATTTAGGACTAAACCTTTAATATATTTGAATGTAACAAAAATATCAAGTTGTTTTAAAGGTCTGTTTCAAAGCTTATTATAGTTATATGCTCTACAGTAAAGGCATAAATAAAATATTGAATATGAAATGAATAGCGTATTTCTATCAGTGATTTGTTTCAATACCTTGACCTAAACAATGACATACTACGATCCAAAATAAAAACCATATTTCTACTATATTTCTGTAAAGGCCCAAAATTTACAGAAGAAATATCCTTTTATTTATAAGTTTGTGAGTGGAAGAAGAGGCTCCAGAGGCTCTTCTGGAAGAAGAACAGCCAATGTGTTGACACACACTTATACTGTATATCACATTCATGCTGAAAATCTCCTGTTCTATTACATTCCAAAAGTGCTTTATTAGATTCAGTCCTGGGGATGGGCCAACTCATTGCCATATAAATTGAAGTACACTGAACTCATTGCCATATTAATAGAATTTGTTTGAGACAACTTGTACTTTGTTACATGAGGTATTTACACGCATTATCATGGTGGTGCATTATCATGCTTGATTGGTATTAAGCGGACACAGACTGCTATACTCTCTGCTCTGGGATTATGATAACAGAATGAACAAATTACATTTTAGTACTGTCTACTTAAATCTATACAACTATTAAAAGTCACAAACCCTGCAGCTCTCTGAAAACAACCATGGATACATATCAGGAGAAAAAGATTATTCAATCAACATCCATAAAACATCACTGTCTTTATGCAAATGCAGCATGGAAAGTTTTGTTACATAATGCACAACTATGACTATAGCCATAATTTAGCCATGCAGAAAGAGAAAGGTAGCTTAGAAAAGTGCATGAAACACAGCAAACAGCTACTAATATTGTTGAATAATTGTTAGTCTTAGTATTATAAACATTCTTAGGATTATAAACAGTGGGTAGAAAAAAATTCTACCATTCTGAAATTCTTTCATAAAGCCTGAGACAAGTCATCAAGCAAAAGTTAATTACCCAAGACTACATCTGTTGTACAACCATCATATGAGATATGATCTACACAGCTTCTTTATTCCATCCAGCATAAAACCTAACGTTAGTTTCCATAATACCTTATTTGCAAAAAGGCTCTTTTAATGAACCATCTGGTCTTTACCATAGCAAATTCACCTACCTCATATCAGTCATTTCCTGGAGCTAGACAGAGGCACTTCTGGAAGAATAACAGCCAATGTATTGAACTATGGTGAGTTCATGGATAGTCAACTATTCTGTTCAGTCCAATTCATCTTGTCCCTTGCCTGTCTAACTCTATGACTGGGGCTCTCACACAGCCTACAAATATAGACACACCAAGAGGAGAAAGGAGGGAATCCTGGTTGCATAGCAGATAAATAGTAGAGGCAGAGTGGGAGGAAGAGAGAAGTCCCTCAATCAACAATTTAATTTCTCCCACTCCACTTTTCAGTTGTCTCACCCTGAGTCTCTTGCCTGGACCAGTTTTTCTTATGCATATTAACATGAACATTAACATTTACTTACAGCCTAACTACCTCTCTCTATTATTCACAAAAAGAATAGGACTCCATCACTCTCCCTCTGTCTTTTCTCTTCACTGTTTTACCCATTCTCTGTTTGCCAATTTAATGCAAAGGCAGTGTGATTTAATCAGGCCAGTCCTGACCATCTGTTGGAGCCCCTCTTCAACTCCCTATTCAAGTGGCTTTTAAAGCCACTGGGTCAGGCAGAGCCAAGAGAAAGAAAGAGGCGGGATAAGTGATCAATCTTCAAGCAGGAGGGCAGGAGAGTCCAAGTGCTTTAGCACAGAAGAGGTATTTGTGGACCTGGCATATATCACACACTGGGACAGCACAGGGCCGTTAACAGGGGTTGTGACAAGCTACAAAGTCAAAACAACCCCAAAAATGCTCTCACTAACTGGGAAACAGCCACAAATTGCACTCATTCATGCACGCACAGCCTACACAATCAAAAGCAAATCAGTTTACTTTCCAGAACTGATGGAGTATTTTTTTGTAACTCCAAACAGATAAAGGCATAAAAATAATATTCCTGTCAAGCAAGCATCTTCACAGTGCTGTTATAAATAACTTTTGGTTTCAACTCTGAAATTAGAAGAATCACGGAAAAAATTCATTGCAGCTAGGCAGTTCCCAGTCTATCACCACAATTCATGCAAACTGGCTCCTTGCAACCCAGAATCAGAGCAAATTACTTTATAAAGTATTTGTTAAAGCAAGATAGACTGGTAAAAAAAAGGTATGATTAGATAACCCTCACTATAGTATAGAACAGAACACAAGTTATATAAGGTAATATTTAAAAATACTCATGAATATATCAATCGCACTATACTCTGCTGACTGACTAAAGTACCAGTGTAACTTTTCTGCTCCTTGTACTGCTGTGTGAAGAAATAAATATATTTTGCATAAGCCTTTATAATAGATGCTACTGATAATCATGTTAACAGGTTATTTATTCAAGTATTTAAAAACAGACTCAAGAAATCCACAGAAGATGGTTAACCACTCACCTCGCCATACAGCTAGCTCTGTAATGTGTATACATCCCCAGTGCAAAATTTGCATGCTTATACATCTAAGAAGGCCAGAATACTGCTCACCAGATCGAAGTGCTACTGTGCAAGACAGAAGTGAGGACTGTTAAATACCAAGCTTTTTCTGTAAACATCACCAAGTCATCCTTAATACTGATTTTATATCTCCTTTAATTTGATTTGTTCTTGCAGTAGATTTGAAAAATAAAATTAAAGATATATAGGGGGATGGAATTTTTCCTGTTAATGCCAATATTTTTTCATCTGCCAGCAATATTGTCCTGGGGGGTTTCCATTGTTTTGCCTTGTAGATTCACCCATGGATTTTATTACAACTGACCCTAAAACTTTTGTTACATTTAACTCCATCCCTGTCACACATGAAACAATCCTCTCTTGTATCCTCATGCTAAACATTTCAGTCTTATCAATTATTACCAAACACATGCTGGTGCTCATCGAGCATTATATTTAGATCATAAAGGCAACAATGTTTAATTAAGCAAGTAAATAAATTAGGATGATGTTTACTCTAATTTGCCAAAAAAGATGACTATGTTCTGTCCTGCTGGGATATTGTACTTAATTTGGACTCCACATTTCTAATGAATGCATTCTTTTTCACCCAGTGCAACAAAAACCTCTGATAGTCAGGATTTGAGAGGCAGGGGACTGTGCAAATTAAAGTGACCCCTCTCTATCAATGAAAGCACTGAAAGCATTCATTCTCTATAGGTGATTTATTTTGCTCAACCTTGATTCCCCCTCCATCAAACCACCCACATAACCTCTTTCCAAACCATTCAAAGAGCATCTTTGCATCAGTAGATGCCCAGATTACCATGGCTACACCTTTGGAAAGTAGCAATCAGTCACAAAGCATGTGAATGTTATTCTAGATATTCAAGTTTAGCACAAAAGGCTAAGTGTCAAGGCAATACTGAAACATCCCTTCTGCCTCCAGCAAAGCATAATAAGCTAAAACTGAACTCAGACATCATCTTTTCACAATTATAATTTTTATTAATAAATTAAAACTGAACTCAGATATGATCTTTTCTCAGTTCTCAATTTTGTAGTTTTCAATGTTACCAGAAAAAAAATAGTTAAAAGAAAGATGAAGCTGTTTCATATATGATTTAATTGTACCTAAATCAAAATAATAAACTGTACTTAATTAAATAAAAGTTACAGAACTTACATTATAAAAATATTTCCTGAGTACACACGAAACCCTTAACTTAACTTTAACCATGTTTGATATATATATAAATATGAAGTAAAGTGACTTGTGGCTAAGTATGGTGACCCATACTCGGAATTTGTGCTCTGCATTTAACCCATCAAAGTGCACACACACACCTGAAGCAGTGGGCAGTTGGGGGTTTGGTGCCTTGCTCAAGGGTCTCACCTCAGTCATCCCTGCCAACCTGAGACTTGAACCCGCACCCTTCAGGTTCACCTTCGGGTTGTAAAGCCGACTCTCTAACCATTAGGCTACGACTGCCCCAAACTATATATATATATATATATATATAGTCAGGTCCGGAAGTATTTGGACAATGTCAGAGGTTTTGTGATTTTGCCTTTATACACCACCACAATGGATTTGAAATAAAACAATCAAGATGTTATCGAAGTGTAGACGTTCAGCTTTATTTTAAGAGGTTACACAAAAATATGGCATTTACCATTTA
>CM040994.1:9335353-9346323 GCA_022985145.1 Pangasius djambal
TAGTGGAATACCATTTTTTCTCCACAACACACCTTTAGAAATGAGTGACCTTGCTCATTCTGTAAATGGTTTCAGGTAGATTTGCATAGCTGGCTCTTGAGTTCCAAACCATAGAGCAGCAAGGATTATATGTTTAAATCTCATTTTGGGGGGCTGTTCATTCAAGTGTAGCTGTATAGGCCATATAGAGTATTTTGAAGATTTATATACAGGAGACCCATCAGAATTAAAATTGTATGAAAAATTGTTTGGATTTGAAAGAATTCCACCAGGTTGTGACAATTTTTCATACATAACTCCATCATAGAGGTCTCAGATAACATACTCTCATACTGAAGTGCTCTTGAATTTCTGGATTTTCCAGAAGATTCTGAATCTGTGGTGCAGTTGGCACATTGATGAAGACTGGTTCATTACAGGATGGAGACTGTGTAATGTTCTGGTCAGTAACTAGTTTTTGTGTTCCAGTGTGAGATTTGCAGCCTTTACAGTAAAGATGAAACTCAACTATGTCTGAGTTGTTTTTGAATACCTTATTAAATATATGTTTGAACCTTGGGACTACTTCATTACCAAAAAGGAAATTAATGAGCTTCAGCACGTCATCCAGTTGACAACCAGTAATATTATATACAGCAGCATGACTCATTATCAACAGCAGAGCCTCTGCTTTTGTGATTGTGCCTGTTGATCTGAGAACTGTGTCCATCCCTGTGTCTGTGCCAATTTTGTGACGTGGATCATCTGTCGCAGTTTGAACCTCACTTTCACTATCCATGTCATCAGATCTTGTATCTTCAGAAGACATGCTGAAAGCATCCTCATCCAACTCATCTAATCCAAACAAATCTGATACAGCCTCACCCTAGAGAATTATGAAAACACACTTAGCTTAGTATGGAACTATGCGTTAATATTAATATTTATATTTTTTAATATTTTAATATTTAGTGATTGTTAATTTAATGTAAAATATTGGTTTACAGTAGTAATTGAAAAATCACAGCAGTACTGAACTAAAAATAAAGTTTCAATGCTATGAAACCATTAGGCTTTTTTAATATGTGTGGTTAGTTTTGACACCAAAACTTTAACGCCTTTCTCAGTGATGTTCAAGGAACTAAGTTAGGTTTATGAACCAATGAATCAGTTACCGGCATACATTTGACACCTGTGGTTAATGGTACACTCTGGGACCTAGAGACTCAGACCTAACTTAGGTCCTTGGGCATTACTGAGTGTTAAAGTTTTGGTGTCAAATCCAACCACACATATTAAAAAAGCATTGTAACTTTATTTTTAGTTCAGTACCACCTCAATGACACGGGGTGTTTTAGTTTGACAAACAGCCACCACCTTTGTTATTTAAGTGTTTACACTAATGTCCTTCAGTTGATGTTACTTTACAATAATAGAGGCCTTAACAGAGGCTCCAACGATTTCTAAAATATTGTGCAGATAACTGTCACCTGTATATAAAACAGTATATTTATGAATGCATAGTGTAACATGCTACTAGAAACAGAGATCTGGCTTTTCTGACAGACCATTATGATGTGCAGGCAACAGAACACAATGAGCTAAAATGTCATAGTGTGAGGCATTGTGTTAGTGTTTCACTACTGCTCAGGGCTAGTGTTTCTTGATTGGTTACATGTAGGCAAAGAACTTCATGCTTATTGGTCAAATAAAGATATAATTAACATATCAAAAATGATCACATGATTAACAGGAAAGGAAATGCATATGTAACACTAAGACTGTGAGAATTACTTAATTTCAACTTCAGGTCACAACCCTATTCTATTCATCAGACGTGATACAGAAAGCATGTATTGAGACTCAAAAGGCAGAAGACAAACTATACATTCTGCAGTTGAAAAAGCAGCAGTTGCAGCAGTATGTTGTACACCCTGTGTTCGGGACCATCAATTTGAAACCCCAAAAAAACAGCTCTAGCAAAGTATTTGATACACAGAAAGATGGTCGGCTAAAGAGTGTTTAGGTTTTGTGGTTATCCAGAAATTACTGTGCATGGAAATATTCTGTAAATGGTGTTATAAACGCAAAATAAAATAAACATCAAGGGAAAAATTGGCTCTGCTCAGAGTATTCCCAAAAGGCCCAAAGAATCATGTACACAACTCACAGCTGGTGTCAATACTAGCAAAGATTAGAGGACTATTATGGATGTCCATAGATGATTGAACATGCCCTGCTAAAGAAATTAGATGTAAATTCCCTAGAATCGAAAGGGCTTGGAAATTTTTTTTGTAGAGTGATTCAGCCAGGTCAGGACATCTCCTACCAGGGCTTGTATAGCCTGATCAACCAGAACCACACAGGCTTCCCCAGTGACTAAGGTTGTAGCAAGCCCTACTGTCACCATTAATACATGCTCAATGCCACTGGTCCTGTATGGATTTCTCATGCCACACAAACGTCACCCTAACACAACCAGAACCATACGTGCATTAGCGAATGACACCAGCACACATCTCACCCCTAGCTTATGGAATACATAAGGTACTTGGACAAACCCTGTTAAGTGAGCTGGACCCCATCTTATTTTAGCCACAGCCATCTCAGTTTTTGATAGCTTTCCTAATGTGCAGCCCTGTGGTGCCAAGGAACTTTAGGGCTCTGTACATAGACTGGACTGTGAAGCCTCTGCAGCCAACTTTGATGGGCTCACTTCGGTTAATGGCCTCCTGTGCCTTCCACTTTCTCCCAGTTCTCACCTAAGTGGCTGCTTTGGGGACTCTGGTGTCAGTGGAGTCTCTGTACAGAAGCAGCTCTCTTGCTTGGCTACCCATGAACTCTGACTGGTGAAAGTGAGCTGGAGCCTGGTCTTATTCCCATACAAGGTAATACTGCCAAGGCTTTGTGGTAGGCCCAGCCACCTTTGCAGGAAATAACTGATCTTTCTCTCAAAGGCCTTGACAGTGGTAAGCAGGACCTCATAGTCTAGCAGGGGCCAGAGGAGTTGTTGTAGGATGCCATGCTGATAAATTCAGACCTTAAAACTTCCCTGGCAGCTATGATTTTTCTATAGCTATCAGTCATGCCTGTAGCTCAGCATTGGTTGCCCAGAGTGCTGCAGTGTCCTTCAGGAGGCAAGCAGACAAACACAGACTTGTACACACTAACACTCACGTAACAGTCACTGAAATGGTACACCCAGTGATAATACCTTTCTCAAGCTGATGCCATGTCACTATCCAGAGGTGGTTCTCAGAATGAAGCAGGTATACTAATCCAGAATGAGGTCCCTGCTCCAAGCAAAAGTGGGTCCATCAGGATGGATCAGGCAGGTCCAGAGGGCAGAAGGTGTCAGGATCACTGGTATCTCATGAGTAGCATGTAAGGAAGAGAGAGAGACAGAGAGAGAGAGAGAGAGAGAGAGAAATTTAACAAACATCTTTATTCAGTTACTCAGGAAGGCATAATGAACTTTAAATCAAACCATAATCCCACATGTAGTGAGTCATGCAGTTGGTTTATATTTTAAGACTAAAATGGCACATTAATTTTTTCCGGTATGGTTGTAACGAGCAGGGCGTGGTTTACTCACTGCGTGATTGGTGTGTGTATATATTCTGGGGCATGGGGCACTGCCTGTTGTGCGCCATAGTTTGGGGACCGCCCATTTCCGGTATCACTCATGGCTCCCACGGCGTTGACGGTATGTGCTGCTTGGCCCACTTGGTTAACGCTGACTGATGGTTTATGCTCTTGATTTGTATTATTTTTTTAGTGATAGTTTTTATTTTGCAGGATTAATTGTGGCTGTGTGGGTTGTCTGCTGTTTTTCCCTCGGATTGGCAATTTATCGTGTTGGAAAATCTTCGGCTTCCGGGTGCGTATTTTAGGAATTCCAATCCTAGCAGCAAAATGACGGTAGGTGTATGGGTCCTTAATGTTAATGTGTTGCACCGTAAAATGTTTTTCTCTTCTTTTAGGTAGAGCTGCCCATATTTGAAGATTGGTCTTCCCGATATTTAATCAGGCTTGCAGGGCGGTATCCAGTGGTGCTGCTGTTTTGCTCCGTGCATGTTTTGCTCCGTTTGCTTCTGGTGTGACACGAACTGCGCTACCTCGTGGGGCTTCCTGTGCGACATGGATTGTGTTGTGCCGTGTGTGTGACACAGACGTGTTGTTTCGTGGGGAACTGGTAGACTTGGACTCCTTTTTGATGATTTTCTGTGACCAGGCTTGTAAACCCGTCTCTCAATATTTTACTTGAGCCCCATAAGTGAGGGTTTTGTAAAAGTTGGGTTAATCGGCTGGTTTATTTTTTTATTGAAATTGTGAATGGGTTTCTTTTGTTGGGGTTAATGACTGGTTTATTGATTTTCTTGTTCTGAATATTTTGATTTGTATTTTTCGTGTATGATAAATCCTTTTTTTTTTTTTTTTGTCCTGTGTTAGGAGTCAAGCCCCCAGGGCAGGCCATAGGCTGTCCCTCCTGTATGGTGGTGGTATTTCCGCCACGGCGTGCTGTGTGGTTGTGCATGACTTCACCGGTGTGCTGTGTGAGTGAGCAGTATGTCTTGGTACAGATTCTTATGTAAAATCAAGGAGGTTGAAGTTGGTTTATCTGCCCTGGGTTAATTTTGACCCCTTGTCTTGTGTGGTTTTTTTTTTTTTTTTTTTGTTATTATAATTGTGACCGTGGGACCATGATATTGTGGGGATAGTTCCCTCTATTTTAATGGTGTGATCGTGTCTTGGTATTTTAATTAATTGAATAAATGTTTTTGTTTTGTGATTCATTTTTTTTACATTGTCAAAGTATTGAAGTTTCATATCTCTGCATCCATTTCTTCTGTTTCCTACCTGGAAACAACGCACCTGTGTTCCTTTTGATAGTGTAATGATGGTTCCCTATGCCTAATAGGGTGACGTAGTCAGTGCAATTGTTTAGTAAATTCGTATTTCTGGTTGGCCTGTTCTGCCATAATTTGCTGTGACTAGCTTTAGTGATCGGCTAAAACTCACTGGTTAGTCCCGCTTTGCCACAATCTGCCGTAGTCGGCAGGACTTGTTCCATTTTGGAGTAGAGATATGGATGCAGAGTGATGATGTATTGTATCTGTTTTATGTCGTGTTTTTTGGATTGTGTATTTGGGTTCAGTGGGTTTTTTTGTTAGGAGCAAGGCAGCAGTGCTGTTGGTTGGATTTGGAGCAGCCTTGTAATTTTGTTTCTCTTCCTCTTCCCTCTCGTTATTTTTTCTGATGTGGATCTTTGGGTGAGTAAGCAGTAGATAATGGAAGAAGAGTTACAAGAATTAAGGGAGCTTGTAGCTCAACTTAGAGCAGATAATGAGAAGTTGCGGAGGGAGCAAGGTCATGCTCCTCCACTTAGTCCTTCCGTGGGTCCTTCTGGTGAAATTCCTTTACTCCCTGATGGTCAATCAGCTGGTTCCAGTGTGCGGCCAGTTGACCAATTTGTGTTTATACCAAGGGATCGTAAATGTCCAAAGTTTAATGGTCTGTCTGGTATTGGTATAAACAAATGGGTGGAAGAAGCACAAGCTTGTATTCGTGCCTGTCGTTTGTCAACTGCTGAGCAAGTGTTCTTTTTGTTTGATCATTTAGAGGGAGAAGCTCGGGAAGAGATTCGCTATCGCCCTGCTGCAGAGCGTGAAGACCCAGAGAAAATTATTTCTAGCTTGCGAGAACTATACGCTTGCTCCCAGTCCTATGTCGCCCTGCAGGAGGCCTTTTTCTCTAGGAGGCAGCAGGAGGGGGAGACTTTGTTAGAGTTTTCTCTGGCCCTCCTGGAGAAAATTAGGCACTGGTCCCCCAATGCTATTCCAAATGCTCAGGTGGTGTTGAGGGACCAATTTGTTGGGTATGTCCTGGATAGTGCCCTACGGCGTGAGTTAAAACAATTGGTCCGCCGCCAACCTGACTCCACATTATTAGATGTTCGAAGTGAGGCCATTAGGTGGGAGCAGGAGGGGATGCCGGGCGGAACTAGGGGGCGAAGCCATTCTGTTCCAGCGACGTATGGGTTCCAGTACGGAGTGCAGGGGGGGGTGCACAGTTGAGTGGGGGTAGTCTGCCCCGGCAGTCTGAAATGAGAGAGCTGAGGGAAATGTTAAAGCTGCAGCAAGAACAGTTAAATCAACTCACTAAAAAGATTGCACGTTTGCAGGGTGCTCATTCCCACCAGTCTGTTCGTAATGGCCCTGTTATTTGTAGATGGTGTCAGAAGCCGGTTCATTTTGCTAGGGAGTGTGAAGGGGACCGTGTCCTGCTTCACCCTCCCTTGCGTTCTCGTGGGGGTCAAGGAGCGCCTGTGGGGCAGCAGCAACGGTCCACTCAGCCCTCGGAAAACTAGCTCCCGCTGCGCTGAAGAGTCACAGCTCGGCTGGGGGGGAGATTGGCTCCGATATAGTTGTCCCTTCTCATCCTATTCCAAATTTGATGTCTACATGTCCACATCTCACTGTTCTTATTGGTGGTGTGTCTGTTTTTTGTTTAATAGACACTGGTTCAATGGTATCAACAATTACAGAAAGCTGTTTTTTACAGTATTTTGAACCCTGGGGTCAGGAGAGTCTTAGATCCTGTTCATGGATCCAGCTTCGGGCCGCAAATGGGCTTTCTATCCCATATATTGGGTATATGGAGTTAGACATTGAGCTTTGTGGTAAATTAGTTCCTCAGTGTGGGGTTCTGGTGGTCAGAGATCCTCCTGGGGGCTTGTGTGCCCAAGTCCCTGGGGTGCTGGGGATGAATGTGCTTGGGCGGTGTTACCAGGAGCTCTTTGGCCAGCATGGCTCTGCACTTTTTGAATCCCCATTGGTTTCGAGTGTTCCAAGTTTTATGGTTCAAGCCTTGCAGCACTGCCATCGGAGTAGTGGTCAGTTTAGGGGCATGGGCAGGGTTAACTCTGAGATCTGAAGGTGTTTTGGGGCCCTGACATGCCCTGACATTTGTGCATTTTTCATTTGCTTATAAAAATATAAATGGGTAAAGTCTGATTACACTGTAATCAGCACAAACTGGGCTACAATAATATGTGAGCAGCATATATGTACAAGTTTGTATTTTGGAGAAAATAACAGTTATGTGTGGTTATTGAAAAAACAACAAATAGGTTGAAGTTGGTTTATCTGCCCTGGGTTAACTTTGACCCCTTGTCTTGTGTGGTTTGTGTGGGGTTTTTTTTTTTTTTTGGTTATTATAATTGTGACTGTGGGACCATGATATTGTGGGGATAGTTCCCTCTATTTTATTGGTGTGATTGTGTATTGGTATTTTAATTAATTGAATAAATGTTTTTGTTTTATGTGTGGTGTGTGTTTTTTATTTTTTATTTTTTTTATTATACATTGTCAAAGTATTGAAGTTTCATCTCTCTGCATCCATTTCTTCTGTTTCCTACCTGGGAACAATGAACCTGTGTTCCTTTTGATAGTGTAATGATGGTTCCCTATGCCTAATAGGGTGGCATAGTCGGTGCAATTGTTTACTAAATTCATATTTCTGGTTGGCCTGTTCTGCCATAATTTGGTGTGACTGGCTTTAGTGATCGGCTAAAACTCACTGGTTAGTCCCGCTTTGCCACACGCACATAGTGTAAACCTTTATTAACTCCATGGACTGGCGACGACTAATTTCCCCCCCACCATGCTGCAGAGAATACCCCTGTGACACCATTCCAAATCAAACATTCCCATGTTGTTCCTGGCTTTGTAGAACCTGAATTCAAAGACAAATCTATATTCTGCAAGAGCTAAGAACAATGATAAAACCTCCTGGCCAGATATACCCTCCATTTTGTTTCTTCTGGAGTTATAAATAGCAAACTTAGCTTGGCCAACAATAAAATTAAGCAGCTGCCATTTAAATCTTTCTTTTTGGTTATAGCCAGCTCCAAAAGTAAAAGCATGTGATTTTAAAAAACTCCCCAAACTTCCTGAATAGAAAACAAAGGGTATTAAAAAGAGACCTAAGTCTTGTGCATTTGGGGGGGGGGGCAGTGAAAGATAGTCTCTCTAAGCCCACAAAACACACACATTTATGGCATTTGGCAGACACCCTTATCCAAAGCAACTTACAATTATCTCATTTATACTGAGCAGTTGAGGGTTAAGGGCCTCAGCATACAGCACTCTCCAAACAGGCTGCCTGTTCATCCCCACACCTAACTTTCCTCTCCACAGTATGTCAGGTCTACCTTTCACAACATGTGTACACATGTTGTGTTGTAAAAATGTTTACACAACATATACAGTTAGGTCCGGAAGTATTTGATTTTGCCTTTATACACCACCACAATGGATTTGAAATAAAACAATCAAGATGTGATTGAAGTACAGACTTTCAGCTTTATTCCACAAAAATATGGCATTTACCATTTAGGAATTACAGCCATTTTCAGGGGCTCAAAGGTATTTGGACAAAGTGACAATTGTAAATATAACCATAATTTTAATACTTGGATGAAAATCCTTTGCAGTCAATGACTGCCTGAAGTCTGGAGCCCATGTTCTCAAAACTCAAATTCTGAGTTTCCTCCCTGGAGATGTTTTGCCAGGTCTTCAGTGCAGCCATCTTCAGTTGCTGCTTGTTTGTGGGTCTTTCTGCCTTCAGTCTTGTCTTCAGTAAGTGAAAAGCATGCACTGTTGCGTTGAGATCAGGTGACTGACTTGGCCATTGAAGAATATTCTATTTCTTTGCCTTCAAAAAGTCTTGAGTTGCTTTTGCAGTTTATGTTCAGCATCATTATCCACCTGCACTGTGAAGCAGCGATCTATCAGTTTTGTAGTATTTGGCTGAATATGAGCAGAGAGTATAGCCCTATACACCTCAGAATTCATCTTGCTACTTCTGTCAGCAGTCACATCATCAATAAACACCAGTGAGCCCGTTCCATTGGCAGCCATCATGCCCATGCCATAACACTTCCTCCACCATGTTTAACACTCATGATGTGGTGAATCATGAGCTGTTCCTTTATTTCACCATACTTTTCTCTTCCCATCATTCTGGTACAAGGTAATCTTGGTTTCATCAGTACAAAGAATCTTATTCCAGAATATGGGAGGCTTTTTTAGATGCTTTCTGGCAAAGTCTAATGTTCTTGAATGTTACCAGTGGTACCTCTGTATTTACATTCATGAAGGCATCTCTTGAATGTAGATTTTGACAATGATACGCCTGCCTTCTCCAGAGTATTCTTGACTTCTGTTGATGTTGTGAAGGGGTTTTTCTTCACCAAGGAAAGGATTTTGTGATCCACCACTTTAGTTGTCTTCCGTGGTCTTCCAGGCCTTTCAATGTTGTTGAGCTCACCAGTGCTTTCTTTCTTTTTAAGAATGTACCCAACTGTTGATTTGGCCACACCTAAGGTTTTTTCTATCTCTTTTATAGATTTATGTTGTGTTTTCAGCCTAATGATGGCCTCCTTCACTTGCTTTGAGATCTCCTTGGACTTCATATTGGTAGCTCCAGTTGAACAGCTGCCAAATGTCAACTCAATACCTGATATCATCTCCAGACCTTTTATCTGCTTCATTTGTCTTGAAATAATTAGGGAATGGACCACATCTGGTCAATTAACTTCTTGTCAGTCAATTGTCCAAATACCTTTGAGACCCTAAAAATGGAAGTACTTTGCTGAAAATGGCTGTAATTCCTAAATGGTAAATGCCATATTTTTGTATATAACTTCTTAAAATAAAGCTGAATGTCTACACTTCATTCACATCTTGATTGTATTATTTCAAATCCATTGTGGTGGAGGATAAAGGCAAAATCACAAAACCTCTGACATTGTCCAAATAATTCCAGACCTAACTGTATATGGAGCTCCAAGCCTTGAGAACTACTCAAGTCCAATAGTGGACACGACACTTTTTCTAAGTCTGGGTTGAGGCTGGTCTTTGGGAAGGGATCCTCCCTGTTGGGCACCATACTCCCACTCCAATCGTCCTGCAGTACAGACCAGTCCTCTGATGAGAACTTCTCCTTCCACAGTCTAATGATGGTTTTGGTGTGATGGAAGCACCTTTGCCTTGGCAGAGTTCCAGCCAAGTGCAGCAATTTGACTGTCCTAGAAGCACAAAGCCTCTGGCTGAGGACTGGGACACCATCGCTCGTCACATCCAACTATGCTCCTTTTATCAAGAGTTCCTCCAGCAACCAATGCAGTTAGTGTGTTTTTTTCTGTCCTCCAACTTTAAAAGTCCCCATACTTTAAACAGTCCATGGTAAAAGGGAGGTAATCCACCTAGGCACAGCTTCTTAAAGACCATCAGAATCAACAGAGTATCCAGTCCCAGACTATCACTTTATGTAAGATAATGCTGGCCACTTTTTACCACACTAACTTTGCTGAGCTTGTCAAGTATTTCTGCAGGAACTGCAAATGGACAGTTTGCCAGTCTGCTTGCCAGGTGCATCACACCTTGTCCCCCCTTCCTCTTTGGGCAGAAAAAGAACACCTTGTGGGACCCAGTGAATTTGCTCCCAAAAATTCCACCATGATTGCTTGCAAGCAAGACAGCAGGCCAGCAACACAAAATAAACGACACCACAGCACTGATCCAACTAAATTGTTGGTTATTAACACTCTCCCCATGAAAGACATTTGTGCATGAATTCATTTCCATTGCACTAATCGACTCTCCAATTTTTCGACAACACTATCCCAGTTTTTCTGCTGTACATCATCCCCAAGAAAAACACCAAGATATTTCAAATTCAAATTCAAATTTTATTTGTCACATACACAATCATACACAGTACAACGTGTAGTGAAATGCTTTTTTTCGACTGTTCCAAGGTAAAAATATAGAATACAAAGTAGAATAGAATATAAAAATATGAATAGAATGAATAAAAATAAAATAAGTAAAATGTAAAAGTATACAAAATAAAAATATGAAAATAAAATATAAAATATAAAAATATACAGCAGATGGAGGTCATTTGTGCAATTATCAGTATGA
>CM040994.1:9357570-9369802 GCA_022985145.1 Pangasius djambal
TTCACTAAGAAATTCAGAGTACGGTCCTGGGGGTCTGTAGATAATAACTAACGGAAGGGACTGTGATGACTTATCATTAGCGACTGCACTTATGTTACTATAAAGTGCTTCAAATGAATTAAAGTTTTGTCCTAGTTTCTGTACGATGGTCAGGTTATCCTTATGAATAACTGCGACGCCTCCTCCTCTACCGGTTAAATGAGGCTGATGTATATAGCTATAAGCGGGCGGACTGGCTTCATTTAATGCAACATAATTGTTCTGCCTAATCCACGTTTCTGTTAAACATAACGCGTCATACTCCTGATCCGTGATCAGTTCATTAACTAGGAGCGTTTTAGTCTCAAGAGTTCTGATATTTAGCAAACCTAGCTTTAGAGTAGAGGTGCAGGCTGCCCTCTCAGTATTATTATCTAATGTAGGCATATTTATTAAATTGCTAAAACAGACTTTAGTCTTTCTTAATTTTAATACAGCACGAGGAACAGACACAGTCCCAATGTTATGTACCCTAGGTGACGACTCTAGGCAGCTAGCAGACGGTTGGGTTAAGCCAATTGCATCAGTATGGTGAGTTGAACAGTAGCTATTATACTTGCGATCTGAGGTATGACTTACCAGTCAGATGGAGCGTAGTGTCCTGGAAATGTTGTCCAAAAGGACCGCTGCTCCAGCTCTGCTTGGGTGCAGGCCGTCAGTATGGTAGAGTCTAGGACGCTCCCAGAAAATATTCCAGTTATCAACAAAGGGTATTTTCTGGTCTTGACACCATGACTGTAACCATTCATTAAAAGCAAATAGTCTACTGAACCTCTCGATTCCTCGCTGGAATGTGGGAAGCGGTCCTGACACGATGATCGTCGTCGTGGGCGATGTGCTGCGTACCTTCTCAACCAGGCTTCTGAAGTCCTTCTTCAGGATCTCCGTCTGCCTCAGCCTGGTGTCGTTCGTGCCAGCATGGAGGACCACAGCTCCGATTTTCTTCTTATTCAGTATCGCGGGAACCTGTGCAGCGACATCGAGAACATGAGCACCAGGAAAACAGCGAGTGCGCACCTTACCTTTAGCCGTGGTAGCACGGACGTGCCGGACGATGGAGTCTCTGATAATCACCGCGTCGCAATCCGACTCGCGAAGGGGAGCAAAGCGGTTCTGGGTTGAGATCTCGAAGACGGGTGGCGGCAGAGGGGGAGAGGTCCTCGCCCGGGTCCTGGCTCGTGTCTTCCGCTGCTGCTGCATCCAGGCTCCGTGGTGCCCCGGCGCCGGAGTGAACGAAACCTGGGCGGTCCGCGTCCTTGGTGCACTGGGCCTGGGCAGAGAAGTACGTGGAGTTGAGGTTGTGGGAGTGTTTGTTTCCCGCCGCGAGTTTACCTGAGACAGGTGAGCACCAATCCGGGATGATTCCAGCGTGGCTTTCCGCTGTCGCAGCTGGGCCTGCTTCACCTGTAGGTCGCGGATCTGCTTCTCCACGGCCTCCAGCTCCAGATCCACTGAGTGCAGCTCGAATGTATCCTCACCTGCACTCAAAGGCAGACACACAACCGACATAGTGTTTTACAGCAGTAGTACGACAGAGATAATCGGTGTGAGAAACGTGAACAAATCTGTGGTAGCTGGGCTAACGGGCTAGCGACGCTAATGGGCTGACGTGTGGACAATGTGGTCCAATGTTGGTTCAATGTGGACATATAAAAAAAAAGATTGCGCTATCAATCCATGGCAACGGCCTCCCAGGGGTAGAGGGGAGGGGAACTGGGTCCAGGCCTATCAAGAGCCTCCACAAGGTCCAGAAAACCTGTGGAGTGGGTCAACCCAGGGGTACTAGGGATGCCCAGAGAATCCTACAGTGGAGGGTCAGCATCTATATAGAGGGAATATAGAAGGAAAACATACTCCTATGACGGTAGACACTGGAGTCACTTACATATATGTAACTCCAAATTATGCCTCTCACCTCCCCTGCTCCCCTGAAATTCTCTAAATAGCTTTTTCAGCTGACAAAGCATACACTTCTAAAAGCTTACACAGTCTTGTTATGAAAACTGTGTATTAGTGCATATTTGGCAAATAATGACTTTCTAAACATTATTTTTCCACGATTTTTACTTTCTAACACTTTTTTAAATCAAATAATGTGTTTTAAAATAAACATTCATATTTAAAATCATTATTCTTCATAAACATGTGAGAAATGTAAATGAAATTTACTTCACTCAAGCGCATATACATGATTGTTAGAAAAACCACTTTCCCAAGCTCCTGGCGCCATGAATCTCTCTAAATAGCGTGTTCAGACACTTTTTAAAGTATTGGCACATTGACACTGTAATCGAGTTAATGTTGACTCTGGGAATAGCTGAAATTTAACACTACTCAATAGTAAGCAGTGTAAAATAAATTTTACAACTTTTTAAAATTAATTTTACACTGGTGTGGATGAACTCACTCAGAGGGTAATTTGTAAAACATCATTTTAGTGTTATCTGTATTAACACTATGGTAATACAATAGCATAAAAACACAATTAAATATTACTTTGGAAAAAACATGTTTTTATTTACAAAACACTATATTAATTGTAAACACATTCATCAATCTGTTTTTAAAATGTATCAATCACATTAGAGTATTTCTTATCAAATGGTTTAAAGTAAATGAGTTGATCCATACAGATGACAGATACAGATCAATTTTAATTCCTCAATACAGTATGCCTTTAAGTGGTCATCAAAGTACAGTGTATCAACACTACAGGCTAAAATAAAAGCATGCTCTCCACATATAACAGATTCTTTTAAACACAGCGAGATCATGAGATGAACATAAAACAAACTAAAGTGATATTCAGAACTATAATTTCTAACCCAATTGGTAGTTGAAACACCTGAAAATGGCTCTAAATGTAATATCTGGCTAAGCATTTCCCCACCATCCAAATTACAAATGTTTTTTTTTTACTTTCACAGGGCCAAATTTAAATCTGTTGAAACAATAAACAGTGAAACAGTGTCAAAGTGAAAAGCCAATTGTATTGTCGTCGATACTGAATTACTAAAGATTTGATTAAATTTGTAAAATTTTTCTCAGACCTTTAAAAATATTTTTTACTTATCTTCAAACTGCAATCAACACATATGGATAAGAGGACCAGATTTTTTAATGCATCTTGGATAGTATATCATCAGGTGGTGCTTGGGAATCAATTTCATTAGTGATTTCAACAGTGATTTGAAGAGATTATGTTGATCCCAGATCAAATGTTTCAAGTAACATATCATTCCATCAGCTATAACTGGTGAGAACATTGTGTTGACAATCTGTATTAAAAGAAGAAGGAAGTTCCAGTGAGCAATAACATTGTCATCAAAAATAAGAGGAGTATGGCAAAGAACACATCATGATTGGATAGCATTCCAACCCAGGTGTTTGCTTTTATCATCTGCTTGTTTGGTTTTTATGATACGTGTAACCATAACTAAAGCTCTGTATCCTGTCTGAGAGCATGTTTACAGAGACACAGCCCTTTTTAACAAAGTACTGAAAAACCAGCTTAAGGTGTACACACCTTCCACCAAATCATATCAACAGAGTAATTGACATTGATATGGCATTTAACACACAGGGATTTTTAACACCATACAGTGAATGCAGTATAGGACTTTCATTTAGTGACTTATAATGTTTAGAATGAAGTTGGTCTGAACATAAAATAAGTCCAGGATGAACCTCAGTAAATATAGTTTGACATTCATCCTTACTGGAGAAGCAAACCCTATAGCAATGTGTTCCACTGAAAGATTCAACAAAAGCTAATCATGTAAAGCAAGAATATCTCCTGTCACTGGAATTACTGAAACAAACAAAGAGTTTTCAAAATAAGAAAGCTGAATCCCTTCAGCTTCTAAAATTTTCTGATCATCAATAGGAAGCTTTAGTATCCCATTAAAACAATATTTCTTCACATCTTCGGTATAGAAAAGAACTGCAAGATGTATACTCATTAACAGAGTTCCACTTGGGTGAAAGATTTTTTAAAAAGAAATACACACAGATATGTTTGTGGACTCCCCATTTAAGAGCCTAAAGAATTGGTGGTTTCAAAATCATCATAGTAGGAGCAGGATTTGTAGAGCATACCTATGCTGTGAGAATAAAGAAACATTTTGGAAATATGAGCCATCATTAATGTCCTGGTAAAAAAGGATTGTTTAATTGAAAAAATTAGTGCTCTGTTTTCTTATAAGTCTGAACTCTTTGTTTCAGGAGAAAAGGCTGTTAAAACTTCCTCTCGTGCTTGGCTTTGAACATCATTAATAACTTCTTACAATAACAAAACGATTGTTTCAACTATACTTCAACTGAGACCTGATGCTGGTAAGTATGCAACAATTGAACCTCACATTGATGCCATGTGATCCTTAGTAACAGAGTTTTGTGGTGCAGAAAGTGGAACATGTAAAGTGTCAACAATATCTGATAAAAAAAAAAATTCGGGAGGGTTGCGTCAGGAAGGGCATCTGGTGGGAGCAGCCGAAAGAGGAACAACAACAACTACAAACAAAACAGGTAAACTTCTCTGAACTAAGGATCAAAGACGTGCTTTAATTTCCTTGACACGTGGTCTCTCTTTTGCACTTCCAGCATCGTGGTCTGCACGAATGTATAAAAATTGCAAAGAGCTCCATCACAGAAGAGACTGAAGACATAGTGAGCTTTAAACAGCACATCAAAAGCTGCCACTGATGTCTGAGCGTTGCATGGGATAGCCTTTTGGTCACGGATGATGCGGAACCTTCTGATTTTGTTCTTTTGCTCACCAGTGCAGAGGAGGAAGGATTGCCTCGCTTCAGCTTGCTCAAGGAAGGTAGTGAGACTGGCTCCTTCGCTGGTTTTTTATGCCATCTTGACTTTGGGGAGAGAAGATGCTGCAGCAAGAGAATTGATGACATTTCACCATCCCATCCTAGGGATAAACTGTATATGTTATCCAAATAAAAGTAGGAGTAAAAGGCAAGAATACATCAATTTCTGAAATTAAGTTTTAAAACCGACCAAAGCTGTTCTCAGGTTCAGGCTGAAGTGCTGAAAGCAGCCCCTCAAAATACACATTTGGGGGGAGACTCCTGCAGTCAGCAACAACTTTAGGCTGACTTCGCCAAGAATTTTCCAGATGTCTCATTTCCAAACATCATGGAGAAATTCTACTCAGCACTCTAATGCATGAGAATTAATTAATAAACACTCACATATTCGTTTTTAGAATATAAATCTTGTAGATATGGAAAAAGACTCACGATTCACAATGTATGATTAGTTTGTACACTTGATGATGGAATCCTCCTTACAAAACATCACAAGCATTACAAGCAATTTTCAGTGCTTGAATCCATAATCATTTCAGACAAGTGCAGGTTTTAAATAATGTTTAAGTACAGATTTTTATGAATTCTTACCCATGTGACTCTACTCTCACATCTGCCACAAGAATGTTAATTGTCAGTATTCATTTTGCATCTGTTAGTGTTTTGGTTTTATCATACTCCAGGAAGATTTCTTTGGATTATTTCTTTGGACCCTTTGGATTATCCTTCAGAACAGTATCAACCATCTGCCAGAATAGTAAATCATAATGGCATGTAGCCAGAAGACATAACGTTTATAGCCCACGAAGAACACACTTATGATAGCACATAGAGGATTGATAAGAGAACAGTGTGTTAGATAACATTTGTTGAAAATTACTTTCTAAAGATTATTTTTCACAAATTTGACTTTATGATACTTTTTAATCAAACTGTCCATTTTAATATAAACATTCATAATTAATTCATTTCTCATCATGAACATCTGAAAAATGTAATTGAAAAGTCCTTCACTCAAGTGCATATGTGCGTTTGTTATGGAAAAATCGTTGTGACGATTCACAATCATGATTAGTTCGTAACATCGTAGTTTGTAGTATGACATAATGGCATTGAACAAGAAATCATTTCTTTGATGCTCCCAAAGAAAGAGTACACAACTTCTAAAACCATCCAAGGTGCTGTGAAAAAAAGATAAATATTTAGCATATTTTACTTCAATATTAGTTCATTAAGAATGTCAATATATTTACGCAAAGTTTTTCTGTCTTGCTTTATCTCTATCCATAAATCCTGTTGGACTCCTTTTCCTTCTTGATTCCAGGATAACTCTAAAATCTAAAGGATTTGATGGAACTAAAGACAGTGGAATGCTGAACAAAAGCCATAAAATGGATGAAAGATGATAATCACTAAATTAGTAAATAAAAACAGATTGTAAGTTTAAATGCACTGTTTTTGAAATGATTTTATAATGACCATGACATTTATATTAAAGTTCAAAATCTATCAAACATCACTGTTTTCCTGAATATTGGTACTTATTACTAGCTGTCCAATACAGAGCTTGAAGGTCAGGGCACTTGAACTCATCAAAGATGTCTGTATGTATTTCTGTTCCGGACTCATCAGTTAAGGAGCTCTGACCCTCAGTCAGACGTTCAGGCTGCAGACTAAATTTTGCTGTTACTAACAGAATGGGAAAAAGCACACGCATTAAGTGACATCTAAAGCTTAAAGCAGAGACTAAATAATAAACTAAATACCAACTTTCTTGACGAAATCTGTCGTAATGAAAGTTTTATTCAGTCTGTGGACTTTTTACATACTTCTGCTCTCCTCCAAACTCGAAACTTTAGGCAGCATTTCCTGAGTGCATTACATTTCAAATGCGCTATTTAGTAAATTTTTATAAAGTGAAATACAAAATGAAAACAGGCCTTAATAAAAGTAAAGCCAACGTCAAATCATCTTATGCATTAGTTGAGAGGGAAGAAAACAAGCAGCTAGCTTCTGGTCACTGCCTCTACTGTCGTAGTCAAAGCGCACTTGTTGAATTAGAATAAAATAGTGACAAATTACGCGTTTACAAACAAAACCTTAAATATATGTATCTCTGAAATTTAACTGCCTAATGCATATGGTCTCGGCTACCGCAGTCATAGTCAGAAACTACTTTTATAATGTAAACTCAATATTAGTTACAAATTAAAAAATAATACAAGTTACAATTGTTATTGATGTAATGTAATTAATCAAGTTTTACTCACCGTTCACTGTGAGAAAAGAATGACTTGATCTTGGCCTCCAAATTCGACATGGCGCGCGTTGCGGAGGAGGAGAAGGGGCTCATTAACACTCAAGGAGTAAGAAAGGAAATAACGACACTGCTGGAGTTGATTTTGAAACAAAAGCAGTAACAATCTGTTTGGATGTCAACTCTTTATTCACAGAGAGTGGAATAAAGCAGTTTAAACTCAATTCAGATTTAGATTAACTCCAATTTGAGACGGATGAAGACACGCAGACTTTTCAGCGGCACCAT
Organism: Pangasius djambal; assembly: GCA_022985145.1. Lineage (NCBI taxonomy): Eukaryota > Metazoa > Chordata > Actinopteri > Siluriformes > Pangasiidae > Pangasius > Pangasius djambal. Next base: position 9,364,978 of record CM040994.1, read on the forward strand.
AACATTAACTCTGTTTAGCGTTTTCAGATCCTGAAGCGCACAGCTGCGTTAGCACAGATAGGTTTGTTTAGGAAATAGGGCATTTTTGCATATTTGGCGAATAATGACTTTTGCAAACATTGTTTTTTAAATCAAATCATGCGTTTTAATATAAACAATCGCATTTAATATACTTTTTCATTATAAATATATAAAAATGTAATTGAAAAGTACTTCACTCAAGTGCATATATGCGTTTGTTAGAAAGCCCACTTTCTCAAGCTGCTGGAGCCTTAAAACTCTCTAAAGCACAAAATTATGTTAGCAAATGGAGGTTTTAACAGACACTTTAACTTGAAACTCTAAACAGCGTTTTCAGCTCCTGAAGTGCACACTTCATCTAACACACTTTCTAAAGATTATTCTCAAGATTTTGACTCTTTTCACTATATTAGTAAATTATGAATTTTAATGTAAACAATCATATTTCGTATTATTTTTCACCATGAACATGTAAAAAATGTCATTGAAAAGTATTTCTCTCAAGTGCATTTATGCGTTTGTTAGAAAAATCACTTTTCCAATCTCCTGGCGCCTTTAACTTCGTAATAGCATTTTCAACGCCTGAAGCGCACACTTCCAAAAGCACATATTTAATATCAATTAATGCATTTTATTAAAAACATTCATATTTAATATTATTATTATTCATAAGCGTGAAAAATGTCATTGAAAAATACTTCACTCAAGTGCATACATGCGTTTGTTGGAAAAACCACTTTCCCAAGCACCTGGCGCCTTGAAACACTCGGGATAGCGTTTTCAGCCCACGAAGAGCACACTCCTAAAAGCACGTACAGATTTGTTAAGAATAAAGTGCATTAGTGCAAATTAGGTGAATAATGACTTTCTAAACTTTATTTTTCATGATTTTGGCTTTATAACACTTTCATAAGGTACAGGAGTTTAAGTACTTGGGGTCAACAATCCAGAGTAATTGTGAGTGTGGGAAAGAGGTAAAGAAGCGAGTGCAGGCAGGTTGGAATGGGTGGAGAAAGGCGTCGGGACTTCTGTGTGATAGAAAAATATCAGCGAAAATCAAGGGGAAGGTGTACAAGACAGTGGTGAGAGCGGCCATGCTGTATGGTTTAGAGACAGTGTCACTGAGGAAGAGACAGGAGTTAGAGCTAGAGGTAGCAGAGCTGAAGATGTTGAGGTTCTCTTCGGGAGTGACAAGGCTGGACAGGCTTAGGAACGAATACATCAGAGGGACAGCTCATGTTGGACGTTTGGGGGACAAAGTTAGGGAGGCCATATTAAGATGGTTTGGACATGTTCAGAGGAGGGAGAGTGAGCATATTGGTAGGAGAATGTTGGACATGGAGCTGCCAGGCAGGAGGCGAAGAGGAAGGCCAAAGAGGAGGTATATGGAGGTAATAAATGAGGATATGAAGCTAGTGGGTGCAAGTGTTGAAGATGAAGAAGATAGGGATAGGTGGAGAGTGATGATTCGCTGTGGCGACCCCTGAAGTGAAAAGTCGGAAGAAGAAGGAGAAGAAGAAGAAGAAGAAGAAGAAGAAGAAGAAGAAGAAGAAGAAGAAGAAGAAGAACACTTTTATATCAGTTAATGCATTTTATTAAAAACATTCATTTTTAACATTATGATTCTTCATAAACATGCCACAAATGTCTTTGAAAAGTACTTCACTCAAGTGCATACATGCAAAATTCCTTTTTAAAATTTATTTTTCACCAGTTTGACTTTATGATACTTTTTAATCAAATTATGCATTTTAATATAAACATTCATATTTAATATTACTTTTCTTGATGAGCATCTGGAAAATGTCATTGACAAGTACTTCAGTCAAGTGCATATATGCGTTTGTTAGAAAAAACACTTTCCCAACCTCCTGGCGCCTTGAAACTCAAATTCAAATTCAATTTTTTTAAAAATTCAATTGAACTTTATTGGCATGACATATTGTACAATGTATTGCCAAAGCATTTACGCAGGTAAAGAATAAAATCTGAACAGTGAACAAATTATAGCACTATAAAGAAAAGAAATAATAAACAAACAAACAAACAAACAAACAAATAAATAAAAAAGTACAGTGTATGGGCTATGAGTGGTGTGTGTGCTTGTGTTTGTGTGTGAACTCATCAGCTCGCCACTTCACTGTTTGGTCGACTCTTCCCTCTTTTTGTGTCAGTCATCGATGTACCATGCCGAAGTACAATGCCAGCTCGTTATCTCTGAATATGCTCAGGTATTCTGCTGTATTATGCAGGTTTTACACCCACATAACATAGTAGTTTACTTTGTGTGTTGTTCCAGTCAAATAAAATAATCGGATTAGATTACATAATGAATTGAGTACAGCTCAATAAGAAAAAAAAATCACTTAATTCAAAAAAATTTTACCAAATGTTTTCAGTTAGTACAAAAATGAAGCTTTTTTTGCAGTACTAGCTACATAGCTACATACACAAATACAGAAAAATACCCTCGTTACTCGATGCATATACATATACTTACAAAATACACATGCAAACTCGATGCATACTTGCAAAACTTTTTACGAAGTATTCATAAGTATTTGACAACTTTTTAATTGTTGAAGTACCAACATTCATAGCAATTCAAAAATTCAGTTTAAAAAGTACCTCCTTGACCACGAACGCAATAAACGGGTGTTAATGAATGTAAAATGGATGCAAAAGTAAAACTCTAATATTTTACTTCGTTTATTTAAAGACAGCTTACCTTAAATTATTTTCACCGTCTTCACCACCCTGCACTTTAGAAAAATGGCTCAGTGTTGTTAGGTGGATATTTGCATATATCGTCGCTCACAGTCATGGTTCAAAATTTTATGTTATGTTTGCTAAACCTTAACCTAACTGTAGTTGTAATGACTCAGGTTTTTTTGTTCACTTTATTCATACTCGTAAGTTCACCTTCTAACTGGTATTTTTGTGTTGCACACACTAAATACATTAAAAAGCTAAAAATGCTTGAAGAATGTATGTTTTTGAGTTTAATCTATCTATATTTATAGATAATGGTTGCTGAGCCAACTAATATTTTTTTCAGTAAGTGTGTTAGTGCATATTCCATTATTTCACTTTTAGCACTTCATAATCAAATGATGCATTTTAATGTTAACAATCATATTTCGTATCATTTTTCATTAAAAGCATTTGAAAATATATGCGTTTGTTAGAAAAAATACTTTCCCAAGCTTGTAGCGCATTGGAACTGTCTAAATACGTTTTCAGCTCCTGAAGCGCACACTTGTGTTAGCACATACAGGTCTTCTGACAAAACAGTTCATATTTCATGAATAATGACTTTCTAAACTGTATTTTTTTCTAGATTTTCATATTTTAAGCACTTTATTATCAAACTATGCATTTAATCTAAACAATCATATTTCGTATAATTTTTCATATTAAACGTGAAAATATCAGTGGAAAGTACTTCATGCTTCGGAAAGTGGTTTTGCTAAGAAACAAATACATATTCATTCATATATTCCAGGCTCCTAGCGCCTTGAAACTATGTAAACAGCATTTTCTGCGCTTGAAGTTAGCACTTAGACGATTGTTAAGAAATCATTCTTGTAAGCGCATTGGAACTGTTTAAATAGCGTTTTCAGCGCTTACTTTCATGAGCAATGGACTTTCTAAACATTATTTTTGCACGATTTTCCCTTTTAGCACTTTATTATCATATTATACATTTTAATGTAAACAATAATATTTCGTATCTTTTTCATATGGGGTCTCTGTAGGACTAGTGGTTAGGCCTCAGTGCTCTCACCACTGCGGCCCGGACTCATTCCCAGCCAGGGAACCGCATGCAACAGAGCACTCTCAGTGCCAGTCCCAAGCCCGGATAAAACTGGGGACGGTTGCGTCAGGAAAGGCATCCGGCGTAAAATTTGTGCCAAATCAAATATGCGGACCTATGATCCGCTGTGGCGACCTCCAACGGGAGCAGCCGAAAGAGGAACAGAGTAAACAAGCATATTTCGTATATTTTTTCATCATAAACATGTGAAAAAATGTTAGTAAAAAGTGCTTCATGCACATGCATATGTAGGTTTGTTAGGAAAAAAAAACACTTTCCCAAGCTCGTAGCTCCTTGAAACTGATGTGCACACGTTTAACTAACTTAAACGTTAGTTAAGAAAAGTGCATATTTGATAAATAATGACGATTTTTACTTTTTAGCCATTTATCAAATTATGCATTTTAATGTTTACAATCATATTCCGTATCATTTTTCATCATAATCATGTCAAAAATGCCAGTGAAAAGTACTTCATTCACATGCATATATGCATCTCCGTGAAGTTGGCAGCCAAAAAAATTATTTATAATTAATCACCAAAATATGAAATTCGTTTGTGCTGATTTCTGCTGCAAAAACACCTACACCACACGCTGCATCCGCAAAGCCACCAGCATTGTGGGTGACCCACGCACCCCTCACACAAACTCTTCACTCTCCTGCCGTCAGTACCGAAGCATTCGGGCCCCAGACTGCAACAGTTTCTTCCCCCAAGCCATCAGCCTCCTCAACACTCAGAAACTGGACTGAAACACACACAACTGACCCCATCCTCCTTGCAATTTTTGCACATCTCCGTATTCAATTTCTGCTGCTACAAATATTTATTATATACTGTATATAATCTTTATACTCTCTACCCGGCTGCCACTCCTTATGTTTACATTTACAGCAACTTATCATAGGTCCGCATATTTACTCTTTTGCACTAGTGTCATCTGATTCACTTTATACTAGAACCGTGTACTAGTCTGCGCTGCACTG
>CM040994.1:9375301-9387193 GCA_022985145.1 Pangasius djambal
TAAAACCTTCAACAACATACCTGAGTGCTATGAAATAATGCAGGCCATCTTTTCACCAGCTGCTCTATGGCTGGGCTGTCCTCAACTATTTCCTTCCTCCGACTTGAAAATGTTCTAGCCATCATCTCATTAACGATCTTCCAATTATTCGTAATGTTGACCTCCCTAAGAAGTTCTACACGGATTTTCTCAAGATTCTGGGTTGTTTCTCCAGTTGGGTGTGGGGGGAGGTAGATTAGTTCAGCTCTGCGTGTTTTTTTGACAGCAGAGGGCCTCTTGTGTTGTGATGAGTTGACAGCCAACTCTGAGCATCAAAGATATTTAAATTTTTTCCGATAGTTGGCCATTTTGTTTTTAAGCCTTGACAGCCATCCACCGTACCCTGAAACAGATCCTGGCTCCTTGAGGCAAGGATGCTTTTCAATTAATGCCTGTGCAACAGCGCATATCTGTTTGCTGGTGGGATATGCACAATGCTGGAACATTTTCTTAACTAGTGTGTCAGCAACTTGAGATTTCACATTGTGATCATTGAGAAGAACTCCATTTTTGTGGAGATTTTCATTCCCAGACTCCAGAGTCAGCTCTGTATTATAAGGAAATTGAGGAATTTCAAAACAGGATGGCCAATGTTGTGATCGCAGACCAGGACTTTTTGGAGGGGAAAGCAACACCGTGTCATCTGATGATCTAAACGAAACTGACGAGACAGCTGATGAGGCAACTGACGAGGCAACTGACAAGGCATCTGATGGTGGTGAAATGCTCTCAACTGTAGTCAGAGTCACAAACGCAGGCTCGACATAAACCACTTTAATGGTGTCTTTGTCATTAAGATCTGTTGGTGTAGTCAAAGAGAAAAAAAATCCCCAAACTCTGCAACTTTATAATGCAGAGCAAAATTTCCAGTTAACTGAAATGTCTCTCTGACCACCATCTCCAGTTCTTTAATTGTATGCGGAATCCCAGAAGGAAGGTTGAGTTTGCGAATATCATGCTCATCGATAATCACATGTAACTTTGCAGGTCCAGACATTGTCGGAGTCTCTAAAAAAAAGGTAAAAAAAAAAAAAGAGAGCAAAACATGATTTAGCACACATAACATGTTCTTACAAAACCATTAGGAAATGTCAAATATGCCGCTGATTTTTTTGTAAGGACGCACAATGTAAGGACAAAAATGTTAAGATGAATTACAGACATGGCAATTACTTAATGTTATCTGATTAAACAATAAGGTATAAGTGTGGCTAAGTATTAAGCTAACCCAAAACTGAACATTGCTTACCTAAAATAGAACACTGATGTGGCGCTTCAGGGTAACCATACACTTCCCCCCCACAGTGTATGCAGCTAATGGCACAACATCATTTAGGTCATTCTGAACAAGGAATTCAGGATGTCCCAGTGCTTCCAGCTGAAACGATGTCATATGCTCATCATACCAGGCCCTATGGGTCTTCACTACAAAACCAACAGTGTTCTCAACAATAACAATTTGGTGTATTTGCACAAAATCAGTGAGCACTGCAGTAGAGACATGGGCCATAATCATACCGGTGCAATATTTTGTTCCATGACAGAATACTGTTTTAGCCAAGTGATGTCGGGTTGGGAAATCTGCTGTGTATTGCTTCCTGTATATCAACCTTTAACAAATCCAAAGGTACAACAGAAACATGTGACTGGTTTCACAGAACTACAGTTCTGTGACTGATAAGCCATTAACAGCTGACGTTTCACTGCAAGAGACAGCAAAATGTTCCTAAATGAATTTGTATGCTGTACCACATGTTTAAAAAAACTGTGTTTTCCCTCGAAACGCATCGTCCACATACCTACAAGGGGACCAAAGGACTTTGTCAAATCTGGATAATGCTCAAGAAAATGATGCTTTGGTGTCAATTTCTCCATTGGAAAAACATCCAAAAATCTATGTTTGTGCTCAGAAATTCTGATGCCTAAGTAGCATATTGTTTCTTGTGTATGGACTGGAGCAACTACTAGTTCAACAATTTCTTTCAGGTTCATTACAATCAACCATGCTGGTTCATCATTTGGAACTTTCAGCCCAATGAGAAATGGAAGAAATCTTAATAGAGCCCAGTTCTCATGAGCATTTCCCCCAATAGTTTTCCGAGTAGAAAAAGTCAGAGGTACAGATTTGGGACAGTTAGTTCTGTCTGACCATTTAAATGGATAATGTTGGATTGCGTCATTGATTTCTGACAAAGTCAAAAATTTCTCCTGTATGAGGACATTCAAGCAAAAGGCTATTTCGATAGGAACAATTCCTTCAAAAATGTCATGCAAGATGTCTGGTGGATAGCCCTTTAAGACATGAAAATGACTAAATTTTTCTGTCAGGGCACATTGTCTTTTGACACCAAAGGAATGGGTGCAACTTTGACCTTGCACTGTTTGAACATGCACCAAGTGTTCCTATTCTGTCCTTACTTCAACTGCACCAGTGCGTACCTCTTTAGACTGATAATCTGATCACTGTCCGAGACAAAATCTGCATGGGTACTGTCCTGAAAAGCTTTCCACAAATCCACCAATTGAATGGGCACCTAAATTGTCTGCGACCACACACTGCACTGTAGCTTTGATATATCTGGCAAGACTTGAAACAAAAATTCCTTCCCTCTCCAAGGTTACAAGATCTTTCAAAAGTGGTTCTAGAACCAATGAATAACCATGCGTTTTGACATCATCTGCCTTGCTAAGCACTGCCAAATAAATGGAAGTCAAATCAGACCGTAGATGTGACGGTATGTTTCCTAACACCCATTAAACAGCAGTTATCTTGTGTTTTTTTCTCGATGTTCCAAGTGGATTACAGACCTCAAAGTCCTCTACATATAAAATCAGGGAAACCCTAAATTCGTCTCCAACCAGAAATGTGTTGTCTTTAAGGTATGTGCCATCATAGAAAGATTTGTACTGCATGTCTGATCTGGACACCTCATTTTTTGAGTTTTCAAAGCTTTCAATAGCTTTTTTCAAAATATTCTCATTGTTTAGGAGTTCAGACAAAGACTTAAGAAGTGGAACATACTGAAAACTCCTTTTTCCCTTTGCATCAATGATGTACTCCACAGGCTCAACAACACTGAAGTTTTCTTTAAAATAGCTTTTCCTTTTATACCTAGTGCAGAAGGGACCATCTACCCCAAGTGCTGTGCTTAATGGGCCTGATTCGCAAAGTTCTTTTACCAAGTCTGTGATTAGTGATGGATCAACAACACAATTGTGCTTCTTTACAGTTTGTTCAACAATAGTTCTAAATGCTTGAGCTGATGCCTCTCCTGAAATAAAATGGAGCTCTTCTACTAATTGATCAATGTAGTTGCTTGGCACATGGAAGAGGCATTCCAATTTAAGCAGCAAAGAACCAACTTTTTTTTACACCAGCATTTTGTAAAGATTCACCCTGCTCATCCAATGCCAAATAAAAACTGTCATCCTTACTTTCCTCTGTGTTAGTTACACCATCAACAGCATTACCAGGATCTGATGTTCTCTGCAGCACTGCAGGTTTAAAATCAGTTACTGAATGAGTTGAATGCTTTCTACTTTTATGAGAAGCAAATGTTCCATACACATTTGTCCGAAAATCGCAACCACTGAAAACACACTCAACAGTTTCTTGACAGCTCAGATGACGTCTAACGTGTTCAAAAAATTCGTTCTCTAATGTAAATTTGTTGGAACCACAATTTTGACACGAGAAGGACAAGAGTTCACAGCTTCTCAGGGTGTCAGTGCAACGGTGCCTTGCCAAATGTGACCGAAGCGCACTCAAAGTCTTAAATGAACAGGGGCAATCAGAATGCAGACACGGCTGTGACTGGTTCCATCCTAAACAGTCGTGATTTAATCTGTAATGTTTCAGGAGGGCTCCTTTCTTTGGAACTACTATGCCACAAAATTTGCATAGCCAATTCATTTGACACTAGGAAAAAAAGAGAACAACAACAACAAAAAAAAAACTACTACAAGCTTAATAACGTGTGATCTGGTGAACCATTTAATTAAGATTATATTTATATTTTGGCACAATGTCCTCTTCAAAAGATTTGACAGTGGTTTTAGATTTGGTTGCTAAGAACTGGCATAATGATCACTGAATTTATGCAATACATGGACACACACAAGTTTTGCTACATCATCTTAAAAAAAAATCACTGCAAATGTTCTTACCTCTATCCAAGTCAGATGTCACAAACAAAATGTATTCTTGTTAATTCTTCCTTAACAAAGAAACTACCTTGAACAGATAGAAATAGAGAGATTAAATTCTTAAAAAGCTAAGTCTGTCTCAAAGATGAGCATTTTTGTAAGGCAAAGTACCAGACTTTCTCAAATGTTCACCATCGATTATCTGTACCCAGCGGTCTGCAACACGGTGCCCACCGTGAGTGAGTATCCCATGAAGCATATTGTATAAATAATCTTAATTTACTGTCATTTATTTTTAAAATATCATTTGCATAAAATTAACAACTTTGCATTTAAATGAGCTTTAAACGTAGCAGTTATGCTACGTTTACCTGATGAAAGCAATGTTTAAAAAAATAAATAAAACTAAATAAAAAAAGCCTTCTCACGCACAAACCAACAGTTCTTGCGTGCCTGTGCAGACAGACAGCTCGCAGCAGAAGGGGGAGGTAGTGCTGAAGTGAAGCACGGGGAGCTGCTCGGGAAAAACTACCGGTCGGTCAAGTGCGCGGCCCCAGACAACACTGCTGCTCTGCATCGCCTATGCCTCGATCCATCACTTGTTCCCGCCGATTTTACGAGAAATTTTATGACATCTGATAAGGATTGTTGTATTATAGCTAGTTTATTAATGATCAATAAACAATAGAGGGAAAGGTACTTTACTTTGTTTATTCTTATGCATCTAATAGATCCGGTGCTACAGCTCCTTCAGCCCGCTCAGACTCCTGAGCTAATTAGCCTCACGATAGCCTCACGCAGGCATAGGTCCAATATACTGTAGTTTACTAGCTATAGTATATTGCAATGTAGCTTCTTTAAGTGAACAAAAACTTGAATATACAAAATGTTTAAAAGTGAATACCTCTACTGATTTAACACAATGTTAAATGTTACTTACCTTTGAAATAGCTTTTTACAAAAATCTTCACTTCGTCCACGAGCTTCACTCATCCAAAATGGCAGACCCTTATTTACTTGCTTCAAATTCAATTACGTATTATATCACGTAGTGTCCCATAGGCTCTTAAAAAATTAGGTAGAGTTTACTAAATTCCAAATTAACATCGAATTCACTCAAAATTATTTGTTGACTTTCTTTATTATTATGAGAACAGTAAAAACTCTATCTTTTGTCGCAAATATAGCTTCAAATTAAGTAAATTTAAATACACAACTTTTTAAGTAAAATATGTTTATTTTAATGAGCAATATTTGCTGAAGGCAGGAATCATTTTTTGCAGATGTATTCAAATGTTAAAGCGGCCTACAGCTCTTCAGTCCTCCCCCCGCTAGGCAGGTCAGATCACAACCTGATCCATCTCCTTCCAACATACAAACCCCTGGTTCAGAGGCGACCTGCTACTGTCAGAAAGGTGAGGAAATGGTCTGAAGAAGCCAATGCTGCCCTGCAGGAGTGCTTTGAGTCTACAAACTGGGAGGTGCTCTGTGAGCCTCAGGGCGAGGACATTGACCAACTGACTGACTGCATCACGGAATATATCAATTTCTGTGTCAACATCTGCATGCCCCTGAAAACTATCCATTGCTTCCCTAACAATAAACCCTGGGTCACCAAGGACATTAAAACTGCTCTCAATGATAAAAAAGAGGGCTTTTAGGACTGGTGATAGGGAGGAAGCTAAGAGGGCTCAAAGACTGCTTTCTGTCAAGATAAGAGAGGGGAAGGAGAAGTACAGGAGGAAATTGGAAAATAGCCTGCAACAAAATAACATGAGGGAGATGTGGAGAGGCATGAGGACCATCACTGGCTACAAGACCGGCAGCCAGGTGTTGGAGGGCAATACAGACCTTGCTAATGGGCTTAATCTTTTCTTCAATAGATTTGAGGTGAAGCCTCAAATGCACCCCTCCTATAGCTTCACTACACATTCACCAGTCCATCCCCCTCACGTAGTGGCCACTACACCAGATTGCTCTGGAACCATCACCATCTCAGAGGATCAAGTAAGAAGGGAATTGAGCAGGCTTAGCCCCACAAAGGCTGGATGGAATCAGCCCAAGAATACTGAAAGTCTTTAAGCAACTTTATGGTGTGCTACAATACATCTTTAACCTGAGCCTACAGCTGGAGAGGGTCCCGTTGCTATGGAAAACATCTTGCTTAGTGCCTGTACCAAAAGTAGCACGGCCCTGTGTCCCCAATGACTACAGGCCAGTGGCGCTGACCTCTCACCTAATGAAAGCTTTTGAGAGACTGATCCTCAGATCCATTCGGCCCATTGTCAGTTTGCCTACCAGCCTCAACTTGGAGTGGATGATGCCATCGTCCACCTGCTCCATCGAACCTATACTCACCTAGAGAAACCTGGGAGCTCTGTGAGGTTTATGTTTTTTGACTTCTCTAGCGCCTTTAACACCATCAGGCCCACCCTACTGGAGGAGAAGTTGAAGAACATGCAGGTGTACACTCCTCTGGTCTCTTGGATTATGGACTACCTCACTGGCCACCCCCAGTACGTGCGCATACAGAACTGTGTGTCCGACACTGTGATCTGCAGCACCGGTGCTCCTCAGGGGACAGTTCTTTCTCCCTTCCTCTTTACCCTGTATACATCTGATTTTAGTTACAACTCTGAATCCTGCCACCTTCAGAAGTTCTCTGATGACTCTGGTTGTTGGTTGTATTCAGCGTGGAGACACCTCAGAATATCAGATGGTAGTGGACAACTTTGTTACCTGGTGTGAGCTCAATCACCTACAGCTCAATGTCAGGAAAACAAAAGAACTTGTGGTGGTCTTTAGAAAATCCAGGACCCCCGTCACTCCTTTATCTGTCCACGGTGAGGAAGTTGAGCTTGTTGAGGATTACAAATACCTGGGAGTCCATATAGACAACAAACTGGACTGGTCATCAAACTCAACAGCACTATTCAGAGCAGGCTGTATTTTCTGAGGAGGCTCAGGTCTTTCAATGACTGCAACACCATGCTGCAGATGTGTTGTGTTATGAGTCTGTGGTGTCTAGCATCATCTTCTTTGCAGTGGTCTGTTGGGGAAGTAGCATGAAGGTGGCAGACAGAAATAAACTGGACAAAGTAATCAGGAGGGCTAGCTCTGTACTTGGCATGGAGCTGGACTCTGTTCACATTGAGGCTGAGAGAAGGATGTTGTCAAAACTCCACGCAATCCTGGACAACCCTTCTCACCCACTACACAGTGTGCTGGTCGACCAGAGGAGTACTTTCAGCCAGAGACTGATCACTGCCAAGTGTTCCACTGAGCACTGCAGAAGATCCTTTATCCCTGTGGCCATCAAGCTGTACAACTCCTCTCTATAAGTGCTGGGACTTTCATGTGTAATGCATATGCAATACATGTTCAATTCATGTGCAATAAGGGACTTTAATGTGCAATACAAATTTATCATTGTTACTGCCTATTTATTTAGATTAGTGTGCAATATAGACTACATACCTGACTGTACTTAATTACCGTTACCACACTGGACTTATCATACTCAATATTTACATCAGTATGGGTATGTTTCACTACTTTTTTATATACTGTATAGGTATAAATTTATTTTATTTTTTATTTTATTTTATTTTCTTCTTTCTTTCTTTTCTTTCTTTCTTCTTGAGAGCAATTGTAACATGGCAAAGCAATTTCCCCCTGGGATTAATAAAGTTCTTTGAATCTTGAATTCCGTTAGTGCATATTTCTTAAATAATGACTTGCTAAACATTATTTATCCATTATTGCAATTTATTATCTTATTGTGCATTTTAAAATAATCTTATTTCGTATAATTTTTCATCATAAACATGTGAAAATGTCAGTGAAATGTACTTCATGCACATTCATGTTTGCGTTTGTTAGAAAAATCACTTTCCCAAGCTAGTAGTGCATTGAAAAGGTCTAAATGGCGTTTTCAGTGCTAAAAGGGCGCTGTGAAGCACTTAGACGATTGTTAAGAAAACATTGTATTAGAGCATATTTCATGAACAATGACTTTCTAAAATTATTTTTCCATTATTTCACTTATGTCTTTATTAGCAAATTATGCATTGTAATATAAACAGTCATATTTTGAATCATTTATCATCATAAATATGTGAAAAATGTCAGTGAACAGTTCTTCATGCACATTCCTATATTGGTTTGTTAGTACAACCACTTTAATAAGCTCGTAGGCCGTGAAACTTTCTAAATAGCGTTTTCAGCACTTGAAGGGCACACTTGAGTTAGCACTTTGAAGAATGTCATGAAAGCTTTCTCTTAGTGCATATTTCATGAATAATAACTTTCTGAACATTATTTATCCATTATTGCACTTTAGGAGCATTTTAACATGAACAATCTTATTTCTTATCATTTTTCATCATAAACGTGAAAATATCAATGAAAAGTACTGAAACTGTCTAAATAACGTTTTCACCGCTTTGACCGAGTTTTCAACCTCTTTGTTGCCACATAGACGTTTGTTGAGAAAACATTGTGTAATTGCATAGTTCATGAATTATGACGTTCTAAACATTATTTTTCCCTATTTTCACTTTTTAGCACTCTATATCAACTGATGCATTTTACATATTTATTGTCATTTTTAATATTAACCATGTGAAAAGTACTTCATGCAAATTCATATATGCGTCTGTTAGAAAAACCACTTTCCCAAGCTCGTAATGCCTTGAAACAGCCTAAACGGCGTTATCAGCGCTTGATGCGCACACTTCAGTTAGTACTAGACGATTGTTAAGAAAACATTGTGTTAGAGCATATTTCATGTATAATGACTTTCTAAACTATATTTTTTCCCATAGTTTAAAATTTTAAGAATGTTTTATTAAACTACGCAATTTAATCTAAAAGAAAATCATATTTCGTATCATTTTTCATTGTAAACTTGAGAAAAATGTCAGTGAAAAGTAGTTAATTCTCATTCATGTAGGTGTTTGTTAGAAAAGCCACTGTCACAGCATCTTAGACAGTTTTGCCTAAATAGCGTTTTCAGCGACTTAAGCACACACTGGTGTTAGCACATAGGAGGTTGTTAAGAAAACGGTGCGTTATTCCATGTTTGATTAATAATGACATTATTTTGCACGATGTTCGGTTTTTCGAACTTTATTACAGATTTATGCATTTGAATATTAACAATCATATTTCGTATGATTTTTCAACATAAACATGTAAAAAATGTCAATGAAAAGTATTTTTAATCTCCCTGAAGTTGGCACCCCATAAAATTAATCACCAAAAGTATGCCATTTTTTTGTACTAAGTTTGCGCTGACTGGTGCTGCAAAAACAAACGTTGTGCTAGTTTGGTGTTTGAAATATTAAACATAATTTTTTTTTTGGCTATGTGACATCACTCTCCAACCAGTGTCGCTCAAATCACGCCAAATGGGTGCCGATCATTTGTGCTCGGTTTGTGCCATTAAATCAATCACTGTAACTATTTCCCTTCCTTAGATATAGCAAGAATGTTTTTGGTAGCGGTGAAGTCGCTCTCCCCTAATGCCATCTAAATCTTTTCAAACCGGTGCACACGTTCTATCAGACCTGGGCCCTGACTATAAACCCAACTAAAACAAAAGCTCTAATATTTCAGAAAAGACATAGATGTCAGTGAAAGAGATATAATTTCACCCTTGGCATGACCAGAATTGATCATGCCACAAACTCATCATACCTTTGGGCTGAAAGTCAGTGCAAATGGACACCTTAACTTGACTGTGAATGAACTGAAAGAGAAAGAAAGAAGGGCTTTCTATGCCATTAAAAATCTATTCAATTTCAAATGCCAATTAGATTCGGGCTGAAAATATTCCAGGCAGTTATAGAACCAACTGCAGTATATGGCAGTAAAGTATGGCGTCATCTCCTAAATCATAACTTCGAAAAATGGGGGGGAGAAAAAAAAAACAGTTGAAGCCCTGCATGCAGAGTTCTGTAAAAGCATCTTCAAGGTACAAAATACCCTCTATTAATCCACACTGAGAAAAGAGCCATCAAATTTTGGAAAATATCTAAAATTGAGAGACCCCAACTCATCATTTTAAAGCCCTGAAAAACCATGAAATGAGCACTGAAAGAAGCCCCCTCGCTCAGCTGGTATTGAGGCTCCACAAGCAAACTAATCTAATCCGACTAACACAACTAACAATAATCAGCCCAACCCACCCAATGATTAATGCACAAAAAGAAAACTATCTTATTGGACTGGAACACAAAAGCAAAGTAAACTACTATGTTATGTGGGTGTAAAACCTGCAGAATACAGCAGAATACCTGAGCACATTCATAGACAACAAGATGGCATTGTACATCGGCATGGTACATCGATGACTGCCACAAAAAGAGGACATGAGCTCACACATAAACACAGGCACACCACTCATAGCCCAAAGACTTTACTTTTTTGTTCCTTTCTTTCTTTCTTTCTTTCTTTCTTTATTCATTTATTATTTATTATTTCTTCTCTTTATGGTCCTATAATTTGTTCTCTGTTCAGGTTTTATTCTTTACCTGCATAAATGCTTTGGCAAAACATTGTCATGCCAAAAAAGTTCAATTGAATTTGAAATAAATTTTAATTTGAAAGTTTAATTTGAGCTTAGGAAAATGGTTTTCCAAATAATGACATATAAACATTCGTTTATTAAAAACTAATGTTTTTAATAAAAGGTATTAGTTGATGATATAAAATCAAAATCATAGAAAATAAAGTTTAGAAAGTCATTATACACCTAATTTGCACTAATGCACTGTATTCTTAACCAATTTGTGACTCGTTGTTTGCATGGTTCTCCTCTTTTTGTGGCCGCCATTTCTTGTCATTTCTTGTTAGCAAACTTATGTATTAGCTTTGACTGATAATCTGACAGGAACCAGAAAATCTAATGTTCCTAGATACTGGTTTTGTAGACTCTATTAATTCCAGAACTTGGTCATGTTGTAATCCAGGTAAACTAACCCAGCCTTTGCTTAAGAAAATAACTAATTCAGCAAACATGTTTATTATACTTTTAGTAGGGGTCTTTTGCTCCTGTGTATGTAGTCTCACGCCTCAGCAGCAGTGTGATGGAAATTTGGCCTGTGCCTTTTCTTTAGAAATCCCTCGCAATTTGACGTTCATAATGCATTGTGTTGGGCCTTCCATCATTGGTGTTCATCGTTTCCCTTAGACAATAAGGTCAACAAGACAACAAGTGCCCGGCTGTAACTTCGGCCTGAATGCATGTCATGGTCTCCCTGGAGGAAACTGCACCCCTCCCCCTGATGTGTTATTGGACAATTCTCAAGTATTCATTGTCCCAGAAAGGCTATATGCGCCTTGCTCTCTGAAATCACGATATAGAGTTTCAAGGCAATAGGAGCGTGGGAAAATGGTTTTTCCGACAAATGCATGCATGCACAAGAATGAAATGACATTTTTGACTTGTTTGTCATGAAAATAGTACGAAATATAATTGTTCACATTAAAATGCATACTTGCATATACACTGCCCTCCAAAAGTTTGGAAACGCCTGAACAAAATAGGGTTTTTGGGCAATATCGGCATAAATCCTCTTTAGTTAGTGACCATTTTGCATTGATAATAAGGGACAACACAAACTATGAAAACATATTTTATTAAATAAAAAGTTTATGAACATAAACATGAACATAACATAGAAAAATACTCAAATTTTGGAT
>CM040994.1:9402915-9413238 GCA_022985145.1 Pangasius djambal
CTTCCTCACGTCGGCCGTGGTTAGACACAGCACCTGGTCATTGGGAGAAGGGGTGGTCTTCCTCGCCGTCACGCCGTTCTGTGCCTCGAACCGAGCGTAGAAGTCGTTCAGCGCATCTGGGAGGGAGGCATCACTGTCACAGGCAGATGGTGGTGTCCTGTAGTTTGTGATGTTCTGGATGCCCTGCCACATGCGCCGCGTGTCCCTGCTGGCCTTGAAGTGGTTGTGGATTCTCTGAGCATGTGCGCGCTTTGCCTCTCTGATGGCCCGGGACAGTTTGGCCCTCGCTGTTCTTAGGGCCACCTTGTCGCCTGCTCTGAAGGCAGAGTCCCGGGTCCTCAGTAGCGCACGCACCTCTGCAGTCATCCACGGCTTCTGGTTGGAGCGTGAGGTGCTGGTCTTGGAGACGGTGACGTCATCAATGCACTTGCTAATATAGCAGGTCACTGATGTCGCGTATTCCTCCAAGTCGGTGAAGCCGCCGTCAGTTGCCGCTTCCCTGAACATGTGCCAGTCAGTGTATTCAAAACAGTCCTGAAGAGCAGAGATGACTCCTGCTGGCCAGGTTTTCACCTGCTTCAGAACTGGTTTGGAGCGTCTGACTAGCGGTCTGTATGCTGGGATTAGCATAACACAGATGTGGTCTGAGTAGCCGAGGTGGGGGCGCTCCGGGAATGTTTGTGTAAACAAGGTCCAGCACGTTCTTCCCTCTTGTTGCAAAGTCCACATGCTGATGGAATTTAGGGAGTTCTTGCACCATTCCGTGTTGATGTAAAAAGCCTTACCGCACAGAGCTGTGTTTCTGTCGGCACGAAACAAGGCTAACCCGGCTAGCTGAATGGCGGCGTCCGGAACTCTGTAGCTGAGCCACGTCTCAGTGAAAACAAAGACGCAGCAGTCTCTAAATTCACGCCGCGTAGCTTGCTGGAGTCGGATGTAGTCCAGTTTATTGTCCAGGGAGCAGACACTGGAGAGCAGGATGGACGGGAGAGCCGGCCGGCTAGGGTTTGTTTTTAGCCTAGCATGAACCACCGCTCTCTTGCCGCACTTTTGCTTTCTCGCGCACCGCTTGCGATGTCCCCTCCCCCGTCCACCGGCATCAGGCGACGCCGAGAGCTGGAGGCCTGGTCCCCGCATCAAGCCGAGATCGCGTAGCTTCTCCACCGGATCATCCTGCAGAGTGGCTGTATTGTTGTATCTGAAGTTTATAAGTGTCTGGCGGTGGTATACACGAACACCGGTAGCTCCGATGTCCATGTGCCGTTAAAAAGTCGGCCTAAGGACGAAAAAAAGCACCATTTTGTATCCGGAGTGGCCGCTGCGTGCTACTGCCGCGCCGCCATCTTCTGTCTCTCTGCTGGGTGTTGTATCATTGCAAGTAATCATATCTTCCATAAAGTTGCATGTTGCTGATCTTCACTGTAAATTATCTGGTGAATCTCGGCAGCAAGAAATGTGTGATCTAACAAAGCTAATATTTAAGAAATTAGGTATTAAGATGTTTAGGTACTTTTCAGTTTGTATGTAATATCTATTGAGTGCACAGTGAGCACTCAAAAACAGTCAAATTCTTTATATACACAAGTGCAATCTGCCAATAAAACACATTCTAAGCTGATAGCTGAAGACGTGACAGATAGCTAGCCAAAAAAAAAAAAATTCAGAAATTAATGCAAATAATCAAACAGAACTTCATATTTACAATTTATTAACAATATTTACATATTACCAAGATAAAATAGCAAGATACAGTTAGGTCCGGAAGTATCTGGACAATGACGGAGTTTGTGTTTTTGCCTTTATACACCACCACAATGGATTTGAAATAAAACAATCAAGATGTGATCAAAGTGTAGACTTTCAGCTTTATTTTAAGAGGTTCCACAAAAATATGATATTTACCATTTAGGAATTACAGCAATTTTCAACAAAATACCTCCATTTTCAGAGGCTCAAAGGTATTTGGACAAAGTGGCATAATTGTAAATATAACCATAATTTTAATACTTGGATGAAAATCCTTTGCAGTCAATGACTGCCTGAAGTCTGGAGCCCATGGACATCAAGTTTCCACGGAGTTTCCTCCCTGGAGATGCTTTGCCAGGCCTTCACTGCAGCCACCTTCAGTAGCTGCTTGTTTGTGGGTCTTTCTGCCTTCAGTCTTGTCTTCAGTAAGTGAAAAGCATGCTCTATTGTGTTGAGATCAGGCGAGTGACTTGTTCATTGAAGAATATTCCATTTCTTTGCCTTCAAAAAAAGTCTTGAGTTGCTTTCGCAGTATGTTTAGGGTCATTATCCACCTGCACTATGAAGCGGCATCCTATCAGTTTTGTAGCATTTGACTGAATGTGAGCAAAGAATATAGCCCTATACACCTCAGAATTCATCATGCTACTTCTGTCAGCAGTCACATCAATAAACACCAGTGAGCCCATTCCATTGGCAGCCATACATGCCCATGTCATAACACTTCTTCCACCATGTTTGATACATGATGTGGTATACTTTGGATCATGAGCTGTTCCTTTCTTTCCCCATACGTTTCTCTTCCCATCATTCTGGTAAAAGTTAATCTTGGTTTCATCAGTCCAAAGAATCTTACTCCAGAACATGGGAGTTTTCTGGCAAAGTCTAATCTGGCTTTCCTGTTCTTGAATGTTATCAGTGGTTTGCACCTTGTTGTAAACCCTCTGTATTTACATTCATGAAGGCGTCTCTTGATTGTAGATTTTGACAATGATACGCCTACCTTCTCCAGAGTATTCTTGACTTCAGTTGATGATGTGAAGGGGTTTTTCATCACCAAGAAAAGGATTCTGCAATCATCCACTTTAGTTGTCTTCCATGGTCTTCCAGGCCTTTTGGTGTTGCTGAGCTTGCCACTGCATTCTTTCTTTGAATGTACCAAATTGTTGATTTGGCCACTCAAAGTTTTTTCTCTCTCTCTGATAGGTATCTTTAGTTTTTTCATCCTAATGATGGCCTCCTTCACTTGCATGGAGATCTCCTTGGACTTCATATTGGTAACTCCAGTCGAACAGCTGCCAAATTCCAACTCAATACCTGATATCAACTCCAGACCTTTATCTGCTCCATGTGTCTTGAAGTAACAAGGGACAATTAACTTCACCTAGTCAATTAACTTCTTGTCAGTCAATTGTCCAAATACCTTTGAGCCCCTGAAAATGGAAGTACTTTGCTTAAAATGGCTGTAATTCCTAAATGGTAAATGCCATATTTTTGTGGAACATCTTAAAGCTGAAAGTCTACACTTCGATCACATCTTGATAGTTTTATTTCAAATCTATTGTGGTGGTGTAAAAGCAAAAATCACAAAAACTCTGTCAATGCCCAAATACTTCTGGACCTAACTGTATACTAGTATTTGCCCAACAAGCACAAGATTTTAACAACATTATGCAAAAGGGTAGAACCAGTGTCACTGAATAGCAACAGGACCATTTCTTCTTTGATATTGAATAAGTTATTGAATGAGGTAAAAATAAGTAGCAAGATCTCAGTCCAGAATGTTCGCCGCCTGAGCATTACCAAGCCAGTGTTTGTCCAGTGTTTCTGTTCCCGTTTTTTGACTTCTTGCCTGTTTCTTGTTTCTCGTGTCTCGTGTTTGTTTTGCCTAGTTTGCCCAGTTTGTTCATTGCCTGACCCTGTCCCCTGTTTTTGGATACTGTCTCTGCCTATCATTTTGGATTTGTCTGCCTGCCTCTCAATAAATGCTTTTCACTGCACTTGCATCCATCTGCACTCGCAATTCGTGACAGAATACTTTGCCTACAACATGGACGCAGCAGGGAAACGAGAGGAATGTTATGCCGGGATTACCATGCCAGCATTGGATTCTGGCTCCCTTCAACGGCTTTGAAAGCTCTCTGAATAGTTTCCTCCTTCAGTACCAGTTTTATTTTGAGAGCCTTTTGGACCCCAAGCCCGAAAAGAAGCAGTGGCTGGGGTTGGTTCTTGTTATCCCAGTTCACCGGCTGAGCCCGCCAGTGGGCGGAGCTTCTGGTTGCCATGGGGACCACAGGCCTTTGAAGCCTGGCTCAGTTCATGAGCCTCCTGAGTGTGATTTATGGAAGAGTGACCTTAACTCTGATCTAGAAATTTTTTTTGGGAAAGAACCCATTGGGCCGTTATCTATCTATTATGAGGGGAGGAAGGCTGGAGACTAAGAGGAAAGGAAGTCTCCAGCAGTGCTCTAGCTTGAGGGCAATGTGGTGGCCTCCCCTGCAGAGCTCCCTCCAGAGGCTGACAGGACCGCCTCCCTTGCAAAGCTCCAGCCAGAGGCCTGAGTGGTGGCCTCACCTACAGACCACCCTCCAGAGACCAACAAGGTGGTCTCCCCCTGCCAAGCCCCAGCCAGAGACTAATGTGATGGTCTCACCTTAAGAGGCCCAGCCTAAGACCAACGAGGTGGTATCCCCTGCCAAGCTCCAGCTAGTGGCCAACATGGCAGCCTCACCTCCAGAGCTCCAGCATGAGACTAACGAGGTGGTCTTCCCTGCCGAGCTCCAGTCAGAGGCCAACATGGCAGCCTAGCTTCCAGTGCTCAAGCCTGAGGGCGAAGGGCGGCTTCCCACACCAAGTTCCTGCCAGAGATCGACGGCACGGCCTCTCTCAATCTGCTCATGCTAGAGGCCGACAGCACAGCCTCCCACGTCCTGCTCCTGCCAGAGTCCGAGGGCGTGGCCTCCCAAGTCCTGCTCCTGCCAGAGGTAGATGGTGCGGACTCCCACGTCCTGCTAATGCCTGGGATTGATAAGGCAGCTACCCAAGCCTTGTTCCTGCATGAGACAGATGAGATGGCCTCCCACACCATGCTCATGCCTGAGGCAGAGGAGCCGGCATCTCACACCATGTTCCTGTCCGAGGCTGACAATGCGGCCTCTCACATCCCGCTCAAGCCTGAGATTGACGAGGCAGCCTCTCAAGTTCTGTTCCTGCCTAAGGTTGATGATACTGCCTCCCATGACTTGCTCAAGCCTGAGAATGACGAAGCGGCCTCCCAAGCTTGGTCCTGCCACCTGACCCCGGCCAGCCTGTCACTGACCCACCGCCTGCTTCCCGCCAAAATGCCACATGTCTGCTTCCCGGCTCCTCTGGCACGGTCCAATAGGAGAGACAATGCCTACCTTGGGAACTTGGGTCTTTGGTGAACATTTTGCCCAGAGGGGCAGGACCGCCACAGGAGAGCTTCTGTAGGCGCTTCGAGAGAACCGCCCTTGGTGGGGATCTGTCAGGTATTTCCCCCTCGCACCGAGTGCAAAAGCACTCAGCGCGCTTAAACAAACGGCAGGGCGACAGCATGTGCTTACACAGTGTGTTTTTATTTTCATTTATGTCCTGTCTCCACCCCTGCTACCGAGGTGGATCGGAGCAGCAGGTGAATCGGATAAAGAGTCTTTGAGATATTTGTGTATCTGGGCTGATGTTATGCATATTTTGCATTTGAAATTTGGCAGACATTGTATGTCCACGTAAACAAAAATGCAAACAGTAAAAATTATACCAAAATTTGTGTGTCCACAAATAGAAAACACAATTGCAAATACAATTTGCAATTAATTTTGTAAACAGTCTGGAAAATACTTCCATACAGCCCCTTTCACAAGCAATTTGCAAACCTGAAGTTGATAGTCGCTTACTTTGATGATATACAATCATTTATATGTAAAGCACTTTGAAATTTTAAACTAAAGAGCTACACAACTATTATTATTATTGCTGCTGTTGTTGTATTTGGCAGCAGACTTGACTGTATGGCCATATTATTTCAGTAATATAAAGATGTTACTAGTTTTTGTCAGGCATTTCCCCCTTGCGCTGAGTATTCAAGCGCTCAGCACGCTTAAGCTACCGGCAGCGCAACAGCACAAGCTTCTGGGCCAGGACTTTGTTTGTTAACGTGTTCTGTTTTCATTCATGTCCTGTCTCCTTCCCTGTCTCATCATTGGTTGAATGCTTTATATGTCATGTCCTGCCTCACCTGTTCCTAGTTTCCCCCTTGATTATTCTGTGTATTTAAACTCCCCGTGTGTCTCTGTCACGCAGTATTGTTCAGTGTTTCGCTGCCTGACTCTACCTAGCAGTTTTTTTGTGTGTTCACTTCGGTTTTTGACTTCCCACCTGTTTCTTGATTCTCATGTTAGTTTTGCCTAGTTATGCCTGTTTGCTGATTGCTTGACCATGTGCCGGTGTCTTGAAAAGATATAAAATGCAAATGCAATTGGCAACATCTAACCTTTTCAACCCTAACAATACCAAAATCCAACAACTTCAAAGAATTGAGCTTCACCTGTTGTGGAATGTGTTGAGGCCTGCTGGCACACACTGGACTCTCCACTGCCCATTTTGGTCTGGATAGAGCACAAACTTGATTGAGATATCCAGTTTAAGTTCTTTTTCCAGGGAGAAGAGATGTTCTTTCCAAGGGCACCCACCTTGATCCAACAAAACTATCTCTCCACTGGCATCCACCTAAGTATGAACAATTGTCTTAAGAATAAGCATTACCTGCAAGACTACAATTCTTTACATGTTGACTGAACATCACATGTTGAATATATTCATTGCAAATCTTGGTTACCTGATGCCTTGTCCGAATAGCAGCCTCCACTACCCTTCGTGCTGGGAGCCATGCATTTTGATAGTAGTGCAATCGGTCTAAGAATTCCGCTCCCACCAGTGCAATGGCTTTGTTAAAACCCTCCTATATAACAAAACAAAAAATATTTTGAGTAACATTTATTTTGTTTTAAGTAACAACAGTAATAACTTCCTCTGAGGATAATCCTTCTAGAGCACGGTACTAAGATCGGGCACCTTAGGAACTTAGATGGTGAGCAGAGAAACACAGCACGACGTCACTTGAACATAGACAAGACTTTATTACACTAAGCTACTATACGCATAGGCTAAACTACTACACACATATACTCAACTACTACACACAGACTCAACTACTACACACAACCAACACACACACAGACATACACATTCATACATGTAGGAATATGGCATGAGAAGAACCAGTGATAATAATCAGAAGATTGAGTTCTTAGACAT
This sequence comes from Pangasius djambal, assembly GCA_022985145.1. Taxonomy (NCBI): domain Eukaryota; kingdom Metazoa; phylum Chordata; class Actinopteri; order Siluriformes; family Pangasiidae; genus Pangasius; species Pangasius djambal. The sequence goes on from CM040994.1 coordinate 9,409,996, forward strand.
AAGCATGAAAAGTCACTAGACCCTGACCTGAGTGAACCAACAACATATAGTGCCACCTGGGGGCTACGGAGATGGCTTGGGAATCACATATGGGGAGCTGTACTGTAATGGCTTGGGACTGCGATTGCTGTAGTGGCTTTGGGGCTGCGGTTGCCACGAGCACCTTCGTACTCAGGACTCCATCAGTGGACAGTGGATAGATTTTAACCAACCAGACTTCTTGGGAAAACTGTGATGAATTTATTGGTTGCACAATTGCACTATTTGTCCATATAGTACAATAGAAGGGATTTATTTATAATTGCACTATCCGTTACACCCAGATGAGGATGGGTTCCCTTTTGAGCCTGGTTCCTCTCAAGGTTTCTTCCTCATATCATCTCAGGGAGTTTTTCCTTGCCACCATCGCCACTGGCTTGCTCATTAGGGATAAATTCATATTTTTTGTGAATCCATTTATTTCTGTAAAGCTGCTTTGTGACAATGTCCATTGTTAAAAGCGCTATACAAATAAAATTGAATTGAATCAGCATTAACTTGTGAATTGGTTAGAGAGTTTTTTAGTGTTATTGCACCAGCTTAATGAAATTGGGAGGTATCAATACTTGCTTTGCTTGGGTGGTGAATAGAAGTAGTTGGTGTTGGTCAGCAGGTTCTAGTCAGACCGGAGTTGGAGGAGAAGTTATTGATTGTCGCTGGAGAGGGAGATGGAGTCTGAATGGCTGGGCGAAGGGTTGAGTCAAGCGATGTTCGGCGATGCTGGCCCTCCAGCTAATTTGCATGTGACCACTCCAGGGTCACATCCTTCTCAATGTCCATTTTAATGTGGCCTTATTTACCTTTAATACTTATAATAACTGTGTGATATGAGACACAGAGAATTGAAAACCATCAACAGCTTCAGCATATGGAAACAAACATGCAGATACCAAACACGACATACATACGTGTGGCCATTAGCTTCTGGATATAATGGTGTGTTTACAGAGTGACACAGGTCTAATATTATGTAATTTCATTAATAGTGGGTTGAGTTATAATGTCGGTTTTAATACATGATTTCGGAGAGAGCACCAGGCTTCCCACCATGTGAGCAGTTGCCATAACTGAGTTGTAAGTTAAGTTGTTAGTTAGGTGACTCTTGCCCTCCTGTTTGATACAGAATGTGGTGAGGGCACGTTCCCTATATAGACTTAACACACAAACCATGTCTTATGAGTTGTTTTCGTTTGTAGCAAGCGCGAGAGGAATGCAGCTAAAGCCTTTAAAGCTTGTCTTTGTGCACTCTGAATGAACGGCAATGCAGCCTTTAGAAGAGTTGTCCTCATGCATTCATTTTACAGATTGTTTGGTCATGGACCCACTCTGACCCAATGACTGCCAATGCAGTGTGCTAAGTTTGTCTTCACGCATATACGGTATGCAGTTGGCAGCTTAATCCTGGTGTTCCAGCCTTGCACAAAGTTGAAAGTGAAAGTAACTTGCATGAAAAAGAAAGACAAACACACTGATGTGAAAATGAGAGAGATGTGAGCTGTCCTGGCTTTGTGGTCCCACTGTGAGCAAAAATCTGACAGAGATGTGAGCCTTCTCTTTGCAGACACATCATGCAGCAATCAGCCTGAAAGAAATCGAACTGGCAGATCCTTTTTAAGGATCACTGGTGTAACATGTATCTGGTGTAAAACATGTACTTATTAATGAAAGGGTGCCCCCTCTCTATTTTAGATTAACTTCATAAACAGTTAATCTAAAATATACAGCTGCCAATGTTTTCACAAGAAATCCATACTTCGGAAATAATACTGTTTCTCTATTAAAGCTGTTTGGAAGCTAGCACAGACCTTAATAGAAATATTCAAACAAACTATAATTTGAATTCCTTGGTCACTGTCACAGTGGTCTTCCCTTAATTTTCTAGCATTTATATAATATATAAATAATTATTTATATATATGAAATAATTATATATTTCATAACTGTCTATATGAGTTCAGGGAAACAATATGTTTATAGATAAAACAATAGACTAATGCTGGCTGTATTGTGGAAATCGAGTAGACATATCGGACAGCAGATTTAATCTATGTACTATTAACATCTTTAATCAACGTAACAATGAACAAAAAAATTGAAAAGGAATTTCCATTTTCCTTGCTAACCTCTGTGTCCTGGCAGTCACTGTTCCACCATGGGTTAAGATGACTGACACGAGCACTAAGAGTGCTGCTAACAGTATAACGTGCCTCTCCATCATACTGAGAAATCCCATTATCCACAGCGTCCACTTCTTCCACAAAGTTTTCATACATCTGAAAGAAAAAAGTCAGCGCGTTAAAAAAATAATTAAGCATATTTTACTGTGTTCAACAAAAACATCCTTTTCCAGGCACTAAAGTAATTTTTATAAAACTATAACAAAGATAGGCTGTTAGGAATAACCTGAAATTCCAAAATTCTGGTAGTGACGATAACTGTAATATACTCAAGTCAAGTCAAGTCAAGTCAAGTGGAGTTTATTGTCATTTCAGCCATATACAAGTACATAGTGAAATGAAACAACGTTTCTCCAGGACCAAGGTGCTACATAAGACAACACAGAACAACACAGAACAACACAGAACTACACAGAACTACGGGGACTACATAAATTAAACAAAGTACACAAGTGCAAACGTGCGGACAGCACAAGACAGAACAAGACAGTACAATGACTAGAACGCCGACCAGTACGCAGTTCTGTTTGAAAGTGACCTAGTGACAACAGTGCAAATATTACAGAGTTTGATAAAAATAGCTGAAGTAGTGTAAACATAATGGTATTATATTATGTGTAAACATAATAACAGCAGCAGCAGAAAACGTGTAAAACATGTGCATGGAGGATGCTCAGTTGTGTGTGTGTGTGTGTGTGTGTGTGTATGTTCAATTCAATTCAATTCAGTTTATTTGTATAGCGCTTTTTACAATGTCACTGTCTCAAAGCAGCTTTACACAAACAAAAAAGTAAGATGAAGTGTGAGAGTGTATCTGATGAGCAAGCTGAGGCGACGGTGGCAAGGAAAAACTCCCTGAGATGGAGATAGGAAGAAACCTTGAGAGGAACCAGACTCAACAGAGAACCCATCCTCATATGGGTTAACAGGAGTGTGTGTGTGTAAATGTGTATTTGTGTAGTCCATAGAAAACAGCTGAGGCGTCTTCATGGCAGAATGAGGCGCCGCCGGTGGACAGGTCCAGAGT
>CM040994.1:9413338-9427003 GCA_022985145.1 Pangasius djambal
GGCTTGGATGCAGCTGCTCGGCCATGGAAACCCATTCCATGAAGCTCTCTGCGTACTGTACTTGGGCTAATCTGAAGGTCACATGAAGTTTGGAGCTCTGTAGCAATTGACTGTGAAGAAAGTCGACGACCTCTTTGCACTATGCGCTTCAGCATCCGCTGACCCCTCTCCGTCAGTTTACGTGGCCTACCACTTCGTTTGCTGTTGTTCCCAAACTCTTCCATTTTGTTATGATAAAGCTGACAGTTGACTGTGGAATATTTAGGAGCGAGGAAATTTCACGACTGGATTTGTTGCACAGGTGGTATCCTATGACAGTTCCACACTGGAATTCACTGAGCTCCTGAGAGCGGCCCATTCTTTCACAAATGTTTGTAAAAACAGTCTGCATGCCTAAGTGCTTGATTTTATACACCTGTGGCCAGGCCAAGTGATTAGGACACCTGATTCTGATCATGTGGATGGGTGACCGAATACTTTTGGTAATATAGTGTATAACATGACAATTTTACTGACTTGCCTTGTTGTAATGGATGGAGCAGAAACTTTATCAGTGTTACCAATAATATATGTTTTTCTCTTTCGAGCAAGAGAGGCTTATTTGCACTCAAATGTCTTTATATGGTGCTACACCACATTGTTGACCTTTTTGCCAATCTTAGTTTCATATAACTACTTGTTTAAATAGGTTATACATTTTTTTGTTCTTTCCTGTTTTAGAGTTAGTGGTTTATGTCACTTTCTATTATTTCTTTGAATGCCAGGGGTTTAAGAGAAAACATCAAACAAAAGGCCTTGTTTTTTTTTTTTTTACTAAATGGTTTCATTTTGATTTTGTATTCTTTCAAGAATCTCATTCGGTTGCCTCTGATGTGAATTTTTGGCGTTCACAATGGGGCAATGATATTTAATTTTGGTGTCAGCATTTTGGTGGTGAAGTTTTGCATTCAGAATGTGATGAAAATGGCCACTTCATATGTTTAGTTTTAAAAAGTGTCAGTGTAACTTTTATAGTAGTTAATATTTATGGATATAATAGTAAACCTGATAATGACCAGTTATTATTTTTGTTAGAGGAGAGACTTCTTAATTTTAGGAGGTGATTTCAATATTGTTTTGAATGAATCTATTGATAGATGGCCACCAGGACTTGTTGGCTTGTTCCTAATAGCTTTGATAAGAATAATATTCAAGTTAATGTTATGGCAACTCCATTAACTGACCATTAACTTATTTCGATTAAAATTAATGTTTCTCCAAATGCAAATTGTAACAGGCAGCACTCATACTGGAAAATGAATAGTTCTCTGCTCAAATTAAATGAAGTTAAACAGGAAATGGAAAGACTCATTAATTATTATTGGGTAAAAGCCAAAAATGAAGGATTGTTTAAATGTAATTGGGAATTATTAAAATTTGAAATCGGAAAATATCTGAGAAAATTTAGTAGTACATTAGCTAAATCACAGCATCTCATGGAAGAGAAAATTTCTGAAGAGATTTGATCTTCATCCAGTATTCCTACTGACAATTTATTGGATGACCAGAGAGTGCGCCTAACGGAACTACAAAATAAGCTTAATGTTATGTACAGAACGCGAGCACAGGGATCCTTTATTCGATCGAGACAAAAATGGTTAGAACACAGAGAGCTTATTTTTTCAAACTTGAAAAGTCTAGGGCTAAATTCAGTTCTATTTCCAAAATGAATATTAATGGATCTATTACAGTAACTTTGATACAATTTCTAGTTTTTATAATTATTACTCTAATTTATACACATCTAAATTTAGTGAGCTTAATATGTCAATGTTTTGTAAGCATTTAGAGAATGTAAATATAATTAGTCAAAACGACCAAATATTATGTGATTCCCCAATTACTATTGCTGAAATTAAGCATGCACTTGAACATCTGAAATGTAATAAATCACCAGGTAGTGATGTAATTACTGCTGCATTCTATAAGCAGTTCTCTGATATTCTCGTCCCTTTTCTTTTTGAAGTGTATTCTGAAAGTTTAAAGTGCTCTGAACTTCCTACAACTCTGTCTAATTCCTAAACCCAAGAAAGATTTACTGTGTAAGGAAATTAGCTATTTAGGTTAAGCTGATGTATTCTCCACCAATATGTAAGGAAATTAGCTGTTTAGCTCAGAAGGGGAAATTTTGTAAACTTAATATTTTAATAGCTGATCAACTATTCGTCCAGTGATAAGTTGAAATGAGTGTATTTATTAATTGTGTATGGGATATTACCTCTGTGGCCACCGGCAATAATATCCTAAATATAGTGAAACACTATATTAAGAGCACAGTAACAAGATCGGCAGTTTAAGGCAATAAATTTGAAGCACAGAGACACTAGACACTGGCCTTTAAAAATCAGACGAGACTTTATTACTATTCTAAAACACAGAAACTAATCTAACACAAACACACGCACACATGCACACACGCACACACACACACACATGTAAACAGGGGTGAAAATGGCTTTGAAAAGACAGTGAATGAAATTCCAAGTTTCTAGCAGTTTCTCAGACCATGACCTGAACGAACCATCAACTTATCAGTTTAATTTAACATTCGTTTAGAAGGGGTTTAAACTTGTATTAAATGCACCAGTTCAGCGAGAATCTGGAGGTACTATACTTGCGTTTGTGTTGCCGGGTATTTCCTCGTTGCGTTGTTGTTTGGAAGGAGTTTCCGGCGATGTTGATTGATTAGCGGTCTGGTTGGCCTTATGTAGCGTCTCGAAAGACCAATGGGGAAGATAAACAGAGTGAGGTGCGAACCCGGCGGAGTCTCGTAGGCGGGTTGCAAAACTTTGATGAGTGGTTCACAGCGGTGCGAAGGTGAGAGTTGGAGGCTCTGCAGGAACCAGTCTGGATGTGGAGTCTCGGAGCAAGCGTGATCTCCTCGTGATGAACTTCTAAAGCTCTTGGTTGATGAGACTTCCTTCAGATATGGATGGAAACTTTCTTGAGCTGTTAGTTGAAGAGAACTCCTTGAAGATGTTGGTAGAGGCTCCCTGAAGATGTTGATGGATTCTTGATGAGATGTGTTGGATGAGACTCTTGCAAAGATGTGTTGGATGATACTCCAAAGATGTGTTGGACTCTCTCAAAGATGTATTGGATGAGACTCAGAGTTTCCTTTGTGTCAGGGGGTTTTAACCCTTTCCAGTTGGACTGACCCCAAAGTGTTTGCTCCAATCAGTAGGATCTTGGGGCAGGGTGTAACTGTATTCTCCTCCTCTGACACTAATTAACATTCTGGTCTGTGAGTTATGTGCTTTGCAAACTTTGCACAAGGTTAAGTTAGAACTTTGTAAGGAATTTGGTAACATGCATGTAATACATTGTACTCAACTTCACGTTACACCAGCCCTTAGGAAATTCAGTAGTGATCACACACATACCAAACATGAAATACCTGCTGTTATTGATACACTCACAAACACTATGATCCCTGTTAAACGATCCCAAAAGCATCATAATGACCTGGTGGCTATAAGCATGATACATATAGAGAATGATATTAAAAGAGGCAACAAGTTTTCAAACTATGGTGGATCATCTTAAAAGTCATTTTCCTTACAGGAGATGTAAAGTAGCCTTATGTAGTCTTTTAAAGCTGGGTTCTGTGGAATGTGTGAAGGGTGGTGAACTTTGTGTTCCTGGGGAGAACAGAGGTCTCATTCCATGAGGGTCCTTGGGTGAGTCCCCCCCATTTCCTGTAGTTATCAGTTTTACCATTGTATTGGGTGGGTCATATGGTCTTGGCCAACGGCCTAGCTCAATAAGTTTGACAGAGGTTCCTCTTAGCTGAGAGTGTTAGTCCTCTGGTCAGGTATGTCCTATCAGTTGCTGATTGTTCACAGGACAGTTGAAATCCAGCAATCAGTAAACAAGCGGTAATTAACTTGGGTCTGCAAAGTCTGGGAGCAGGATTACTAGTTTTATGGCTTCTTGATAATTGGAGACCCATTAGTTTGTTGAATAATGATTGCAAAGTATTTGCTCTTGTTTTTGCCCAAAGGTTTAAATTAGTATTAGATTCAATAATTGATGAAAACCAATCTGGGTTTATGAGAAAAAGACATATATTTAATAATATCAGACTTATTTTGGATCTTATTGATTACTCTGATCTCATTAAAGATGATAGTTATATATTGTTTTTAGATTTTTTTAAAGCCTTTGATACCGTCGAGCATCCTTTTATTTTTTATTGTTTAGAAAGCTTTAGGTTTGGGAGCTATTTCAGCAATGCCATGAAAACTCTTTATGCGGGTGGCAACAGTTCAGTAAAATTAAGTCAAGGCACCACACATCTTTTTCTTATTGTTGCTCAGGCGTTTTTTATTTTAAAAAATGCTTGTCAAATTCAGTCGGCTATCAAAATTATTGAATTTTTTTCTAGTTCTTCGGGTCTTTGTCTGAATTTGCAAAAATGTGAATTGTTTGCCTTGAAGAGTTGCCATGACAAATCCATTAGTAATATTCCTATAAAGGGCATTCCAATCTATTTAGGTATGGCTATTTCCAAAAATGAACAGGACAGAATTTCACAATTTTAATCTTGTGATCAAAAAAAGTAAAGAGCAAATTTAATATTTGGTTACAGAGGGATTTCTCTTAAAGGTCGTGCTCTGTTGGATAAAGTGGAAGGTATTTCTAGGCTTACCTATGTTGCTTCCTCAATTTATTCAGATAGTAAAATAAATAAGGTAATTGATCAAACAATGTTAAATTTTCTTTGGAAAAACCGTGTGCATTATATTAGAAAATCTGTGATAGTTAATTCATATAAAAATGGTGGTCTTGATTATTTAGATTTTTCTATCTTAAATAACACTTTCAAAATTAACTGGTTGAAGTATTTTTTGAAAAACCATTCTTCCCCGTGGAATATAGTATCTAGTACTGTTTTTGACCAACTTGTTGGTCTCTCAGTTTTGTCAATGTGTGATTACAAAATTGAAAAACTGCCTGTTAAATTGTCAGCTTTTCACAAGCAAGCACTTTTGGGGTGGAAGTTAATTTACAAGCACAGTTTTTCTCCACACCAGTATATATTTCATACTCTAAACATGCTTCTTTACTTCACCCTGCTGACACTTTCTGTGGCAGAATTTGTTTTTCATCTAGCAAAAAAATAATAATAAGGCTATACGTGTATTATGTCAAAAAGAAATTGTTAGTAAACCAAGTGTTATTTTCTATTGGTCTAGGTTTATCGGAAATACTAATTGGAGGAAAGTTTGGGTATTACCTAATAAATATCTCATTACAAATAAAATTAAAGAAATTTCATTTAAGATACTGCACAAATTTTACCCTGCTAAGCATTTTTTAACCAGATTTATTGAAGATATAGATGTAAAATGTTCATTCTGTTCATTACACCCAGAAACGTTGCCTCATATTTTCTGGCATTGTCAATATACAAAGAGGTTATGGTGGGAGGTTTCTAGATTTATAAATGACAAAGTGTTGTGAACTTTCTTTTACTATATGAACATGTAATATTTGACTTTTTGAACTATGACAAGAAGTTGGAAAATGAGGCTTACATTATCAATCTTTTGATTATACTTAAGTTTCATATTCTTCGTTGTAAATTTAGCAATCAGAAATCTCTTTTTTCTGTGGTACTTAAGGAATTAGATATTTATATAAGCACCATTAAGGAGAGTACAAACAAAAAAGCTGTATATTTATTTGGTACGTTTAAGTTATTGTGATTTAGCAAGGCCTTTCATTATTTAATTTTATTTTTATTTATTTGTTGGTTTTATATATACATGTATAGTTAATATGTACTTTATATATTTTTTGTGTATACCCTTGGCACTTTTGTTATGTATTTGTTGTTCAAGCATTAATTTTAAAAAAAAATCCGCCGAATGAAGGCCACGAAACGAAGGCTTTGTGGCTAAATAAAAAATTTGGAATTTTCTCAAAAATAATGCAACATGGACACATCCCCCCCCCCCCCCCCCCAAAAAAAAAAAAAAAAAAAAAAAAAAAAAAGTGGGAGGCAGATTCATAAAACTACAGTTACATATGTAATAGACTTTTCTTTTTTTTTTTAGAGATGTTCCACAATAGTTTTAAATGGCCAAATCATAGTTAAATGTTTTAACTTACTAATGTACTTTTCATGGTTGTTTCATTTGATTGTTTCCTTGATTGTAACATATTAGTTATTAGTATTATTTCTTTGGCTTTCTGATTTTTTCCACCTGCAATTATTCCCATAAAGCTTCCCAACAACATTTGTGATTTGAAATACATTTCAAAAGTTCTGTTTGTTCTTGCTTGAAATTCATTATATATGGTATGTGAATGCGTATACTATATAAAGTTGTATTTCACATAACTTGTTTAATGTTGTCCTTTAAATTTAAAAATCAGAATCCTGACTGTTTTTGCCATGCTTGCTGCAGGTATTTTTCCTGCCTGTTCCCGGGGAGGGGGAAGGACCAGTCAAGATGGATTCAGAAGAACAGAAGCTTTTGGATAATAACATATAAACCTCTTAAATGCATAGTTCTGACAGTCCAGCTGAACCATCCCACTCTTGCATGAGCATGACAACATGCTCTGCCTTTCTGCTGTCTCACATTTTCCTAGAGTGTCTCGGAGAATTTGACTTCCTTTTTGGATTCTGGATTATTCTGGATATTTCCTGTTCATTTTGTGAACAACAATTGTCCCAATCATTTTGTGTTTTTATTGGGATCCTAAATACCATACTTCCTCTAAACACATAGACTTGCAATAAATAATTTTCTTCTGTGCTGTATGTAGCAAAGGGGCTCAACATACAAGCACAATTTCCAGTGATCGAAACAAATAAATGGCACAAAATCTGTTTTTTTTTGTGGACACAACAGGAAGACACATTTTACTTGCTTCCTGTTCTTTCCTTCCTATCTTCTCGATCACATTTAATCAAGGGGAAACTTGTAGTGCTTCATTTGTTTTAGAGGGAGAAAAAAACAGAAAATGAAAATAAAAAAAATCTGTACAAAGGTCTTTGGGAAAATACCTTTTAAGCTGAGAAAGCACCAACTCCAAAAAAAAAAAAAAAAAAAGTTTAAAACTGCTTTCAGCACTATAATCACTATAAGTGAATGATACTTCACATTTTCCTGTTCAGCAGGTAAGTTTGTACATGAAAACCAATTAATTCAATTTAAAAAAGGATGGTTCTGTAAATTCCTGTACAAGTTATTTTGTATTTCTTCTTTTATAAGTTTGGGGGGGCTGTACTTCAACAAGACAAACCTATTTTGTGTGAATATTCAGATGAACTTATGTTCAGGAAAAAAAAGCTTATAAAAGAAGTATAGTTAAAACATGAAGGGTTACTAATGCATGTATTGCAAAAATAATAGACAGATATTAATTATTAATTAAACATTAATATTTAAATTATATAAAATATCCAGCATGCGAAACCTAGTGATCCCTGTTAGAGCAGAGACTGTATGTTTGTTTTTTAGAAAATTATATATTTATATATATATATATATATATATATATATATATATATATATATATATATATATATATATATATATATATATATATTTTTTTTTTTTTTTTTTTTTTTTTCTTTTTCTTTGGTAGAGCAAGTTTAAATCACAGTAGCTAGTGTATGCTGATGGACTTTAAGGCAATAAAGTCATAGTGAAACAACAGTCTGCTTATCATATAACTGTAGGCAGGATTTGGTGAAGTTTATTATGTACATTCTGTTTGATAAAATGTTTCCACTTGCGCAACCTTTTTACTGTAAAATGCTTTCTAAATGAGTGAAGCCATTAAACTACTCTAGCAGTTGGGTTATAAAAGGTCTTCTCTTTTATAAACTAGCACAGCTTTAATGATTCTAATGTCTCAAAAGAATCAAATAGAGAAATAAATGAAGACATTTTGCAAACCTATTATGTTAAATTTTGTTTTCTTAAATAGTGCTGATTATTTTTTTCAATTGTTTTCATGGAAAGGTGTTTAAAGTTCTCCTTCATATACAGCCATGAGTATGGAAGAATTTTTCTGTTATCTATCTATCTATCTATATATATATATATATATATATATATATATATATATATATATATATAATCATTTGTCAATCAGTATTTGAAATCAGTTTTATGTTAATCAGTATCTATGCAACAGTATTGAAATGTGACCTTAAATCACCTCATGTATTAAAGCAAGTACTTAACTTTCAGAGCTTCATTTAAATACTACACTGTATCATTTCTAGTACATTTAGAGAGTGACTTTATGCCTATGATTCTACAAGGACATTACTGTGAAAACAAACTGGTGTAACCTTGCAGATGATGTTTTTTAAAGATGAAGGCCAGAGTCTGAAGGCTAGTGTCTGATGGCTAATGTTGTGTTTTTTTTTTTAAATAAACTGACTGACCCCTCACCACGGTTAAAACTAAGGTAAAGGGACAGTGAAATAATTGTGGCAAGAGGCAGGTGTGTGATTAAAAGAAAAAAAAAGAAAACTCCATCCAATGAGATCATTGTTTTAGAATTGTATAAAAGCATGAACCACGACTATGTAAATCAGATGCTCTGCAGACCATCTCGGCTTTGTTGTTTGATTCAATAAAGTCTATTAATTTTTGGCATCCAGAACCCTTTGTCTTTGGAAGTCTTTTTCTTATTTTGAATTGAAGAGTTTTTGCCACAACATAATTCTTTGGCGTAGTCGGCAGGATTGGAAAGGAGCCAGGAGGGCCCGCTGAGGCAGATTGCACAAACACCGGCCGGATGAAGGTGAGCATTTTTGCTTTTAGTTTAAGTTGTTTGTGTGGTCTGCTGCAGGTCGGCCTGGGGCGGTAAGGGCACTCTATTAGGCTTCACCGAATTAAAGAACCAAATTAAGCAAGGGGATTTTGATCTCAAAAAGGTGTAAACTGCATGCAGAATATATTGCCATTAAGTGGACCTTGATGGATAACAGTAATATATAAGAAGTGTAAAGAGTAAAAGAGACAAAGAGTACAGAGTAAGGAGATAGAGTTAAAGAGCAAAAGAGTAAAGAGATAAGAGAACAAGAGAAGAGAGCGTGCAGAGTTTTTGTATGTCTATGTTGTGTGAAGTTTGTATGTTATATGGTCTAAGTCTTTTTCGCTACGGAATCACAGTCTCGTTTGGAAACTTGTCTGTTCAACTGAAAAACAAATTGGCTCATATTCACAAAATAGCCATGAAAATCATAGGAATAAAACAATATGAGCCCATACAAACTTTATATGAACAGGCAGTGATGAGAAGAGCAATAAGTATCAGTACTGATTCCGAACATCCTCTCTTTAGCGAATACCAGCCGCTGCCATCGGGAAAGAGACTGAGAATGCCAAAGTGTAAAACTAATAGACTGAAGCTTTCATTTGTTCCTACCTCAATAAAACTACTGAATTTTACCAAGAAAAACGCACCTATAGCATATTAACACTGTACTGTGTTTTGCACTTGCATTTTATATTTATTTATACACTGTTGTATTCTAATGTATTTTTTTAATTGTTTTATTTAATATGTTTTATTTATTATTATTGTATGTTCAGAGCAACACTGTAGCACTTTGCCCAAGACATATTTCCTTTCGGGGACAAATAAAGTTTATCCTTATCCTTATGTTACTTGTTCTGTGTGTTACTTGCTGACGTTTTCTGACATCTTAAGTGTTGTTCCTGATTGGAGGCTCTGGAGTGTTTGTCTTTTCCTTGGTGAGTTCCTGCTGAACCTGGCCAATCTGACCCCATGTCACTCGCAGCGCTGGCTGTAAGTGCTCTGTAAGCCCTCTGTCACTAATCAGGCATATTATAAGTGCTACATAGATCCTACAGTGAACACTCCAATTTATCAACTCAGTTACATTTAGTTGGGCACTGGTTGCTCTGTTTTGTATACAGAGCTGACTCAGGCTACAGAGACTTACACAGGACTACATAAAGTGTACATATGCAAAAACAGGACAATAGGCACAGTAAAGGACAGTGCAGCACCAACTAGTACACAGTTCTAGTGTGGATAAAGTGTACAGAGTGCCCTATGTAACAGGTTGTGCAAAAAGATATAACAATATGACACTAAAATGCTGTAAATGTATGATAAATACAATGTTAGCAGCAAGAGTGCAGGTGGGCAATACAGTAAACAATTTAAGAAAGAAATGTGCAAAAATTGCAAAGGGAGTGGAGTGGTGTTCAGTTGATCATGAGTGTGTGTGTTTCAGTCCAGTCTCTGAGTATTGAGGAGTCTGATGGCTTGGGGAAGAAACTGTTACACAGTCTGGCCATGAGCGCCTAAATGATTCAGTACCTTTTTGCTAGATGGCAGGAGGGTAAAGGGTTTGTGTGAGGGGTGCATATGGTCATCCACAATGCTGGTGGCTTTGCAGATACAGCGTGTGGTGTAAATGTCTGTGATGGAGAGAGAAATTCCGATGATCATCTCAGCTGTCCTCACTATCTGCTGCAGGGTCTTGCACTCCGAGATGGTGCAATTTCCAAAACAAGCAGTAATGTAGCTGCTCAGGATGCTCTCGATAGTCCCTCTGTAGAATATGTTGAGGATGAGAGTGAGAGAGAGGCTTTTCTTATCCTTTGTAGAAAGTAGAGTCGCTGCTGGGCTTTCTTGGCTCTAGAGCTGGTGTTGAGGAACCAGGAGAGGTTCTCTCCCAGGGGAACGCCAAGGAATTTGGTGCTTTTGATGATCTCCATGGAGTCGTCGTCAATGTTCAGTGGAGAGTCATCGCTTTGTGATCTCCTGAAGTCAAAAACCATCTGTTTTGTTTTGTCCATGTTCAGGTCACATTGCTGGCTCTGCACCAGTCCGTTAGCCACTGCATCTCCTGTCTGTATGCTGACTTAATGTTCTTGTTGATGAGACAATCCACGGTCATGTCATCAGCATACTTGATGGTGTGATTCAAGTTCTGCATTGCTGCACAGGTGTGAGTCAGCAGAGTGAACAGCAGTGGACTGAGGCCCAGTACATGTCGAACGTACATGTCCTTTTTGTCCAGGTGGATGAGGGCCAGGTGAAGGGTGGTGGCAATGGCATCATCTGTTGAGGATGATACACAAGCTGCATGGGGTCCAGTGAGGGGGGCAGCAGGGTCTTGATGTGCCTCATGACGAGCCTCTCGAAGAGTGCATAGAGTTTTACTCACATCAGCCGTGGTTAGACACAGCACCAGGCCATTGGGAGAAGGGGTGGTCTTCCTCACCGTCACACCATTCTGCACCTCAAACCAAGCATAGCAGTTGTTCAGCACATCTGGAAGGGAGGCATCACTGTCACAGGCAGGTGATATTGTCCTGTAGTTGACGATGTCTTGGATGCCCTACCGCATGCACCACGTGTCACCACTGTCCTTGAAGTGACTGTGGATTCTCTGGGCGTGTGCACACTTTGCATCTCTGATGGCCATAGATACAGTTTGGCCCTCGCTGCTCTTAGGGCTGCCTTGTCACCTGCTCTAAAGGCCGAGTCTCAGGTCCTCAGCAGCACATGCACCTCTGCAGTCATCCACGGCTTCTGGTTGGAGACAGTGACGTAATCAATGCACTTGCTGAAATAGCTGGTCACTGACGCCGTGTATTCCTCCAAGCTGGTGGAGTCACCTTCGGTTGCAGCTTCCCTGAACATGTGCCAGTCAGTGTGCTCGAAACAGTCCTGAAGAGCAGAGATGGCTCCTGCTGGCCAGGTTTTCACCTGGTTCACAACTGGTCTGCAGCTTCTGACGAGCAGTCTGTATGCTGGGATTAGGATAACAGAGATGTGATCTGAGTAGCCGAGGTGGGGTGGGGCTCTGCCCAGTAACCCCCGGGGATGTTTGTTTAAATAAGATTAAGCATATTTGCCCCTCTTATTGCAAAGTTCATGTGCTGATGAAATTTAGGGAACACTGACTTAAGATTCGGATGGTTGAAATCTCCGGCAACAATAAGTGGTCCGTCAGGGTGTGCGTTCTGCAGTTTGCTAATAGCTCCATACAGTGGTTAATTCCCATGGTAAATAAAAGTGGTCTGCATCTAACAGTCACAAACTCCACCAGCAACATGCAGTAACTAGGAACTACCACAGAGTTCTTGCACCATTCCATGTTGATGTAAACACACAAGCCACCACCACAAGCCTTAAAGCACAGAGCTGCATTTCTATCAGAAAGAAACGAGGTGAGCCCATCTTGCTGAATGGCGGAACTTGCTGAGCCACATCTCTGTGAAAACAAAAGACGCAACAGTTTCTAAACTCATGCGGTGTAGATTGCTGGAGTCGGATGTAGTCCAATTTATTGTTATCATTCCAGGACCGGAGGCCTGGTCATGATCATCATACAGGTTGGTTTTTGGATGATTTCTGTACTTTAGCAATGTCTGGCAATGGTAGAGACAAACACTGGTTGCTCCAATGTCCAGGTGCTGTTAAAAGTTGGGCTAAAAACCAAAATACCACAATTTTTGTCCGGAGCGGCTGCTGCGTGCTATTGCCATGCCACCATGTTAGATCTGCATTTCAAGGCTATAGGCCATCAGGAAAGTCACTTTTCAAGTAAGGTGTAAATAAAAGTCAAAAATGTCAAAAATGTTGTGTAGAAAGCTAGTATTCATCAAATATGCTCTGACATTCTTTTCTCAACGAATCCATGTCTTCTCACATAAGTGTGTTCTTTTGGTACTGAAACCACCATGAAGAGAGTCTCAAGGCACTAGGAGGTCATACATGCAGGTTGTCTTGCTGTTATGATGAAAATTGATTTGAAACATGATTGATTATATTAAAATGGATAATTTGATAGTAAAGTCACAAAGAGTTGAAAACATGAAAATTATTTTTAGAAAGTCAGCACTTATCAAATATGCCCTAACACATTTTTTCCTCCCCTGTGTGTTCACCCGAGCGTTTGAAGGCACTAGGTATTCAAGGAAAAGGAGTTTTCAAGGAATTTGTGTCACATGCTGTTACATGACTTTTTCAAATGTTTATGATGAAAATCACTTCAAATTGATTATTTTAAAATGAAATGAAAATGAAAAATAAAAGAAAAATCATAAAAGGTCAAAAATATGAAAATCATGTTTAGAAAGTTAGTCACCAAATATGTGTGAACACACTGTCTTCCCAACGGATCCCTATGTCCTTGCTGTTACATATTGTTTTTCACATGGTTATGATGAAAAATGATTGTTTATTTTAAAATGCATCGTTTGTAAAATTTATTTAAAAAAATTATAAAAAAATCAAAAGTGTGAAAAAACTTTAGAAAGTTTGATTTTTTCCCCACATGGTTACAGAATTCAATGCGGCCTACATACGAGGACTACAATACCCAAATTCTCTCATATTCACACTCACCAGATTACTGATTACACACACTTTGACTCAATCACTTTCACAGCACCGTATATAATATATATTTTATATATATAAAGATATAAAAAAACAGAGGGACAAACAGGAATCAAAAGGCTTGGTATCGACAGGTATATAACACTGAGCATATATTTCGTGATGCATGTGTGTACTGAGAGTCCTTTTATACTGTGAGCATTCAGTGTTATATACCTGTCGATACCAAGCCTTTTGATTCCTGTTTGTCCCTCTGTTTTT
>CM040994.1:9427103-9442809 GCA_022985145.1 Pangasius djambal
AAATAAATAAGTCTTTAACCTCGTCTTAAACACTGAGACTGTGTCTGCTTCTCGAACACTAGCTGGGAGGCTATTCCATAACTTTGGGGCTTGGTAAGAGAAAGCTCTGCCCCCTGCCGTGGTCTTGGCGATGCGTGGTACTGTCAGACAGCCTGCGTCCATAGAGCGAAGTAGGCGTGACGGAACGTAAGGTACTAACGTGAAACACACAAACACGTGATGCATACATGTGTTTGCTTGAAAAATGACTTTCCTGAAGCCCTAGCACCTTGGAACTCTTAGCACTTAATGCAAATGGCAGGTGTAGGTCTTGCTATAAAAGGACATTCAAGTTATGATGAAAAATGATTTCAAGCAGCATTGTATACTAAAATGCATGATTTTATTAAGTGATCAAAAATGAAGTGTACAATCAGTCGTCATCAAACAATATATGCTCAAATCAATATATGCTAACATATGAGCTTAAATGCTGAAAACTCTGTTTAGAGCATTTCAGGACTATACAGGAAAGTGACTTTTCAAGCAAAAATATAAAATTATGTTTTTCACGCTATGATGAAAAATGATTTCAAACAGCATTGTTTACACTAAAATGCAGAATTTTATATTGTGAATCATATATAGGAAGCAAGAACTCTTCAAATATGCTCTAATTCACTATTTTCTCAACAAATCACTAAATGTTCATAAACCTATGTGCTTAATCATTTTGTTAGCAAGGACAAAGTGACATTCCTTACACTATAATGTCTGCTGTAAGTGCAAAGTTTGTGGGGGTGAGAGAGAGAGAGAGAGAGGAATGTGTGCGTGTGTATGTGTGTGCGCAAGGGCAAGAGAAAGAGGGAGAGAGACAGCTTGCATGTCCATGCTCTGAGCTCATAAAAATTAATAACATGATTGGCCATGAATAGGGCCGTTTCTAGCTATAAGCAGTTGATTAGGGCCTCCAGACTATCAGGAGGCCCCATGAATTTTAAAATAGATATGCAAAAAAAAAAAGCACACTTTACTATCATTTGTTGGACATGTTTATCAACTTCAGCCAATGATAGCTGCCATTAGCATTTCATCATCTTTCTTAGATGGCATCAAGAGGTTGTAGGCATCCGGCAGACACATTTTGCTCTGCCTGTGGTGAATTTATCAAGACAAGAGCAAAAATGTACTCCATGAAAGAATCTCCTAAGATGTGTGAGGCCTACAAGGCATATTTCACCATGCCTGTCAGGGATCAAGAGAAATCGTGGTCACCCCATTTCACCTGCGAGCACTGCAAAAAAAAAAATCTCTGGAAGGTAAGATGGACAATTGGTTTCAATTTATTGAAAAAAATATGTATGTTACAAGAATCAATGTTACAAAAATCTCTAACACAAATCATGGGAGAAAATGTAAAAAAAGATCATATAATTTTACTAATTCTTTTGCAGGATGATACAGCAGGGAAAAAAGAGCCATGAAGTTCGCTATCCTGAGAATTTGGTTGACCACTCAAGCAACTGCTATTTCTGCATGGTGAACCCTTCCTTCCAGAGTAGCAAGAATGCAACTGCTATCCGGAGCTTTCTTCATCCATCATCCTAGTGCCACACTGCCCTAAGCTTCCCGTACCCACTCCTCTGGACAGAGAGCAGCCATCTTCAGAAATGAGCAGCAAGTCAGTGAGCGAGGAATGTTGTAGATCCAGATTACAATTTCAGGTGGAGATGAGGAGAGAAACCCATACTAACCCAACCAAAAAGACCTCAATGTCTTGATCTGAGATCTTGGTCTCACCAAGTCCAGTGCTGAACTTTTGACGTCTACACTCAAGCAGTGGAACTTGTTGGATTAAAGTGTGCAAGATGCAGGTCCTAGGGAGCATTATCAAGCTTTTTCCACCTTTTTCATCTATCACGATGGGTTCTCCTTCTGCCAGAAGGTGGCCAGTCTGTTTGAGGCAATCGGAATCTCCTGTAGCCCGAAAAAGTGGCGCCTCTTCATTGACAGCTCATCCAGTAGATTCAAAGCTGGAACAAGTACCCGTCTCTTCCCCTGGCTCACTCAGTATACCTCAAAGAGGATTACAACAGCATCAAGACATTGCTGGATGTGTTGAAATATGATGAGTATGGCTGGGAGGTTATCGGAGACTTCAAAATGATGGCATTCCTGATCTCCAAGGAGGTTTTACCAAGTTTCCATGCTATCTTTGTCTTTGGGACACCAAGGAGCACTACTAAAGGCAAGACGTGTCACACCACAGTGGACTGAGTTTTCTGTGGGGAGGAACAACATTTAAACCCCCGGAAGGTGCTAATGCCACCACTGCACATTTGGCCTTATGAAACAATTTGTCTCAGGTCTAGATAAGGAGTCAGCAGCCTTATAATACCTCAAGACTTCTTTCCTAAGCTTACTGAGGCAAAATTCAAAGCCAGTGTCTTCGTCAGACCACAGATAAAGAAGAGCCTGGAGTGCAAGGAATTCCCCAAGAAGCTCACTAAGAAGGAAAAAGTGGCTTGGAACAGCTTTGTCGCAGTGTCTCGGGGCTTCCTGGGCAATCACAAAGCTGAAAACAATGTGGAGCTGTTAAACTATGGCACAATGGGCTGCAGGATGTCTCTCAAAGTCCATAATCTTGATGCTCATCTTGATAAATTCAAGGAGAACATGTGAGTGTACTCAGAGGAGCAAGGCGAGCTCTTCCACCAGGATATACTGGACTTTGAATGCCACTACCAAGGACCATGTAATGAGAACATAATAGGAGACTACATTTGGGGGCTGCTTTAAAAAAGTGGTTTACATCTATATATACACAGTACACTCACTACTTTATTAGGAACAGCTATACACCTGCACATTCATGCAGTTATCTGATCAGCCAATGAAGTGGCAATAGCATAATGCATAAAATGATGCAGATACAGGTCAAGAGTTTCAGTTAGTGTTCATATCAAACATAAAAAGTGTGATCTCTGTGTTTTTAACTGTGGCATGGTTGTTGGTGCCAGATCCAAACATCCTGTGTATGGAGGGTCTGCAAGCTGAAACAGCTTGTTGATGAGGGAGATCAGAGAAGAATGACCAGGCTGGTTTGAGCTGACAGGAAGTCTATAGTAAATCAAATAAGCAACCGTGATGAGCAGAAAGGCATCTCAGAACACACGACACATCACACCTTAAGGTGGATGAGCTACAAAAGCAGAAGACCACATCAGGTTCCACTCCTGCCAGCTAAGAACAAGAATCTGAGGCTATCATGGGCACAGAATTGGACGGTTGAAGACTGGAAAACTTCAACTGTCCAGTTTGGGTGAGGCTATACCCAGGATAACCTCAGATTCCTGTTCTTGACTGACAGGAATGGAACCTGATGTGGTCTTCTGATATTGTAACCCATCTACTGCAAGGTTTGATGTGTTGTGTTGCTGAGATGCTTTGCTGCCCACCACGATTGAAAAGCGTGTTAAGTTATCTTACTCTTCCTGTCAGCTCAAAACAGTCTGGCCATTCTTCTCTGAACTCTCTTATCAACAAGGCATTTGACCTGTATGATTGTTTTTGCATTGTGCTGCTGCCACATGATTGGCTGAGTAGATAACTGTATGAATGTGCATGTATACAGGTGAGTGTATAATCATAAATCTCAAAAAAAGAATTACTCACTTCTAAACCTTTTATGGTCATTTTTGTATAACTTAGTATATGTTCATTTTGATTCATATGTTGTTTTTTCTGAATTTATGTAAATGAAAAGATGTAAATTCACCCGTTTTCTCAATGAAAATAGGTAAATTCAAAATACCAGTGTCCTGGTCACAAAAGCAAAGTTTGAGGGGATTAACAGCTATTTTCTATACTTTTGAGGCATTAGCAATCATAAAATAAGGCTTACTACCCAGGAACAAAAACTAAATACAAAAAGTATTACATAGTGTTGGGCTCTTGAGGGTCAAAAATGATGTGGCCTGGGCAGAATGTTTGAAACTCCTGATATAGGGTTAGCTAGATACCCAGTACCTTATGTAGTATCTTGTTTGGTTGTTTTTATTTTATCGTTTATTAAACTTTTTTGTCCTTATTCAACATAACGAAGTATTAATTCAGTTTATTCCTTCATGTAAAATAATATGATTGGTGTGGGGGAAACCTTAGGGCCCCTTAAATGTCCCGAAACAGCCCGCTACCCATCAGAGGTCCCTGAGTACTATAGAACATATTTCATAATTTCAGCAGCAAACTGCCAGCACTGTTAAGGAGATTGTGGCCATACATGAATCAATGGGTTATAGAATAGAATAGAATAGAATAGAATAGAATAGAATAGAATAAATTTTTATTGTCATTGTTTTGAACAATGAAAGACTGTTTAGCAGCTCACAAGGTTTTGGCATAATAGACAAATACAAATAAAATAAAATAGACAAGAAGAGAGGTATTCCAAAAGGTAATATATACAATGGTTAGTGCAAAAATATTGTAGTGTACACTGGAGCAAATTAAACAAGAACAACAGTGCAGAATACAGTATACATAGTGTTGTTGTATACACTATGAATGTATATCAGGATATATGAATAATAAATAAGTGTAACAGTATAAGATTTGTGTAAACATATGAGAGGTGTTTACAGATTAGTACAAATATGCAGTGTGGTGTGTGCGTGTGTACTATTGCACTTTTAGACCTGAGACATTGGTTTATTGTTCAATAATGCTTGGGAGCAGAAGGAGGGAAGGAGGAGGATTTATGCATTTGACTGCCTGTGGGAAGAAACTGTTCTTTAATCTGTTAGTCCTCGTTTTGATTGTTCTGTATCTCTTCCAAGAGGGCAGAGGGGAAAACAGGTGATGTCCAGGGTGAGTGGGGTCCATTATTATACAACTGGCTTTCTTTCTGAGACGGCCAGTCTAAATGTCTTTGAGGGGAGGTAGTGTTGGTATAATGTCATAAATTTTGGTTAATGAGAAATGGAAACATCAAGAAAGCTCAGGAAAATAATTGTTGGCATTATTCAAAATTTCTACAGTAGAAATGCATGAAAGCCATACCATGAGAACTGTAGCATTTGCTCTTTATGACTATATTATAATTTGCAGAAAACAAATTGATTTAATAATTTTAAAATTGTGGCACAAACAAAACTGAATGACCATTTATGAGGATATTGCAATTCCATTAAGCTAAATTTCTACAGTTGCCACAGTCTGCAGAAAACAGTTTGATTTATTAATTTTATGGGACTTTTATAGAAACAAATTACCATTTTTGAGGTCTATCAACCTCCTATCAAGTATGTAGAATGCTTATTATGTGCATATTCATATGTCTGGTAGCTATTGTGTACTATTGACTGCTTGAGCAGGGGTTTTCAAACCTTGGGTCATGACCCTAAGGTGAGCTGTAAGGCAAGAAAAAGAGTCGCAGAGAATAAAAATATGAACAATTTTTAACAGGCACAAATCTGGATAATCTGATATTGCAAATGAAAACACAAAAAGAAGCTGCATGTGATCTCTCCCTTGAGCGAGCTTTGAACTATGCAAAACCTATGATGTCTCTGCAATCTCCACTAGTTTATGCCTGGTTAGCCTAGCTGAAGCTGTTAAATGTTAAACACACCTCACCTTCACCAGTCAGGCATTTCCCAATGCCCTGTACTGAATCAGGATTTGATGGACAGAGTCCAAGGCCTGATGTGTCCTGCTCAATCAGAGGAAGCCTGCGGTGCATCAGGGATCTGGATCAGTGTTCCTGATTCCCTGAGGAAATACTGATCCTGGCAATGCCCAGCTTTCCCACCATGCTTGCTAACCTAGCCTGGTGGGCATGGAAGCTTCTACCTGTGTAGAGAGAGGAGCTGGGGGATACATCAGAGGTGAAAGAGCAGGGGGGTAAGAAAATCGGGGATGAAACCGGGATCCGGGGGCCACTTTTGGGACCCCCGCATCTTGGTTACAGGGAGCTGGAACCAGGGGAGGAGTAGGAAACAGAGAGAGCAAGGAAAAAGGGAGACGCCTGGACAAGTGATCACTGCCGTGTGATCTTCTACCAGCTGAACAGCTTCGACCAGGAACGGACCCACTCTGCCATCCCTGTTGGCAGTTGGCTAATGAATTGCTCCAGTACAACCATCTTGACTATCTGTTCTGCATCCCACTGCTGGGTCCTTCAGCTGCTGTGCCTAGGTGAAGGGGTGGCCCACCTTGGGGAACCGCAGTGACTGGAAGCAGCGGTGGTGTCCGACCAACATGCTGCAGGACCGCCCTCTTGATGCTTGAATACTCCAGCTGTGTCCAAGGTGGCAGTTGCTGGGCAGCAAGCTCGGCTTCCCACGATAGCAAGGGGAGGAGTTGCAGAGCCTCACCTGGCCGTTCTCACACAGCTGCCGCATGCTTAAAAAGCTCCAAGAAGGCCTCTGATCATCCTTGAGTGTCATATGTGGACTGGTGGCATGGGACACAGCTGGAGATGTGGTGGACTGCAGCAGCTTCTAGAGTGCCTGCTGGCTCTCGGCCTGCAAGGGCATTGCTTGTTTCGGTCAAGGAGCGCTTGGTGGGTTTTGGTCCATCAAGTTCACAGTTCAAGTTCATGCTCCACTGCGTTACGGCAGTGCTTGAAAGCACAAAGAGACACAAATAATTAGCCTGGCAGCAACAAGACAAAAGTGAGAATCATCACACGCTACCTGCTGGTTCAACCCACCTCCTCTCTTTCCACAGCTGATGCTCGACCACACCCCTGTTGCCACATTGAGTTTTTGAAAGTGCACTGAAAAAGTGCAGTGTAAATAAACATGAGCCTGGAGCTCTCCTAAAATTCTGCCTGCCTCCCTAGTCTTCCTCCACACCTGTACACACCAGGTTCTACAGTTGTGCTGAAAACCCCGGAATTTTGTAAGACTCAGACACCGCCATGGAAGCCTTCCCTCTCTGCGAGATCATAAAGGCCCTCACCTTCAAAGCCCTCATGCAGGAGCAAGCAGAGAGCTGGCAGGCCCTCCAGCACTTAACATCTCTAGCTGTGTCCCCTGCCACCATTCCACCAATCCTGACTGACCAAGGCATGTCCATTATGTCAGTCTTCACCATAAGTCACTTAACACAGGGGAATTTGCATCAGGCCCAAGAAAGACATCATAGAGCACCACATCGATACTCCTCCAGGTGTAGTTGTACACAGCCACCCATACCGGTTACCAGAACACAAATAAAATGTGATTCAGGATGAACTCAAGGCTATGCTCAACATAGAAGTCCCACAATGATTGGAGCAGACCAGTGGTTTTGGTGCCCAATTTTTGTGTGGACTTAAGAAAAGTCAATGCAGTGTCTAAATTTGATGCAGATCCAATGCCACACATTGAAGAACTGCTCAATCAGCTAGGTTAGGCTTGCTTTTATTCGACACTGGATTTACCCAAGTGGTACTGGCATGACTCCAATATCCCAAAAAAATGCCATTTTCCACTCCATTTGAGTTACACCAATTTGTCAACCTTCTGTTTGGTTTGCTTGGTGCCCCAGTAACGTTTCAACATCTCATGGACAGAATACTCCACCTGTACATTGCATATGCAGCTTCTTATTTAGATGACTTTATTATTTACAGTAATGATTGGCAGTGGCATTTACAGCATCTGAGAGCTGTTCTGAGATCCTTGAGATGGGCGGGACTCACAGCAAACCCAAAAAAGTGTGCAATTGGACAGATGGAAGTACGGTATCTGGGCTTCCACTTGGGCCATGGGCAGGTGCATCCCCAAATTGACGCCCCCGTTGCCGCAGCCGCTATGTGTTACTTGGTAATTTGTGTTATTCACTGGTGTATGTACAGTACATTTGGCAAAGTGAATTTTGTTAAGGATCTTTGTTGCTTGACACTGCCATCCAGCAGAAAAGATGAACAGATATTTCAATAGTTAAAATCATAAATAACATAGCACGGGCAAGGTTAACTGCAAAGGTGCAACAAACAATGGAGTGGCATGCATGAAAAAACAATGGTGTAATTAAAAAAATTAGGGATGCAGCAGCCTGTGACATTATTTAGAATCACTGCTTTATTCTTCGTGAAGCACTGGCATTAAAAGCAGTGGCAGCTGAGATGGAATTGGTGATGACAGACATCAAAATTGTCAACTTCACTTAAGGGAATGCTCCCGACAGCTGTCTTTTTCAGACTCAAATATATGAGTTGAGTGAAGAAATACATGCCTTTCTCCTGGAAAAGCAGTCGCCAATGATGTTAACTGTTATAGTGTGTCATATCTTGCTTATATTTTTTTCCATCATAAATGAATTGAACCTAAAACTCCAGGGACAGTACTGTCTTAACAGACACTGCAAACAGAATCAACATTTCTAGAAGCCAATAAAGCTGTGGCAACTGCACATCAAACCCCATTTTACTACATGTTTCTGATCATGAACAAATATATTGAAGAAATTTTTTATTTATTTTTTATTTATTTTTTTTTTAAGAAAGTGGCTTGGTGGCTGTCAGTGTACATTACAATATACTTGCATTAATAAGTATATGAATCAAATCATTTTCTATGTTAATCTTGAAACAGTACAACACTTTATAGATTACAATATAAAAACATTTACCAATAACTTGTTTTTTTTAAATGTTGACTACCTGCTGAAAGCTGCTACCCTGCATGCCGCAAGAAAACCTCACTGCTTGTCCTGCCCAATGGAAATAATACTTAATTACAAAATGAGGAAACGTAAATTATTTAAATGTAAATTGATAGCACTTGTTTTAAGTGCATACAATCCGTGTTGTCTGAACACTTTGGCTATTTTCTCAGTATTTTTCCATACTTCTATAAATGGGCAAGATTATAACCATTTGAGCCTTTAAAACATATACTCCCGGGGGGAAAAAAAATGGGCCAAGCCCAAAATGACAAATATTAGGCTTTTAACTGTCTTAACAACAAATCATTGGTCAGAAAATTAGCAAGAATTAAACAAATGCACTCCTGAGACCTCCTGCACCAACATTTGCTAGTTTAGTTTTGCTGCAGTGAACTGTTTGGGGAAAAGCTAGAAAGAGTATAGCCTAATACAGTCTTCTTGAAAGCAATGGTAAAATCATGATAATGGTTAAAATGTTTGATGTAAACTTCAAACTACCACAAAAAAAAAAAAAAAAAAAAAAAAAAAAATCCAAAAATATCTTCGGGGATTTTTTTTTTTCTTAAAAAAAAAATTGGTCATTATTTGTTTATCTGTCACACCTGGGGCCCGTTTCAATAAGGAGGTTCAACCAACTCTGAGTTTAAACTTGAACTCTGAGTTGACTTACTCTGAGATGGGAAACTCGGAGTTTTCGGTTACAGAACAGCTAAAATGAGTTAGTTCAGTCAACTCTAAGTAGGTTGACTCTGAGTTAAGCGCGTGCACCACTACTATAAAAAGCCATGATCAATAGAGTGCAGATATTATGAGTCACCATGGCAACAGCACCCGGGGGGAAAAAAAGAGGTCTCCATATTTCTCCCCAGCCGGACTGGATGTGCTTCTGCAAGCGTACGGCGAGTACCAGCACATATTTCGGAAAAAAAACACCACCACAGCTACAGCGGCGAAAGAGAGTGAGTTAGCTTGGGAGAAAATAGCTGCTCGAGTCAATGCATAAGTTTAAGTAATGTAATTACTGTAATTTAATTTTCACTTGAAAAAGTAAGGGATTACTCTTAATGTTTCTGTAATTTAATGGAAGTAACTTGTGATGCAATTAAATAAAATTCTGTATTTAATGTACGAATTAAAAGTGCAGTTTTGTGTCTATCCTTGTATTGAGGTTGATATGGGATTTATAAAGCAATTAGTAATAAATAATCCAATACTTTTTAGGGAGAGTAATTATCACAGTAATCTACTTTTTTTAAGAGTAACTTACCCAACACTGCTGTAATAATATCAGAAGTGAAACTGGAAGAACAGTACATTATTGAACCTAATTTTAATTTTAATCCTCTCCCGACTAAAATGTAACTCCCTGCGAATTAATGCAGCCTCCTCATCTACAGGATCCTCTACAAAAGGTCATGCCATTTTCACTTTTTAGACAGTCTGCAAGACGGAAATATGTGCAATGAATGAATGTACCAAAAGAATGAATGAGGTATTTAAATACCGCTTCCACTTTAAAAAAAAAAAAAAAGGGGGAGGAGACCGAAAGAGTCTCCGAGTTTAACGAAGAAAACCTGCTCCCGACCAGGTTAGGTTCACAGAGTAAGTTGCCACGGTAACTGACTCAGAGTATAGGTTACCTCTCTTTCAGAAACTGGCTTGACTTACCCTGCTTTCTCAGGTTTGAGATACCTCCGTTTCTGAAACGGAAAACCCAGAGTTTCCCACATTTCAGAGTTAACATACTCAGAGTTTTCACTTAACCACCTTTCTGAAACGGGCCCCTGGTGTAGCCCATCAAGGGCCACAAGGCTTAAACAGCTATCCCATACTAAGTTCCCTTATTTATTTGTTTAATTCTTGGTAATTTCCTGACCAATGATTTGTTGTTAACACCATTAAAAGCACGGTCAATTACAAGGACAGTAATATTTTTTTTTCCTTTAATAAGGCTGAAATTGAAGAATTGCCTACATACACAGCTGAAAAAAAAAAAAATTCTTCCTTCCATAGGCCATATAACCAAATAAACATATTTACCAACAGCCTGGTTTTAAATGTAGACTGGAATGGAAAGATATAAGTAACAAACACACACAGTATGTTTCCCTTAAAAGCACTTCTTACCACCTCAGTGTGCACAAATGAATCTGCTCATCTTAGCCAGTTAGTCAGCTAAAATGTGTGAATTCTGCAACCTCTTTCTCGGACATCGTAGATTGCAGAGGCACGGGGCTGTCTGAAAGCTTCCGAATAGCTTGTCTGAAGTCTTATAGTGAGGCCTGTGTCTGACTTTGTGATCCAGAGTTATTGGCTATCAGTTACTTCACAAGTGCAGACTATTCTAGTTTTGGTAATGGCGCAGGCTCACTACAAAAGAATGCAATCAGATGACCTTTGAGCTTTCTCTCTGTTGTGTCACACTATGTCTGAAGCCTGAAGTAGTGCTATACGTGATTCCGGCGCTGAAACAACAAAAAGTATCACATTATAAAATGTCATGCATTGCCTTGTAAAGGAAGGCATTTTAATAACAGATCAAGATAATATTAACACAAAGCGTGATCACAAAATGATCAGGGACATGACAAAACATCAGAGGCTTAAGCCCCCTAGTGCCCCTCCTCCCAAAGTGAGGGCGCTGTCAAGGACAGTCTCCTTATTCATTTTGAATATTACCTGAAATGCAAATTAATGTATCAAATGAAAATACACTGTGATAAATATTTATGGTTATTGATATTATGTTCATTATATTCAACATTATATACATTTACTGTATGCGATTTAGCCTTCAGACTTGCTGGAGTCATTTCTCACGATTCATGTGTTTATAGAGGCCTCCTCAAAAATATTTTTCACAGGAATGCGTTTGCTAGGGCTGATGATAGTTTTATCTTTGCATTGACCTTGGGTTAGAGGCCTAGGGAAGATGTTTTGATAAAAGTCTCCTCAGTAGGTGAGTAGATGAGGAATTGAATCTTGAAGAGACAACACCTGTGTTGAATGAAAAAGAATGAAGCTTCATTAAAAATATCCCTATACCCTGCTTGCATCTTTTTTAAGAATGAAAAGAAGACAAAATCTAACAATTGCTAAACAGCAGTCAACATTTACTCTCAAAGCAACCTATTTTATTAAGGAAAAAAATTGCTGCTCTCTATCATTTTCATCGAGCTCTGACGCCTGCAGTAAAGTTGCCCATCTGAAGAGAGGAGTGGGCTCTTTTATGATCCACTCTTTCTATTGGTTATAAAGGAGTGACTGGCTAACCTTATCAAGCTGCTGTTAGCTAAGGTCATAAAGTCAATAGTAAAATTGTGAAATTTAGCTGGCCTTAACTACCTACATCCTTAAACAAATGGAAATAATGTATCACTTTCACAACATTTGTTTTATTATGGTTAAAAGTAGCTTGTGCTTTTCTTTGAGATACATTCACCCACCAAATTATTAGGGAACCCACTCTAAAACTGGATAACAATTAGATCCAGTAAAGACTTGAATTACTGTAGCCTGCCTGTCAGCTTGAACCAGTCTGTCTCCTCTCACCATCATTAACAAGGTGTTTCCACTCACTACTGCTCACTGGGAGATTTTTTTTGTCATATCAGCTGTTCTGAAATACTCAGAGTAGTCTGTTTGGCACCAAACAACCTGGCCCATGGTCAAAGTCACTAAGGGGTTCCTAATAAATTGGTCAGTCATTGTACATTACAATAGGTGGTCAAACTAGGCAAAAGCTTGGAACATCATGATGTATGAAGTAAAAAGATTTTCAAGAAAAACTAGGTTACAAAAAAACATCCAAGTACCTTCTGTAAGGTAGCAGTGAAAACAGGAATGTACAAAATACTACTAACCCATTACAATTTCAGTAAATTACCCATTTACACAAAACTACAAAAAAAAAACAACTTATAAAAAAAACCCACCTGATTAATAACTTGCCATACCACTGTCAAAATCAACAGCATGTCAGTAAGTGTCATGATGTGTCAAAATCTAATATTAAACATAATTCATTTTGATCAAGAAGAAAGTATTTAATTATACAAGGTGTATTAGTATATTTAAACATTACCTTCCCTCACTAAAAAACGCAACATCAAAAAATAGAGCATGTAACCATACTATATTCTTTTTACTCATGTTCATAAAATGTGCTTTAGCTTGTCCAACCCCCTATAAAGTTATTAAAATGTATTCTTTACTAAAAAAGAGTTCTATCCAGAACAACAAAAAATTGTAAAGCCAAACATTCCCAATATCAATAATTCCTCCCTTCACTGCAGACATCTTGACCTTGGCCACATCCCAATCAACACACTGTCCTTCACCCCATGGAGCCTTCTGCCTTCTGCTTGACTCTTGTAGCCCTTGTGCTGACCAGCAAGAGCCACCTGCTCCCTTCCGTGTGATAGCAACATCATCATGTGGTCCAGCTTGGAGCGAATGATGGAGAAATGATAATAGCGTTCTTTGGTCAGCTTGCAGATACAAGCCCTCAGCTTGCTGCCTGTAGGGGCAATACTGTGTTGGATGTATGGGCAGTGATGCACCCCTGCTTGAGTAGAACAACCCTTGGGTGTGGTGGTTGTTGAGGCAGACGAATGGCTGGGGCTGCTTGTCTTATCACTGCAGGCAGAGCTTAGTGCTACGGCATAAGAATCCTGAGGGGTGGTGATTGCTTTTATCTGCATTATGCCATCTAAATTCAGGCAGCTGGTCTGTGTGGAGGTGTGGCGGAACACGACAGCTGGATGTGTCATAGTGCCCATGTTTAGAGCGCTAGCAGTCACATCAAAGTTTTCAGCATTCAGAGGATTCTCTTCAGCAGCAGTCAGATCATGTCCAAAATTTTGCTCCATCTGTTTCCCTTCAAGAGTTAAGGTGCCAGATACTGGAATGCTGTTAATCTCCCTTTCTTTCCCAGCTTGTTTAGTGTAAGCTCTGTTGGGTGTGCTGGTCAGCCACATTGGTTTACAGACTGCTGCTACGGAAGTAGAAGTTCCTGGGTGCTTAAGTAGCAGGTAGTCATAGATGCCACTGTTTTGAACACTAGAGGCAACTCTTGTGTTGAGTGGGAGAGACTGTGCATAGAGGATGCGGAACTCTTCATCAAAGTTCTCTGTGATTTGGCCAGATAGCTCAATCAGATTGCTACTGTTGAGTTTACCATCAGTCCAGTTGAACCTAAGGGTGAAGAAATAAATCAACAAATCTTAAGCTTTCCTGAATAGAAAAATTAGGTGCTGGAAGGCCATAGCATTGCAAAATTTAATGTGACACCAAAAGCAGTCAATGAAGGTCTTGGTAATTAGGATAAACTCAGCAGTAATTGTCTTAGTAATTGCCTAATAAATTGATAGGTTTCTCCCATGGCAAAATAAAACTTTATCACCCTATGATTGTCAGTTCAAATATTGACAATGCCACAGCCATCCACGGTCCAACAGAGAATAAATAGCCCAGCTCTCTGAATGGGTAGGATTGCATTACCCTCTCCTCTGTAATTGAGCTCATATATACAAAAGAGTTCAATTAGCACTGTCTTCCAAGTATGCTCAGTGGTCTTAAGACATTGCATGAGTACCAGTTTTAAAAGACGCATGTATTAGCCCCCATCAGTTGTGGCTGTCACCAATCTTTGTTTGGTAATAAAAAAATTATGCCTAAGAAAGGAAAGTAGGCATTAAATAAGAGCTATTCTTGCTAATATTTTATAGGTTATTGACAGCAAAAGTAAACAGGCAAAAGTAAACAGGACTCTTTTTACAGCTAAGCAAGGGAATTACGTGTATGGATTTCCTGGTTCATGCTGAAGTCATGGCTTGAGACTAATAAGACAGATTAAGAGAAAATAATGTTTAACATTGTGTTTTGATATTTTTATTTTTAATCT
The DNA here is from genome assembly GCA_022985145.1 of Pangasius djambal. NCBI lineage: Eukaryota > Metazoa > Chordata > Actinopteri > Siluriformes > Pangasiidae > Pangasius > Pangasius djambal. The sequence continues at coordinate 9,441,646 of CM040994.1, forward strand.
GAATGACTGAGGAATTTAGACTCAATTATTGTATTGTGTCTGAGCCTTACCTGTAGGAGCCTGTGGCCACTCTGTTCCCATCAATCAACATAAATCGTTCATGAACCTTCCCAGTAATACGAGCACCAGATCGCATGTAGTAAGTTGAACCTGTTAGGGTCCGCACTCTCATATGCTTCAAAATAAAGAATTTTAGGTTCAAAAGCAGCAGTAGAAAAATTACTTAATTTATTTTATTATGTCAATTAAAGATTTTGCCTAAAATGTTTGGGCAAGAGACAGCCATACTCAGACCTCATAGGAGGATGGGATAAACATTGTACATGGAACTGAGACGTAGGGGGAAAATACCAATAAATATACCTGGAGGTCATCAAGTCGCACATTAAGGTTTTTGCACATCTGCAAGAATGCTGGGAGAGATGTCAGGTCTAGTAGGATGTACACAGGGACACGACTTTGGGTGCATGCCTCCTGCAGGTCACGGAAAATGTCCAAGTCTGTTAGCGAATCTGTTACTATGGCAATCACCTGCAATAAAGATGGAAAAATGTTTTCTTGTATTTTGCCATGTCTGCCCCAAAAAACAAACTAAAACACCCTAGGTTATAAAGTATACAGTCAGGTCCATAAATATTGGGACATCGACACAATTCTAACATTTTTGGCTCTATACACCACCACAATGGATTTCAAATGAAATGCATGCTCAATCGTATTCAGGTCAGGTGATTGACTTGGCCATTGCATAACAGTCCACTTCTTTCCCTTCAAAAACTCTTTGGTTGCTTTTGCAGTATGCTTTGGGTCATTGTCCATCTGTACTGTGAAGCGCTGTCCAATGAGTTCTGAAGCATTTGGCTGAATATGAGCAGATAATATTGCCCGAAACACTTCAGAATTCATCCTGCTGCTTTTGTCAGCAGTCACATCATCAATAAATACAAGAGAACCAGTTCCATTGACAGCCATACATGCCCACGCCATGACACTACCACCACCATGCTTCACTGATGAGGTGGTATGCTTAGGATCATGAGCAGTTCCTTTCCTTCTGCATACTCTTCTCTTCCCATCACTCTGGTACAAGTTGATCTTGGTCTCATCTGTCCATAGGATGTTGTTCCAGAACTGTGAAGGCTTTTTTAGATGTCGTTTGGCAAA
>CM040994.1:9464977-9475155 GCA_022985145.1 Pangasius djambal
CACCAGAGTGAATACAGAGGGTTCACCACAAGATGTAAACCATTGGTGAGCCTCAAAAACAGGAAGGCCAGATTAGAGTTTGCCAAACGACATCTAAAAAAGCCTTCACAGTTCTGGAACAACATCCTATGGACAGATGAGACCAAGATCAACTTGTACCAGAGTGATGGGAAGAGAAGAGTATGCAGAAGGAAAGGAATTGCTCATGATCCTAAGCATACCACCTCATCAGTGAAGCATGGTGGTGGTAGTGTCATGGCGTGGGCATGTATGGCTGCCAATGGAACTGGTTCTCTTGTATTTATTGATGATGTGACTGCTGACAAAAGCAGCAGGATGAATTCTGAAGTGTTTCGGGCAATATTATCTGCTCATATTCAGTTTTTGAAGGGAAAGAAGTGGACTGTTATGCAATGGCCAAGTCAATCACCTGACCTGAATCCGATTGAGCATGCATTTCACTTGCTGAAGACAAAACTGAAGGGAAAATGCCCCAAGAACAAGCACTGAAGACAGTTGCAGTAGAGGCCTGGCAAAGCATCACCAGGGATGAAACCCAGCGTCTGGTGATGACTATGCGTTCCAGACTTCAGGCTGTAATTGACTGCAAAGGATTTGCAACCAAGTATTAAAAAAGTGAAAGTTTGATTTATGATTATTATTCTGTCCCATTACTTTTGGTCCGTTAACAAGTGGGAGGCACATATGCAAACTGTTGTAATTCCTACACCGTTCACCTGATTTGGATGTAAATACCCTAAAATTAAAGCTGACAGTCTGCAGTTAATGCACATCTTGTTTGTTTCATTTGAAATCCATTGTGGTGGTGTATAGAGCCAAAAATGTTTGAATTGTGTCGATGTCCCAATATTTATGGACCTGACTGTACATATATACACACACATATATATACACATACTGGCTAAGTTTTAAGAGGACTTTCATTGCCAAACCAGATTTGAAACATGGTTTAAAGGAACCCACATTTCCCTTTGTGCTACAAAGCTGTAAAGATCCAAAAAAAAAAATAATAATTAGCTGTGAGCAAGATAAAGTTCAGTTCAGATTTCTTCTCCACAAAATTAAACACTTAATTTTACGTCTCCAACAGAAATGGTGTTTGTAAGGTCATACCTGCTTTATCAGGACATCAGTTTCACACCACACAAAAAAACGTTACTTTATTTTATTTTACACTGTATTAGGAAGGCAGGCATGTTTTACTGGTACTTGATCAAACACAAACATGACTGCATGGTACATTACCAAGACATCTGTGACTTAGCAGAACAAGTCCTTGGATACAACAATTTCAGACCATTAAGTAACTCAGGCTTGGGATACTACAACTGATTACTTTAAAAACATAGTTCATAACTGGCTTTGTTAAATTATGTAGTTTGTGCCCTCTTTCTAGGGACTTGAGTCTCTGCTACAATATTACCCGGGAACACTGCTAAACAAACAAACAAAAAAAAAAACATTAGTTTCAGGATAGAAATCTGAATTGTCAGTGTGAATTGTCAATCTGGGTTGTCAGTGGTGAAATCGCTGAAAAGCTTGGGGTTATATGAAACATACACATAGATGCGGGTATACACAGGAAGTATGCACAGATAATCAATCATACATTTAAAATTGTAAAGCTTGTGGCTAGCTAAATCCACAAAGATAGCACATGCTCTATGGGACATGGGCAGAGCATCTGTGGTTGAGCCTAAACAAACGTATATAAACACCATACAACCATAGAGACTAAATTGAAAAAGAGGTACAATGACAAATGGCTTTGTTTAAGATAAAAAAAAAATAGGTTTAAAAAAAAAAAAAGAGAGAGAATTATGAATAATATTACTAAAATAACAGTTGCAGCCATTTTTATTGCTTATAAAAGTCAAAAACACATACACCAATCAGACATAACATTATGACCACTGACGGGTTAAGTGAATAATATTGATTATCTCGTTACAATAGCACCTGTCAAGGGTTGAGATATATTAGGCAGCATGTTACAAGTCAGTTCTCGAAGTTGATGAGTTAGAAACAGGAAAAATGGGCAAGCATAAGGATTAGAGAGACTTTGACAACGGCCAAATTGTGATGGCTAGATGACTGGGTCAGAGCATCTTTAAAACGGCAGGCCTTATGGGGTGTTAGTGGTTAGTACCTACCAAAAGTGGTCCAAGGAAGGACAACTGGTGATACAGCAACAGGGTCATCAGCGCCCAAGGCATTTATGGCATTTGGCAGACGCCCTTATCCAGAGCGACTTACAATTATCTCATTTATACAACTGAGCAGTTGAGGGTTAAGGGCCTTTGCTCAAGGGCCCAGCAGTGGCAGCTTGGCAGTGCGGGGACTTGAACTCTCAACCTTCCAATCAGAAGGCCAATGTCTTAACCACTGAGCTACCACTTCCCTGGGCTCACTGATGCATGTGGGAACTGAAGGCTAGACCGTCTGGTCTGATCCCACAGAAGAGCTATTGTAGCTCAAATTGCTGAAAAGTTAAAGCTGGCTATGATAGAAAGGTGTCAGAACACGCTTGCTGCATGTGGGGCTGTGTAGCCACAGACCTGTCAGAGTGCTCATGCTGACCTCTGTCCACTGCCAAAAGTGCCTACAATGGACAGGTGAGCATCAGAACTGGACCACGGAGCAATGGAAGGAGGTGACCTGGTCCAATAAATCACATTTTCTTTTACATCATGTGGAAGGCTGGGTGCGTGTGCCTCGTTTACCTGGGAAAGAGATGGCACCAGCATGCACTGTGGGAAGAATGCAAGCTGGCGGAGGCAGTGTGATGCTCTGGGCAATGTTCTGCTGGGAAATTTTGGGTCCTGGCATTCATGTGGATGCTATTTTGACACATACCACCTACCTAAACATTGTTGCAGACCAGGTACACCCCTTCATGGCAACGGTATTCTCTAATGGAAGTGACCTCCTTCGGCAGGATAATGCGCCCTGCCACACTGTAAAAATGGTTCAGGAATGGTTCAAGGAACATGACAAAGAGTTCAAGGTGTTGACTTGGCCTCCAAATTCTCCAGATCTCAATCCAATCTAACAACTGTGGGGTGTGCTGGCCATCAAGTCCGATCCGTGGAGGCCCCACCTCGCAACTTACAGGACTTAAAGGATCTGCTGCTAACGTCTTTGTGCCAGATACCACAGCACACCTTCAGGGACCTAGTGGAGTCCAGGCCTCGACGGGTCAGGGCTGTTTTGGAAGCAAAAGGGGGACCAACACAATATCAGGCAGGTGGTCATAATGTTATGGCTGATCGGTGTATATAACCTATGCTTCATGCCCAGAAAGAGCACAACAGATTTTTGCTCTGAGAATTTTGATGGAGAAGTATAGGGATGGTCAGAGGGAGTTGCACTGTGTGTTTGCAGACTTGGAGAAAGCGTATGACAGGGTGCCAAGAGAAGAGCTGTGGTACTGTATGAGGAAGTCAGGAGTAGCAGAGAAGTATGTCAGAGTGGTGCAGGACATGTATGAGAGGAGCAGGACATTGGTGAGGTGTGCTGTAGGTCAGACAGAGGAGTTCAAAGTGGAGGTGGACTGCATCAGGGATCGGCTCTGAGCCCCTTCCCGTTTGCTATGGTGATGGACCAGTTGTCAGAGGAGGTCAGACAAGAGTCTCCTTACACAATGATGTTTGCGGATGACATTGTGATCTGTAGTGAGAGCAGGGAGCAGGTGGAGGAAAACCTGGAGAGGGGGAGGTTTGCGCTGGAGAGAAGAGGAATGAAAGTCAGTCGTAGTAAGTCTGAGTACATGTGTGTGAATGAAAGGGAGGGAAGTGGAACAGTAAGATTACAGGGTGAAGAGGTGAAGAAGGTACAGGAGTTTAAGTACTTGGGGTCAACAGTCCAGAGTAATGGTGAGTGTGGGAAAGAGGTAAAGAAGCAAGTGCAGGCAGGTTGGAATGGGTGGAGAACGGTGTCGGGAGTTCTGTGTGATAGACAAATATCAGCGAGAATCAAGGGGAAGGTGTACAAGACAGTGGTGAGAGCGGCCATGCTGTATGGTTTAGAGACAGTGTCACTGAGGAAGAGACAGGAATCAGAGCCAAAGGTAGCAGAGCTGAAGATGTTGAGGTTCTCTTTGGGAGTGACAAGGTTGGACAGGATTAGGAACGAGTACATCAGAGGGACAGCTCATGTTGGACGTTTGGGGGACAAAGTTAGGGAGGCCAGATTAAGATGGTTTGGGCATGTTCAGAGGAGGGAGAGTGAGTATATTGGTAGGAGAATGCTGGACATGGAGCTGCCAGGCAGGAGGCGAAGAGGAAGGCCAAAGAAGAGGTATATGGATGTAATAAATGAGGATATGAAGCTAGTGGGTGCAAGTGTTGAGGATGTAGAAGATAGGGATAGGTGGAGAGTGATGATTTGCTGTGGTGACCCCTGAAGGGAAAAGCCAAAAGAAGAAGAAGAAGAAGAAGAAGAAGAAGAAGGTGTATATAACCTAGAAAATACAATGAGAACCTCCAGCATTGACCTCTTTTCGTGTCTGATCCCTCTGCATCCCTATAAGAAGAGATAACCACATCATTCAGCATACACAAACAGTGTGGATTGATCAAGACCAAAAACAATGGGGCATATTACACAACGTGTTAGGAAAAACCTACCAGTCTGGACTGGTGCACTCACAGAAGCATCCAAATTCTCACTTTCAGTGCCATTCTCAGATTCACTTCCATCACTGCCATCAGTGTTGATTTCATCTTAAAAGCAGAAGCAAAAATGAATACTACAGTATGTTTCATTTGTATTTAAAAGATTTGCATCATAACATTAAATAAAGGCTTTCACCAATTTATCATGATGGCCTAATATTAGCCTAATTCTTCACAGGACACATTAAGTAAGAGCTCACATTTAGAACTCTTCACCAGTCTACAATACAGATGCATACCTTCAATTTCAAGGTCATCGAGTGCCTTGCAGGCCTTGAAGATCAGGAAGATAACCTTTTTCCATGGCTAGCGGGAGTTTTGATATTTTAGCTAGCTGAGTTATTGCTTCTGGGAGCCTGTAGTATTCATGATGTACACGAATGTTGTGTCCCAAGAAGTCTGCAACTTGATCCAATTCATTATTTTTAGGTTAAGAATTTGTGAGAGAGTGGCCACATGTTTACACAAATGTGTTGATCTCAGATGTTCAGGATTTTGAGCACCACAGTGAAATGCATAGAGTCTCAGGCAGTCCTGGTCCCTGTAATGACTTTGGCAGCTGGGTCTAGCATCCAGTACCCCACATCACTTTCTTTACTGGCCAAAAGTGTCAGTGCTCCACCATGTATGGTGTAAGGACAGCTAATTTTCACCACCCATGATCTCAATTCTGCTGAAGTGGCTGAAAAGTTTCTGTTCAAATTTGGAAAGACCCATTGCAAAATCTTCATGAAGAAGAGTGCTACCTCTTTCTTGGAAGCGTTTTACCTGCATTTTTGAGACTTTCCTCTCTTACTTCCAAGAGTTGTTGACTTGTAGGTGTTCCAGTGACTGCTGCTGGCAGAGCTAAACTGCCTAAAGCTGATTATTTGAGCATTGTCTAATGCTCTCATCAATCAACTGCTCCTCATAAATCAGCTTCACTTTGCCCTTGCTTGCACATTCAGGAATCAACTTGGTAATCATTGAATAGTTAGCCTTTCGTTTATCCACATTCAAGGGGTATTCAAATTGGGTGTTTTTACACCCTACTTGTAACTCTACTGAACTCTCAGATTCACTGTCTGACTCTGACTGTGGTACATATTACTCATCTGATAGTGACTTCATTAGAACTTACTCTCTAGTACCAGAAAAAAAAAAGATCACTATAAACTGCACTTACAAATGACTAAAGTTTATCAGATAAAGTATAAATGCACTCACTCATGATAGTGACTCGCTCTCATTCTTTCCAAGTTTTGCAAAGCAGGACTTGTGCCACAAACAAGAGCAGACTGCAAAAGAGAGAGAGGTAAATAAGTAAGAGTGTAAGACTATAAACACAATGTTCACTGTAAATACACATAAAACTCAAAAACACCCCAACTCTTGCCTTAACCCAGGACACAACTATAAAAAAGATCAAGCTTTGAATTTTATTAAACATTTTCATACCTGCACTGATTTAACACAAGATCAGGACCACTGTCTGGAAACAATGAACCCTTTGGACAAACTATACCACTAATAAATGAATAGCCATCTTAAATACTGTAAGATCTGTTTCTGACCTTGCATCTCAGACCAATCCATTTGGGTCATGCAAGAGGTGCAGCACATTTGTTCATATTCAAAACAGTTTCTGGGAGCATTTCTTGTTTACAATTCTGTTAACAGAATTAAGAGAACAGTCATTTGACATCACAACAAGAAATATTTGTTTAAGAGCAACTCCAGTGGAGGCATGACTGGAGAACACATTCCATTTATTTGCTAATAGATGATGTGCATTTTGGACATTTTCACAACTCAAATACAAATACAGACAATCCTGACTTTATAAGGGGCACTGTGTTTGCATACTAACATGACACTTATCCTGATGAATAGAATGAACATCATACCTGCATGCTAATCCTTAACAGTAGATTGATGAAAAGAATCATAACTGCATTTACATCTAATATGACTACTATATCTCAAAATAAACATGAGCTGTTTCACTTAACAGACATTTGGGAAGCTAATGAGATACTGTAATTGGGGATGTGCTTTACTCCTGATAAGAGTTTCAAAGTCTGGGTGGATGGTAGATAGTGCTACCCCAAGATCGTAATCAATTTCCAGCCTCTGCTTTGACATAAGCTGGACCAAAGCAGTGAAGCCACTTTCGCACAGATAGGTAGTGCTGAATGGTAGGATGATTTTGATTGCATGAGTGGCTAGGGACGGATACTCAGAAATCACATCACTGCAAAAGAACTGGGGGAGGCTTACTTCACTGAATTTCCTTTAAGCTTCTGATCACATGACAGCTCCACCAGCTGATTCTCTTTGTTGCTTGGCAATGTGATGCTTTCCACGTCAATTCCAAAGGGATCGCGTATCCAGTGATGATCATGTTTCTGTGGGAAGTAGTCATTAAACCAAACTTGCAGTTTACTGAGATGTGCTGCGACAGTTCTCTTCAGTGCATTTTTTCCTGTGGTATCCAGCTCTTATAAGCATTGGGAAACATGTCAAGCCTGTCTTTAGAAACATTACCCACAATGCGATCTTCTTTTTGAATGCAGCGACTTTGTCAGACTGTTCAAAAATATTGTGCCCCCTTCCTTGCATAGACACGTTTGATGTGTTGAGGTGCTCGAACACATCAGCAAGATAAGCAACACGTGCGAGCCAGATTTTGTCATTAAACAGCTCAGCATAAGGAGAGTTATTCTCCAAAAGAAATGCAGCAATTTGTGTTTTAAGTTTGTAAAACCATGACAACGCCTTTCACCTGAAGAGCCAACGAACTTTGGAGTGGTACAGCACCTTTACAAGAACAGAGCCCAAGTCTTTGCACAGATTTTTAACACACGGGGCATTCTTGGCACTTCGTTTAATGTGGTTCACATCTTTGACGACATCTTTTAATGTTTCATCAAGCACTGGCACCATATACTTTGCTGCTAATGCCTCTCAATGCAAAAAGCTGTGATTCCAGGTCACGTTTGGTGCCCTCTCAAGATTCTCTTCACCACACCCGCGTGTTTTGCGGTCATAGAGGCAGTTGTGATTCCCACACACTTTTCCCAGCTCAGGCCCACTGAACCCGAGTACAAATCCACAGTGTTGAAAATGTCCTCTGCTGTTGTAGTGGTGGGGAGACCTCTACTGCAGAGAAATTGCTCCTGCAAGTCCCCTTCCCACACGTCTCACGAAAACAAGTTGCATAACTAGCAATGTCCGTGGATTCATCCATCTGCAAAGCATAATAAGCACTTGCCTGTATGTGAGCTGTAGTCTGTTGTTTTATGTCATCAGACATTTCTTCAATGCGCCTATGTATGGTATCATTTGACAGTGGTATGGTCTTCAGCTTATCCACTGCAGATTGATCTTCTGCTATTGTGTGGGGTTTCTTGGTCTTTGCAATACAGTGAGTTATGGAGTAAGATGCACGGACTTGTTTTGAACACCATGATGTTAGGCACTTTCGCGATGCCCTCAGGTCCTGGAGTCATCTTTGAAAATACTCAACAGATTTGTCTTTGCAAGCCGGGTGTTTTGTTTCTAAATGACGTTTCAATATGGATGGTTTCATGCTCTCTTGTGAGAGCACTTCACTATATACAACACACTGAGCTTTCAGGCTCAATGTACGTAAATCCATATTTTACATATTTGGGGTCATACTTGCGCTTCGCCATATTTACTGCTCAAATAATATAATTATTTGACCTTGTCACCTTTCAATCAGGGGTAACATCAACAGCTTTCAAGCACTTCTTTCAAAATAAAAGTCCCACATCAAACAAACTTTTAGAATTAAGGGTTTTTTTGTTGTTGTTATTCCTTTGACTACACACTCCCCAACCCACTCAAAACAGTCCTGTGACCCACTTTTGGGTCGTGACCCACTGGTTGAGAAACACTGTTCTATATAACACAACAGTGTTCTCTCACACATCTATTTTAATTCTGCGTGTGTTTAAGTATGAGGCAATGGTGACAGAAGAAAAGTAAAAAGTACTTTATAAAAACAGAAATGATCAAAACAGGTGATAATGGAATTTAAGAGTTTGCTTTTCTAACATTTCTCATAAAATTTACTTGTGTTGCTCTTTAAAAATAACACCAGACATTCCTTAACAAGAGCACTGAAGAAATGCACTCTGGATCATATGTTAAATTCAAGGGTTACACTTAAAAACCATAAATAGATAAACATAGACATGAATTTTCTGTTCTTCACAACTTACTGTGATATTTGATATATGAAGTTATTTTGTTTAAAAAAAAAACAAAACAAAAAAAACACCTTAGTCATACTTTTGCACAACCGAGGCTTTGGTTATTGCAAGATACAGTACATACTTGAAATTATGTAAATGAAATAGATTATACGAACAGTCAATGCAAATGGTGCTTTTGGTAAACTATAACAAGAGTGAGTTTAAGATTAAGACTATTAAGACTAAGACTATCCATTCCATAAGCCAGAAATACTGTCTATCCGGCAAACTTTATTTTTCTTCTCACTTGGTATTATTACATCCTGTCCCTCAGGCCCAGATTGCTCCTTCACAGTGGTAATCTGAAATATTAGACAACAAGAAAAAAAATTTTAAGTTACAAATGGACCTGGCTAGGAGTATTTTGCTGGCTACCACCAAACTTTTGGTCATTTTGTTCAGATGCAAGCCAATTTTTTTTACGTTTGCATACTGTTACAATTTTCATAAATTAATGTGTTGCACGGGGTTTTTTGGTGGCGGGCACAAAAGTGAGTGTGACATTCAAGATCCAAAAGTGCAGTAAGATTTTCGTACCCGTTTTGGTTCAAACACGCATTTAGCTTTAACTAATGGTGCTGTTCACTCAGGTTTGTGTTCACTCAGGTTTGTCGACGGTGGAGTGGCTGGCTGCCATATGTCCCAGGGTGCCCTCATGTCTGTGTTAGCTTCTGGCTCTCCCTTTTAGTTATGCTGTCATAGCTAGTCTTGCCGGAGTCCCTGCTTGCACTCTGCATGCAAAGTATATTGTGCTTAACCATTAGAGGACAAAGCTTATCTAACATTCTCTTCTTCTCTCTCCATCTCTTTCTCTCCCTCACTCTCGGTCGAGCTACACATGCTACTTCTGAGATGCCAGTGATCCTGACCCCTTCTGCTCCTCCTCGCTGTCTGACCCATCCTGATGCCCCTTCTGCTCCTCCTCGCTGCTTGACCCATTCTGATGCCCTACTTCTGGTTGGAGTTCTCATCGGTTGAGTTCTCTCGCTGCTGCTGGGGCCCATATGGACAGCCTGAAGAACCTTCGTACTCAGGACTCCATCAGTGGACAGTGGATAGATTTTAACCAACCGGACTTCTTGCGGAAACTGTGATGAATTTGTTGGTTGCACAATTGCACTACTTGTCCTTATAGCGCACAATAATAGAAGGGATTTATTTATTTAATCGCACCATCTGTTGCACCCAGATGAGGATGGGTTCCCTTTTGAGCCTGGTT
>CM040994.1:9475255-9497583 GCA_022985145.1 Pangasius djambal
ATATCATCTCAGGAAGTTTTTCCTTGCCACCGTCGCCACCGTCACCACTGGCTTGCTCATTAGGGATAAATTCACAGTGATAAATTCAAATATTTATAATATATTTTCTGTTAATCCATTTATTTCTGTAAAGCTGCTTTGTGACAATGTCCATTGTTAAAAGCGCTATACAAATAAAACTGAATTTGAATTTGTTTCCTACTGTTTTCCCACCCATAGGCAACAGTAGTCTACACAAATTTTCTGTGCATCAGATCCTTGACACCACTCACACTAACCTATATTTTCTGACACTTCTGAAATTTGTTGTGACCTCCACCAGCTCTTTGCAGGCATATATTGGGCATAGTTTACTCTCACGCTCGACTTACTATCTGATATACACAGTTTAGCCAGGATGCAAAAATTTTTTGAGGACAGCAAAACTGTACTTGAGTCATTGCAAAAATCAGACAATGTAAGCCCAGCTATAGTGTCTTCCTAACCAGGTTAGTGCCATACACAGGCAGTGACTATATATCATTTCGGGCATAAAGAATCAGAACATAGTATCTCAAAATTACCTTTTCTGTCTCTTCTCTTGGAACCTCAGACTCTAACTTGTCCTTTGTAGTCTTCAGCACTGTTGTAACATCAGCAATGGTCCCAGCTACATTCTAAAGACAGAAATAAGAGATTTTTTCCTCCTTTCACACTTGTTATACTGTATATACACACAGTAGTAACATTCTAAAAACAGATTTTATTGTTAGATATAACCAAATTATTCAATTGTGTTATAAGTGATCATTGATTTCACATTTGTAAATTGAGTATAAAATATTATATGTAAAATCAACAGGTTCTTATTAATTATATCTTTCTGCAAATTACCTGTTCTCTTTGAAAGCTGCCAGTGTGAATGCTGTTGCAGGGGTAAAGGAGTCTGCCTCAGAAACAGCCTACAAAATAGGGTAAGGAACAAGAAGACATTCATGTATCATAGCTTGGTTACAGTTAGCTATCTTCCAACTCATTCAATGACCACAGGACACCTGGTGCTGTGACAGAGTCTGATTGACCTTCACCCCCTTACCTCAGTTGGTGCTATAGTACTCTTTTCTTGTGGTGGCAATTAGTGTTTTTCAGCTGCAATCTTTAAAGATGTGTTATAACAATGTAAAACTTGGTAATATAAAAAGATGAAAGTAGCATGTGATGATTAATGTGTTATATCTGCAGGTTTAAGCATAGCCTCAAGAACACTGAAGAGTCATCTTCGATTCAATTCAATTCAATTTTATTTGTATAGTGCTTTTAACAATGGACATTGTTAAAAATCAGCTTTAGAGAAATAAACACATTCAGGATATAAATTGTAAATGTATGAATTTATCCCTAATGAGCAAGCCAGAACTGACAGTGGCAAGGAAAAACTCCCTGAGACAACATGAGGAAGAAACCTTGAGAGGAACCAGACTCAAAAGGGAACCTGTCCTCATCTGGGTGTCAATGGATAGTGCAATCATAAATAAATCCCCACTATAACTGTGTAATACATGGACAAATAATGCAATTGTGTAACCAGGAAATTCATTACAGTTTTCACATGAAGTCTGTTTTGTTGAGCTTTTTCACTGATGGAGACCTGAGTGCAAAACTGCTCACAGCAAATGCAGCCTCAACGCCACCACAGCAACCGCAGTCCCAAGCCATCACAGTACAACTGCCCATATCAACTGCAGTCCGAAGTCATCTCTACAGTACCTAAGCGGCACCATCCCCAGCAATCCCAATGATCTTCAGGCTGTCCATGTGGGGCCACTATGCCGCAAGCGATCTCCAACTGATGAGAACTCCAACCAGAAGCATGGCATCAGGGTGGATCAGGGAGGTCTGGAGAGCAGAAGGGGTCAGGATCACTGGTACCTCAGTAGTAGCGTGTGTAGCTAGAGAGAGAGAGCGGGAGAGGTATCTTCATTACCTTGCTTCTCCAAGGCCACACCAAATCACCATAGTTGTATGTGATTTCTTCTCCAGGGTTGATGCTCCTGGTTGCAAATAAACACAAATGAGGCTACGAAATAAATAAGAATATACACATTAGCATGGTCTTACCAAAAGCATTATATAAAGAACAATACAATATTATACATACCATAGGAGTTCTCTATAGAAACCGAATTCAAACATGAATAAGGGCTTCATGATATAATTTCTGTCTCTGGTCACATTCAAGTTTGTTTACGAGTTATCCTCTGTATTGCAAAAGAAAATCTCTCTTATCAAAATGGACACAACAGAATACTCCACGCCCTGAATGAGAAAGCACAAATCTGTTAATTCAGTATTTTTCCAATACTAGCCCTCAAACCCTTTTGGTGTGCTCCATTCTCTAACATACCTGATGCCCCTAACAGTTAATGAAAACACATTTTATGAAAAAACCAACAAAGAATGATGCATTTAAATTAAAACTTACCTTTATCTGAATCTATATATTTCACATCAAATTCATTTTTGTCTCTGCCATATCGGAAAAGTTGCAGCTTTACCTCTGACTATTTTTTCCTGAGAGAGGCAAGATGGCGCCAGTGTGGAGTTTGGCAAGCCGTCGCCTGGTGCCTGTGTTCTGTTTATTGAGTATATTTGTCGTTTGTGTGTGCGTCTGCTCAAAAAGTTACCACAGTGCTTTCCTATGATCGATCGTTTCTTCTTAATCTACGAAGGATCGTAGAAACTGTTTCTGATTCAAATCACGGAGGGTACAAGTTTCCTGATCCCCCGTTTTTGTCTATGTTGCCATCTGAAATATGTCGCTTACCAGACTGTGAATATCATCAGAGGAAGAAACGGTATCGAAGACGGGGAACACGCGGTGGTGTGTTGGTACGTGTGAGGAGGTACCTCCGCGCGTCGTCGCTTGGAGGCCCGAGTCATGCGGACTCTCGGAGTCTGGCTCCCAGCTGTGATTACGGACGGTTTTCGTATTCATGGTCTCTCAAGTGTGGTGCCGTGTCTGTTTATCGGTGCTCTCGTCAAGGAGTACTTCTCCTAGACTACGGGTCTGTAGAAGAGGAGTAAATCCCCAGAACCTTCGCTCATTGGATTATTCCCCGTTGTCGGAGCATCAACATAATCCTATTCCACATTACCATCAATCCACTCATCGGGAAACGGACTTCACTGAAGTGAGGATGGCGTTGATAATGTAAGATCGATTTCAAACAAGACATATGCAATTAATGAACAAATTTTATCTCATGAGTTGGACCTTTTGTTTATGACTGAGATGTGGCTAAATGCTGGTTAACTTGGTCCACTCTGAAGTTTGTCCTAAAGATTATAACTTTTTTAACACGACAAGGTCAGTCGGTCGTGGTGGGGGCTTAGCTACTATTTATAGAAATAATTTAAAATGCCATCCACTTGCCTCAGAATTGTTTTCTAGTTTTGAAGTTCAGTTATTTAAGATGGACGGCGGTAATCCACTGTTGTGTCTACTTGTTTATAGACCTCCCAAGTACAATAAGGATTTTATAAGTGAGTTTTCAGACTTTTTATCCTCTGTTGTGCCGAATGCAGATAGGCTCTTGATACTGGGCGATTTTAACATACGTTTGTTGTCCTTCGAAGCCTATGGTTAAAGAGTTTCTACAAATTATTGACACCTTCAATCTTATACAATCTGTTGTTGGTCCCACTCATAACCAAGGGCACACACTTGATTTAATTCTATCTTATGGCCTTTTAATCAGTGAAGTAGGTATCAAAGAATTTTTTCTGTCTGATCATTAGTTTATTATTTTTAACATAGCTGTTCCTAGTTTGGTACCACACCGTGCATCAGTAGGCCAGTATTCTCGCTCTTTTAACTCCTCTACATCTGGAAAATTTTTAGATGCGTATATTATTTCCCCTACAACTCATGAAATAGAGTCTAACTGTCTTGGAGCTAATCCTGACGAGTTAGTCAATAAGTTTAATGGGCTATCTTCAAATATACTTGATGCTGTTGCCCCTTTTAAATTGAAAAAACCTAGAAGTTGTTTACATCCTTGGTTTAATGATGAAACTAGGGCGATTAGACAGAAATGGAGAAAAGCGGAAAGGAAGTGGAAGAGGGATAAATTACAAATATCATATGATTGCGTTAAAGAATGTATGATTCAATATCAAAAAACTGTTAAGATTGCAAAGGCAAATTATTTCTCTGATCTCATTGCTAAAAACGCTCATAGTCCAAAAATATTATTTAATACTATTAATAGTGTGCTAAATCCGATGTCTAATTTATATCCTGATCCGTCTCCTATGGCCTGTGAAAACTTTACGTTTTTTACTGACAAGATTGATGTTATAAGGTCATGTATTGTTCCTTCCTTTTTGGACTTCCCTCAGTCCACATCAATTCCTACATATTTATATGAATTTACTCCAGTGTCTCACAGTTACCTGGTGCAAATTATTCATAAAATGAAGCCCACTTTTTGTTCATTGGATGTTGTTCCTCCTCACCTTTTATTAGAGACATTCGACACTATTAGTCCTAGTTTATTGTCAATAATAAATAGCAGTTTAATCAGTGGAATAGTCCCATCTTATTTTAAGCACGCCACTGTGCAGCCGCTACTCAAAAAACCAAATCTTGATCCAACAGTTTTAAATAATTATCGTCCCATCTCTAAATTACCGTTTTTATCAAAAGTCTTGGAGAAGGTTGTGTTTAATCAGCTTTCTTCTTTTCTACAGGAAAATGGTATTTTCGATAAATATCAGTCTGGTTTCAGACCTCAACACAGTACAGAATCTGCATTGCTAAAAGTATTAAACGACTTATTGTTGATTGTCGATTCCGGCAACTGTGCTGTTTTAATTTTGCTGGATCTCAGTGCGGCATTTGACACTCTTGATCATGGTATTCTTTTAAATCGCTTAGAGCAAATTGGGATACAAGGTCATGTTTTAAATTGGTTTGTATCCTATTTAAATGATCGAACCTTCTCGGTAGAGACTGGCAAATATTCCTCATCTTGTGCACCAGTTTTGTATGGGGTTCCACAGGGCTCAATTCTGGGTCCCGTTTTATTTTCTTTATACATGCTTCCTTTAAGAAGCACAATGTCTCATACCACTGTTACGCAGATGATACTCAGTGTTATGTTCCCTTGCATCCTAAGGATGTCTCCAGTCTACAGTGTCTGTTTGATTGTCTGAGAGATGTTAAACAGTGGATGTCTGCCAACTTCCTCCAGTTAAATGAGTCTAAGACGGAGGTCTTAATTTTTTGGCTCCCCTGCTTCTACAGAGGTTGCGGCCAGTAAACTGGGACCTCTATCTGGTAATCTTCACTCATATGTTAGAAACTTAGGCATTACTTTTGACAAACAGATCAATGCTGTGGTTAGAAGTTGTTTTTATCAGCTAAAGAATATTGCAAAGATGAAGTCATTCTTAACATTAAGAGACATGGAGTCTGTAATACATGCTTTTATTTCATCCAGATTAGATTATTGTAATGTATTGTACATGGGTGTTTCACAGTCTTTATTGTCACGTCTTCAACTTGTTCAAAACACTGCTGCTAGATTGTTAACCGGAACAAGGAAGAGGGAACATATTTCACCAGTGTTGATCTCTCTCCACTGGCTCCCAGTTAAATATCGTATCCATTTTAAAACATTGTTGTTTGTTTAGAAGGGTTTGCATGGACTGGCTCCTTCATATATCTCCGATTTGCTTCTGTTCCACTGTAATGCCTCCAGGGAACTTCGATCAACTAGTAGCCTTCAGTCCCAAGGACACGTTTGAAATCAAAAGGAGATCGTGCCTTTTTAGTGGCCGCTCCACAGCTCTGGAATAATTTGCCACCCTATATAAGAACTGCACCAACATGTGCTGATTTTAAGTCTCTTCTTAAAACCTATTTATTTACTGTTGCATATGGTCATAAGTAAGTGCTGTGGCATAACTGTAGTGTACTCTGTTGCTGTGTTCTATGTTTACTTTTGTATTTTTGGTATATGCTTAAATTTTGTACAGCACTTTGGCCAACAGCTGTTGTTTTTAAATGTGCTTTATAAATAAATATGACTGACAGACTGACTGACTGACTGAAGAAAAAAAAAAATATGCAGCCTCCTTTTTTGGGTTTGCTTTCCTCCCCCTCATTTCAGCCATCTTGCAAAAAAAGAGACTGTTTTTCCAGGCAAAAGTCATCTTTGTTAAACTTTGTTTAGTTAATTTTATCCTTAGGTTGAAGCCTTTAAACATTTTAGCCTGTATATAAATCGTTGTTCTGTAAAGCACATTTCATCCAACCCAGTGAATGATCCACTGGAATGCTGAGGAAAAGTTCAGCTTTAAACTGCACATCGGACAGATGCTGAGAGAGATTAAAGATGTGTAGTTAATCTGCTTTACGTCTGATGACTCTTTTTTTTGAACGAGTTATGATTTCATGAAATGAACATCACAGGAACAACAGGACATAGCAAACTAATAGAGAAACGTCACCACTCTCATTTACTAGTTGGATTTATTTAGTTTAAGTTGCAAGCCAACTTATTTTGTGAAGTAAAAGTCATGATGCGGTGAGCGCAGTGGCTAGTACACTTACAGGAGATTATCAGTGAAATATTTACACAGTGAAACCAGCAGAGCTGCATGTAGAGACTGTACCCATCAGAGAATAACTGATAACCCACAGCTGGTACACACTGAGCCATGTTAAATCCCTGCATCAGTACCAGTACAGGGACTGTATTTATGGTTGAACGAGCTAAAAGGAAGTGATGTTCTAGCAGTTTCCAGTAATAGTGGGCCATAATATGGAGCTGTAGCTAACAAACAGTTAATAGAATTGGCTCTGGAATAAATAACACAAAAAAAAAATATACAACTAATAAAAACAATATTAGTTTAACAATCTCCATGCTATTTGATGTACCCGTTATTGCTTGTGTTCAACTAACGCAGGATGCCCAAAACCACTTGACCTACAAACCATCAAATCTCAGGATTCCAATAAAAATATTTCTCAGAATATTAATAAACTTTTGCAATGTCAATTTTGCAATATATGATAAAAACAAGTCAGTCTAATCAAGTTTATAAAGCTAATTCTCATACCTGGTTTTAAATATTGTAGGGAGCTTGGTATTATGGGATGTTCAGTGTGATGACATGTTGCATATAGAGAAATTCTGCCCATAAAAAAGGATATGTTGCATGAATGGCATGAATGACATGAATGACCCAGCCAATTAGAGGGCTAATTAGGCAATCCAACAGTAGCCAATCATGAGTCTCAAATTTTAATGCTAGTGTTAGACTACAGGGGGTGCTATACTTAATTCAGGTTTAACACTGTTATGCCACATTCAGGTTTTCTGTGGTATATGTAGGATCTGAAGCGAACAGGCAAAGAAAGCAAAGAAGCCATAAAACTAGGAATCCTGCTCCCAGACTTTGCAGACCCAAGTTAATTACCGCTTGTTTACTGACTGCTGGATTTCAGTGGACGAACTGAACTTGTATTACTTCAGTGGACGAACCCTCACAGCCAAGAGGAATCTCTGTCAAACTTATTGAACTAGGCCGTTGGCCAAGACCAGATGGCCCACCGAACATGATGGTAAAACTGCTAACTACAGAAGGGGGGGGGGGACACACACTCACCCAACGACCCTTATGGAATGTTCTCCCCAGAAACAAAAAGTTCACCACCCTTCACACATTCCACAGAACCCAGCTTTAAGAGACTACATAAGGCTACTAGCATGTATCATGCTTACAGCCACCAGGTCATTAAGATGCTTTTGATCGGTTAACAGGGATCATAGCGTTCGTGAGTGTATCAATAACAGCAGGTATGTCGTGTTTGGTATGTGTGTGATCACTATTGAATTTCCTAAAAGTTGGTATAACGTGAAGTTGAGTACGATGTATTACATGCATGTTACCAAATTCCTTACCGAAGTTCTAACTTAAAGTTGTGCAAAGTTTGGAAAGCACATAACTCAGAGACCAGAATGTTAATTCGTGTCAGAGGAGGAGAACACAGTTTACACCCTGCCCCAAGATCCTGCTGATTGGAGCAAACACTTTGGGGTCAGCCCAACTGGAAAGGGTTAAAACCCCCTGACACAAAGGAAACTCTTAGTCCCATCCAACACATCTTTACAAGAGTCTCATCCAACACATCTCATCAAAAGTCCATCAACATCTTCAGGGAGTCTCTACCAACATCTTCAAGGAGTTCTCTTCAAAAAACAGCTCAAGAGAGTCTCCATCCACATCTGAAGGAAGTCTCATCAACCAAGAGCTTTAGAAGTTCATCACGAGGAGATCCTGCTTGCTCCGAGATTCCGCATCCAGACTGGTTCTTACAAATCCTCCAACTCTCACCTTCGCACTGCTGTGAACTACTCATCAAAGTTTTGCAACCCACCTACGAGACTCCGCCGGGTTCGCGCCTCACTCTGTTTATCAGCCCCATTGGTCTTTCGAGATGCTACATAAGGCCAACCAGACCGCCGAACCAATCAACATCGCCGGAAACTCCTTCCAAACAACAACAACGCAACCAGGGAATCCCTGGCAACACAAACGCAAGTATAGTACCTCCAGATTCTTGCTGAACTGGTGCATTTAATACAAGTTTAAAGCCCTTCTAAACGAAGCAAATGTTAAATTAAACTGATAAGTTGATGGTTCGTTCAGGTCATGGTCTGACAAACTGCTAGAAACTTGGAATTTCATTCACTCTCTTTTCAAAGCCATTCTCACCCGTTTACGTGTGTGTGTGCATGCATGTGTGCGTGTGTTTGTGTTAGATTAGTTTCTGTGTTTTAGAATAGTAATAAAGTCTCGTCCGATTTTTAAAGGCCAGTGTCTTGTGTCTCTGTGCTTCAAATTTATTGCCTTAAACTGCCGATCTTGTTACTGTGCTCTTAATATAGTGTTTCACTATATTTAAGAAATTATTGCCGGTAGCCACGGAGATAATATCCCATACACAATTAATAAATACACTCATTTCAACTTATCGCTGGACGAATAGTTGATCAGCTATTAAAATATTAAGTTTACAAAATTCCCGTTCTGAGCTAAACAGCTAATTTCCTTACATATTGGTGGAGAATACATCAGCTTAACCTAAATAGCTAATTTCCTTACATATAACTGGACTTTCACTTAAATGAAGCTACACTGCAGGAATTATGAGAACACCAGCCCTGTCCTCATAATCCCAAATGTCCGCATAATGTCAGAATTTAAACATGTCAAAAGTCCTTGTAAACCATAAAAACCAGCACGTGCATGCATACACACCAGAATCTGAAAGTCTGCCATTTTCTGAGTACACTGAGTATATTTCTCCCCCAAATGTATTAATGAGAAAAGTTCACAAAGTTTTAAACTGTTTTTTTTTGGTCCAATTGTTGTTCAATTTGGAGGGTTTGCCATTTTGAAGTGAAGTGACTTGTGGCCAAGTATGGTGACCCATATCCTACTGACTATGTATTGTAATGTTCATATGAATTTGCATTGAAAATATATGGCTCTTTTAGTACATACACTCAGCATCAACTTCATTAGGAACACCAGTATACCTGCAAATTAAGTGAAGTGAAGTGACGTGTGACCAAGTATGGTGACCCATACTTGGAATTTGTGCTCTGCATTTAACCCATCCAAGTGCACACACAGTGGTGAACACACACACACACACACACACACACACCCAAAGCAGTGGGCAGCCTTTTTTGCTGCAGCGCCCGGGGAGCAGTTGGGGGTTCGGTGCCTTGCTCAAGGGTCTCACCTCAGTGGTACTGAGGGTGGAAGAGAGCACTGGTCATTCACTCCCCCCACCTACAATCCCTGCCAGACCTGAGACCCGAACCCGCGACCTTCGGGTTACAAGTCCGACTGTCTAACCATTAAGCCACGACTGCCCCCATTAATGCACTGATGTTATCTAATCAGCCAATCAGGTGGCAGCAATGCAACAAATCATGCAGATTCAGATCAAGAGCTTCAGGTAATGTTCACATCAAACATTAGAATGAAGAGAAAGTGGGTTCTCTGTGACTTTGATCATGGCATGGATGTTGGTACTGGAAAGGATGGTTTGAGATTTCAGAAACATACACAACAGTCAGACACAACAGTCTCTAGAGTTTACACAGAATGGTGTGAAAAACAAAAAACACTGAGTGAGAGTTCTGTGGGTGGAAAAACCTTGTTGATAAGGGAGGTCAGAGGAAAATTGCCAGATTGGTTCGAGCTGCCAGGCAGGATATAGTAACTTGAACAATCATTCTTTACAACCATGGTGAGCAGAAAAGCATCTTAGCATGCACAAAACATCAAACCTTGAGGTGGATGGACTACAACAGCAGAAGACCACACTGGGTTTCACTCCTGTCATCCAGGAACAGAAATGTGAGGCTATCATTGGCACAAGCTCATTGAAACTGGACAGCTGAAGATTAGAATAAAAAAAAAAAAAAAAACTGGTCTTTTTCCAGTCTTCAACTGTTCAGGGTGGCAAATTGCTTTAAACCAAACAGAGTGGAAAAGGCTGTTTTCTCACAAGACATTGGAGTCAACGGGATCTGCCAATGTCCGTTAGTCAAATTCAATGTCAAATAAAAGCAAGCTGAACCAATCAAGCAGCTTGTCAATGCGTGGCATTGGATGCACAGCAAATTCAGACACAAGGTTCACTTTCCTGAAGTCGACACAGTATCGGACCGAACCATTTGCTTTGGGAAATAAGACCACTAGGCTGCGAGATTAGTTTGAAAATTCAACTTGGCAACCTCTGTGATTTGGGATGGTGAGAAGTGGTCTCCACAGGGAATCAGGGTGGATTGAGCCACACATTTTAGATTCATCTCTGATCCCAGCGCCTGCCTCTCTGGAACTACCATCACCAAAGTAATTTAGAGCTCAATGTGGGTAGTAATAATAATAATAATAATAATAATAATAATAAGCAATTTATCTCCCGGGGAAAACTGCCGTAGCTGGTGGGCAGACAGGCAAGTAAATGGATAGACAGATATCACTATCACTAAGATCAGTTTATTCATCCCAGAGGGAAATTCACCTAAAACAGCAGCACAGAATTAGAAGTATACTAAATTAATTCAACATTGTAAATGGAACAAAATAAGAATAAATATATAAAAAAAGAATGCAGTGTAAGAGAGCGATGTGGTAGTGCAGTGGGCTGTAAACATTGTAGATATAAGCAGCAGGCTTGAGTGGAATTAAAATGGAGGTACAGTGCAAACATTGTCAACAGTGTAAACATTGTAAATAGCAATAACATAAATAAGGATATGAGAAAAGGAAAGAAAAGGGGAAAATGAGAAGTAGTAAAGTGGCAGTGCATATGGGTATGAATAGTGGATGGTGGTGAAGTTCAACTATTGTCCAATGAGCTTATCTTATGACTGGCTCAGAGCAAAATAGTGTCCCAGCACAGTGATGAGCTGTTATACAGCTAGATCGCCTTAGGCACAAATGACCTCCTGTACTGCTCCTTTCTACGGCAGAGATGAAGGAGTCTCCTACTAAAGGAGCTCCACTGTTTAACCTGTAAGTCATGGAGGAGCTGTTTATTGTCTAGAATGGTTGAGTTTACTGATTGTCCTCTTTCCACCACCTCCTCAAAACCATCCAGAGAGCAGCCCAAGATCGAGCCAGGCTTCTTGATCAGTTTGTTGAGGTTTTTTTTTTTTTTTTTTTTGCATCTCCTGCTCTGATGCCACCTCCCCAGGATACTGCTGCAATGAAACATGCACTGGCTACCACAGGCTGGTAGAAGATCTCTAACATCTTGCTGCAAACATTAAAGCACCTGAGTGCTAACCTAACTGTTAGTCTGCTCATCCCTTTCCTGTACACAGCTTCCAAGTCGATCTGTCTGTCCAGTTTGTTGGCGAGATGGACACCAAGGTATCTGTAGGTGTCAACCAGCTCAACATCCTGAGCCATGATGATAATGGGGCTGGATGTGGTCCTCTTCCTTCTGTAGTTCACCACCATCTCCTTGGTCTTGGTCACATTGAGAACCAGATGGTTCTTCCCGCAACACTTCACAAAGCTGTTGGCCAGGTCTTGTACTCCTCTTCCTATCCATCCCTGATGCACCCAACCACCACAGGGTCGTCAGAAAATTTCTAATGGTGCCAGAGATCTGACCTTTACTGAAAGTCTGTGGCTTACAGGGTGAAGAGGAAGGAGAAGAGCATGGTTCCCTGTGGTGCTCCATTGCCACTCAGCAGGGCTCTCAGACAGGCAGGTTCCCAGCTGCACAAACTGGGGCCTGTCTGACAGGTAGTCTGTGACCCAGGAGAACATGTCCACCTGTATTCTTCTCATCTCAGCAGGAGAGGTTGGATGGTGCTCAGTGTGCTTGAGAAATAAAAGTAAGTGATTCTCACTGTGGTGGTGATGTAGTCCAGATGGGAGTGGGCCTTTTGCAGTAGATATATAACTATATCATCCACACCTACCTGTGGGTGGTAAGCAAACTGCAAGGGAGTTCAGATATCACACATCACTTTCACCTAACTTTGTGCTTTATCCAATATCACACCTTGAATCAGGTCTTGGTCTATTGAGATTTGATTACAGCCCAAATCCAACAATGGGTGATGTGTACTCCCTTGCATATTCAAAGGTATTCGGTATGTCCCTGCTCAATCAGGGGAAGCCTGTGGTACATTGGGGAGCCAGCCCAGGGTTCCCATTCCAATGACAGAACAGTGATCCTCCTGGAGGTGTACAGCCTCCATGTGGCACCAACACACCTGCCCAAACCTTACCCCTGCACCTGCAGCTCAATGAGTGTCCACCGGTGGAGAAAGAGAACAAACATGAGATTGGTAGAACAAGCAGGAAGGAGCAATTGGGAAGGGAACAAGCCAGATCAGAGTCCAGGCCTGGGGAGATGATTTAGGAGGGTTAGACTTCTTGGAGGGTGTTGGAGTCGATTAAACCAGGGTCGGGGAATGGGTTTAGGGGAAAAAGGACCCCGTTTATGAGGAGCAGGGATGGTGAAGGGGTGGGGAGTACTCAGAGGGAGAGAGAGAGAAGGGGGGCTGCCTAACCCTACTGGACACATAAAATATGCTGCCAAATGATGCTCAGCCAGTTGTACCATCTACTCCAGTGATGCTGGCCAGTGGCACCAGACTTATTCTGCCGTTCCCTTTGGCAGTCTAGCGACAAGCTGCTCCAGTAGCATGAGGCCCACCACCTCTTTGATGTCACGTCCCACCCACAGCAACCACCTTCCAGGTGTGCTGGAGCTGTTGGGAGAATGCAAATGGGCAGTCAAGCTCATGGAAGATCAGTAAGCAGAAGTGTTGACAGTGTGTTTCGGTTGACCCTTTGCAAAATTCACTCCCTTCAGGTCCGGGTACTCCAGAAGGTTTGTGACCAGAAGTTGTTGGGCAGCAAGCTGGGCTTCTCCTGACAGTAGGGGTAGCAGATGGACCACCCACTGGGCCTCTGGTCAGCCCCATAGTGGCACAGCATGCTCAGAGAGCTTGATGAATGCCTCTGGGTCGCTGTGGCCACCAAGGATTCTGCCGGAGTACCCACCGACTGGGCCAAGCTCTGAAGTGCCTGCCGAACCTTGGTCTGGGCCCAGAGATGAGCTTGGAAGCACTACTCTTGCTCCACGCTCAGCTCAATAAAGGGCATGCTATTGAGTCTGCTAGATGCTGGTGAGGGTCTGGATGATCTTGCAGAGGGCAAGGGCTTCATGACAGTGTATCTTCCTCAATCCCGGGTTTCGGCACCAGTGTGACATCATCTTGTGTTCGACTGGGAATGAGGCGGGTTGGGACAACTGAAAAGGGGCTTTTTGTTTAATTTTCTGCAGCACACTTCAGTGCTCTCTCGCCTCTCTTCCCCAAACAAATAACACCACAAATAAGCTAACCCTTACCACTCACTCTCCCAAATCCACCATCCAACCACAGACCGGCGCAAGGTCTTCACGTGCTGAGACTTGATTTCGTCATATGCTGACCCTGTGCACCAGCTATGAATAACAGCACAGCTCTTATTATGCCATATTATGCATTCAGCTTAATATAAGCCAAACAACAATGAATAGAGCACAGTTGTTCTTACTTAATGTATGCATACAAAATACACCTTACTGAACTAAGTAAATTAATCAATCACTAATTAAACCTAATGAACTAAAACTTAGCACTCAGTAGTTCTTGGATATTGTGTGAGGCTCTTCTCCTCTCACAGCAGTGCTGAGTTCAATGCTTGTGAATTGGTCAATCCAGGCAAATTCATTTCCACACGATCCTCTTTGCTGAGAACAAACATAGCCTTATACTTCACACTACAATTTACAACAACTTTCACAACATTCTACACAATTCACAACTACACTTTTTGTGATGTATGCACACGAAAACACACCACCAAGTGCACACCCAAGCAGACATGCATGCACACGCACACACACACACACACACACACACACACACACACACACGGTCCAAATGTCTGCCATTTTCTGAGCATGCAGTTTGTGGTAGGCTATATTTTAATTTGCTTTTATTTAATTTGCACATTTCATCTTTCTATATCAAATGGTTGAGTTATACCACCCTTTATGGGCCAACTGTTATTAAATTTGAAGGGTGGCCAGAGAGTGTCCTATTTACTATGTATTGTAAAGTTTGTAAAAAATTTACTTTGCATTCAGAAGATACAGCTCTTTCAGTACATACATGCACTGGCCTAAAATTTCATTGACCTGTACTGGTCAAATGGTTTGGCCAATCAAAATAATTTCAGTCAGAAATTTCTCTACATGCTAGATTTCATATTTTATGCTGATCAGATGAACTTCCTAGGACTAGTTTGAAAAAGAGAGTTTTTTCAGAAAATTAAAGGTAATTACCAAAAGGTAAATTAATTTATTAATTAGCAGGTCTAATTCCATGAAACTTGATCTTAATGAAAATGCACCTATTTCTTAAAGGCCCCAGATGCTGTTAGAGAGAAAACCAAAAGTTTTGGGAATGTTTCAGTCAAGGTTTGGTAATAAAATGTATCCCGAACTTACAACATCCCATTCAGCAGCATTAAAGCGACTATTTAAAAATATAAAGAATAAGGAACAACCACGACTGCTAAAAAGAGGCTGTCCACTAAATATCAGTTACTAGTCAGTGTCTGGCTATTTATCAGAGGAGCAACCAAGAGACCAATAACTCTGAAGGAGCTGGAGAGATTCACAGATGGGAGAATCTATTCAAAAGGCAACTATATACCAGACATTCCACCCAACACTGTGACATTGTGTTTGAAGTTTGGCAAAAGGCAGTTAGCAAATGTGTATAAAGGTTCTCTGGTCTGATAAGACCATAACCAAACTCAAAATTGAACTTTATGCCTTGGCATAAAGTGCTGCAGAAACCCAACACTACTCATGACCCTAAGAACCTCATCCCCAGAGTGAAGCATGATGGTGGCAGCATATTGCTTTCCTTAGACTGGGAAACTGGTCAGGGTTGAAGGCGATGGAGACAAATACGGGGCAATCCTAGAAGAAGACTGGGGTGTAGGTTCGCCTTCGAACAGGACAATGACCCTCAGCATACTGCCAAAGCTACACATGAGTGGTTCAAATCAAGAACCTGAATGTCTTAAAATGGCCCAAAGCCCAGACCTCAATATGACTGAGGTTCAGTGGCAAGACTGGTCATAAACATTCTCCATCCAATCTGACATAATGAGCATTTTTTCTAAAAACAATGGACAAAAATATCATGATCCAGATGTGAAAAGCTGATACAGACATTTCCCAGAAGACGTGCGGCTGTAATTGCAGCCAAAAGTGGTTCTATCAAGTATTGACCCAGCAGGGATACATATGGAACCAACTGCTTGTTTAATTAAGCTGTGTGTTGCAATTAAGCCATATCAATTCCAGGTTGTAACACTACAATGTGTCGAAAAGTTCAAGAAAGGTGGCACTGTACATGACTAATATTTAAAAGGAATATCTATCTCTTTAAGGGCATACTGAATATATAACTAAATTAACACTCATGAAACCAAGTTTATTCAGATCCAGAAAAAAAAAACAAAAACCCACATTAACTCTGCTTACAATATTATCAAAACTTAAATATATGGCATGATTTAATAATGCAAGAAATTGTTAAAACTACAAGATCTACTGAAATATTGAGTATTTGGTCAATGGAAACGGAGTTCACAAGTATTAAAATGAAATCCACTGACCTCTGTTTAGGACAATGAAAACATCATATCCAAGCACTATAGTAAAGGACAATGTTAATTTTATTATAAGAGAGAAACAGACTTTCTACACTTTGTAATAATTCAATCAACTGTGTGAGTAAATACACAGGGAAGTAAAAATCATAAGGGGACATATGGGTGATGAAATATGATTCAGTATGTTATTTTTCTCCTGCTTGTTCACAACAGGAATGCTGAAAGTAAAATATGTTATTTCAGAAAGCTTGTACCATTGTTTCATAAAATCATTTCAGTTTTATTTGTCACAATTTAAGGTTCAGGGGCTAATACAAGACTGAAGGAAGTTTGCCTTGGGAGGTGGGAGACTTTGACCAAAACTTTGATCATCTGCTCAGCAAACTCGTTTCTTTCCCCTTCTCTTCAAATCGTCCAGCTGGTCTATAAATGCTCTCTTTTGGGGACATGCCTCCTGACCATGCTGCTTCTTCAGTTCTGGAACCAGACACACATCCATCTAGATTCTCTGACCCTCCCTTGGTAAAATCTGTACTTGCCACCCTCCCACCTCTCTTGTACAGGAATTTCTCCTGCAGTACTGTCTCTTTTGTCCAAGTCTGAACCACTGAAGGAAATGTAGGAGTAGTTTTCAATGTCCTATTAACCATGGACATCTCCTCTTGCTCTGATTCTTTATGAAAGTCAGTGGCAAAGGGTTCTGAAGACCCATGGCTTGGCTTGAAGGCACAGTTGTTTTGAGTACATTGTCCAGGGTTTAGAGCCTCTTTCACACATGTGCTGGTGCTCTTGTCATTAGAGAAATAAGAAAAAACCTTCAGTCTCTTTTTTGCAGTTCTTGAAATTCCACTTTTCTTCTCATCATTAACTGTGAACAACCACTCACGATCAAAGTTCATTTCATGCTTGAGTTGGTTCACTGCTTGCATGTTAAAGCCTAGTAAGACTAATGGTTTACGAGTCACAAAGTCCTGTTCACATGAACGCCTTCGGTTGGCAAAGTGACTTAAGACATCAGACTTCCACAGCCACAGGCTTGCGGCAAGTTTTTCAATCTCTGGTTGGGATGGATATGGCTGCTGGTTGAAATAGGCAGTCAGGAAAGCCTTACGTGCATCATAAGACTCGTCTGCATGACCTCTGGGGTCCAAGATGAGAACAGGCTCTGCAGGTTTTTCCACAAATATTGTGGGATAGTGTCTACTTTGAGTGACCTTTTTTTTTCTCTTAGGGTCAGATGTATCTGAGGTGACCAGTTCTCGCTTAAGAGCTGAAATACAGCTCTTGTGAACCTTCAGAGCTTGTCCAACCCCTCGGCAGTGTACAAGATGAAGCGTGATTGTGGAAGCTGTCATGTTACTTGTGTACACACCCAAGCAATGGATACACTTGTAAGTGAGCTTATTCTCAACTGGATGGAGAGTCTGAAGCACCTGGTGCTGGTCTTGGAGATGCTGTGCGAGTGCATCAGAAATGGGACCCTTTACAATGGAGAAGCAGAGTGGACAGAGAATCTTGCCCATTTCTGTGTTCTGGGGTACTACATTTTGGGAAGAATTCCTCATCAGTGATTCACTGGATCTTTTTGGCCCCTTTGCTGCAATTAGTGTAGACCTGGATCCAGCACTGTTTGGTGGTTCTACTGTTGTGGATGATGAATTGGGTACTTCCTTCATGTTATATGTGGTCACTATAAGCTGCACATTCTTTGGACTGCCTTGTTGAAGTGTCAGGTCAAATGTCAATGGAGAGTCAATAGGAAGAACCCCTGGTTCATTTGAATGTATCTGCCTCTTGTGCACTACCATCTTCTCAACCTCATAAAATGTGGAATGACACTGTGGGCATGCCAGTCCATGTATTAGCATGTGGTCTAGCAGTGCGTCACTTGTCAGGTAGCGGTTACAATACAGACACTTGCTTGTGAAATTGTGGATCTTCATAATGTACTTAGCCATAGCCTGCACCCTTTCGGCCTGATGCTCTTTTTCAATGTGAATGGCGTATGCACTCTCAGGGAAGAGTTCATTGCAGATTGTACAAATCTTCCACTTCTGTTTTTGTGAGGTGTTCAGTGCATTAGCTGAGCCCTTCTTAGCCTGTAATGAGGTCAAAGTGGCAGTAGCAGCATGCACTGACGAGAGGGGTAGGGACTTCATTGAGGAGGAGATAGAGGCATTACCATGTGATGATGTGACCACAAAGCTACCTAGGTTTTTTCCTGTACATGACTGGGAAGCTGTGCTGGACAACAGAGCTTTGTCAGGTAGTGTAATGCACAGTGGCTGGCAAGGGCTTGTGACACCCTGCTTGAAATGGTTGCCAACAGGCACCCTCATTACTTTGGGCATGTTAATGCAATTAACAGGCTGCACCATGTGTGGAGGTAGGCCAGGTGTGACTGGAGCACCCCTCTGAATTATGCTGGCTTGAGAACGAGCCACTATAACATTGGTGTGGCCAATCATGGAGGTTACTTGATAGCCAATACGTTCATGGAACTCTATAACATGTTGAACCAGTGCTTCATAAGAACGGGGGACAAAGAGGCAGCTCTTGCAGTGAATTCCATAACTACTGATTGCGGCTTCCTCACTGATTTCTTGCTTCTCTGAGTTTTTGACTACATAATTTGTAGTCACATGCTGAAAGTGTTCCCTATAAATGTGCCTGCGCACTACATTGTATAATCTGTCCCGATAGTTGCATTTCTTGCAGTAGTACACTGCCAGCTCCTTTCTGTCAGTCAGCATAGGCTTGTCCATCCGTATACTATCCTTACCACCCACCATGGCTCCTAGTGTATTGGCAATGCCCTGTCGCACAATGTTATAAGGCATGTGGAAGAGCCTAACGTGAGTCTCCAGAGTTCGTTTGTTCCCACTGTACATGCAATAGGAGCAGTTGAGCAGGATGCGGTTCTCAAAGTCATCTCTGTGAACATTACGAAAGTGATTCTTGTAGGCTGAGAAGTATTTGGAAGCAAAGGGACAATCTGAGCAGCAAAATTGCTTAGTTCTGTAGTCCTAGAACACATAAATGGAGAAATTTTTACAGCAAGGAAGCAAAGCTACTGAGCAATGCAATTAAACATTTTGGACGGAAATTACTAAATGAATGAAAATTAACAAAAGTTAAAATGTCTTACCTGTGACTTCGTCCACGATGGATCCCACACGCATACATCAAGGTAAAAATGTTTCATATAGAATTCATCAGGACCAAACTCTTTGTAATCCTAGACAGGAGCAGAATTAAAAAGATAAACTGAAATTGTCAGAAATTACTGCAGAAGTAATGTTCATAACAATCTTATGGTCCCAAATTATGCATCCATATTTAATTAATGACACCTCTGAGTTTTGCATCAGTTGCATTTATATTTTTTCTACTGTGGTAGAAATGATATCTTAAAATATCTGTTGCTTGAAAAAAAACCCAATTTCATATTTGTACCAACATAAATCCTACAATATATTTACAAGGTGTGATGTTTGCTGTTCTCTTGCTCATTAGTAAGTGTGTATGTTGACAAAGCCAAGGACAATGATGCATATTAGAAGCTTATCAATTTAAACACATTGTGGCCATAGCTCATAGTGACATCAAATTTCATTTTTTTTTTTTTTTTTTTTTTTTTGGAAAAATGCTGGTAAAGGATTTTTCTAAACTCAAAAATGGCAAACAATATTTCAGATCATGTTTTGTTACAATTATAAGTAATATCACTAGAGGTGCATTTTAAAGCTCCTGACAATATGGTCTCCAAAAAAAATGTTTTTTTTTTTTTTAAAAAAAACTAAATATATAAATAAATAAATAAACTGTGAAGAGCAAGCACTTACAATAAAGGTTAAATATAATATTAAACTGATTCCCATCTCTGTGATTTATACAAAGATGGCTTATCCCATACTAAACACCTTCAAGCAACATTACTTAACAGATATATATATATATCCAGAAATCACATCCCTGCAGAAAGAACAATTAATTTTTTCTGGTTTTAGTTTTATATACACACATATATATATATATATATATATATATATATATATATATATATATATATATATATATATATATATATATATATATATATATATATACACACACACACACACACACACACATAGGTCCGGAAGTATTCGGAAAATGACAGAGTTTTTTGGATTTTGCCTTATTATGCAACGCCATATTTTGTGATTGTTTACTTTCAGCTTTATTTTAAGAGGTTCCACAAAAATATGGCATTTACCATTTAGGAATTACAGCCATTTTCAACAAAGTACCTCCATTTTCAGGGGCTCAAAGATATTTGGACAAAGTGACATAATGGTTAATATAATCATAATTTTAATGATTTAATGATTTAATCATAATGAAAATCCTTTGCAGTCAATGACTGGCTGACGTCTGGAGCCCATGTTCTCAAAACTCAAATTATGGAGATGCTTTGCCAGACCTTAACTGCAGCCACCTTCAGTTCAATTCAATTCAATTTTATTTGTATAGCTCTTTGTATAGCAATGAGTTCAGTTGCTGCTTGTTTGTGGGTCTTTATGCATTCAATCTTGTCTTCAATAAGTGAAAAGCATGCTCTATTGGGTTGAGATCAGGCTACTGTCTTGGCCATTGAAGAATATTCCATTTCTTTGCATTCAAAAAGTCTTGATGTATGTTTAGGGTCAGTATCCACCTGCAATGTGAAGCGGCGTCCTATCAGTTTTGTAGCATTTGGCTGAATGTGAGCAGAGAGTATAGCCCTATACACCTCAGAATTCATCTTGCTATTTCTGTCAGCATTCACATTCTGTCAGTGAGCCTGTTCCACTGGCAGCCATACATGCCCATGGCATAACACTTCCTCCACCATGTTTGACACATGATGTGGTATACTTTGGATCATGAGCTGTTCCTTTCTTTCACCATACTTTTCTCTTCCCATCATTCTGGAACAAGTTAATCTTGGTTTCATCAGTCCAAAGAATCTTATTCCAGAACATGGGAGGCTTTTTTAGATGTTTTCTGGCAAAGTCTAATCTGGCTTTCCTGTTCTTGAATGTTACCAGTGGTTTGCACCTTGTTGTAAACCCTCTGTATTTACATTCATGAAGGCGTCTCTTGATTGTAGATTTTGACAAATGATATGCCTACCTTCTCCAGAGTATTCTTGACTTCTGTTGATGTTGTAAAGGGGTTTTTCTTCACCAAGGAAAGGATTCTGCGATCAACCCCTTTAGTTGTCTTCCGTGGTCTTCCAGGTCTTTCAATGTTGTTGAGCTCACCAGTGCTTTCTTTCTTGTACTTTCCAACTGTTGATTTGGCCACACCTAAGGTTTTTGCTATCTCTCTTATAGATTTATGTTGTTTTTGAGCCTAATGATGGCCTCCTTCACTTGCATTGAGATCTCCTTGGACTTCATATTGGTAGCTCCAGTCGAACAGCTGCCAAATGCCAACTCAATAACTGATATCAACTCCAGACTTTTTATCTGCTTCATTTGTCTTGAAGTAACGAGGGACTGGACTGCACCTGGTCAATTAACTTCTTGTTAGTCAATTGTCCAAATACCTTTGAGCCCCTGAAAATAGAAGTACTTTGATTAAAATGGCTGTAATTCTTAAATGGTAAATGCCATATTTTTGTGGAGCCTCTTAAAATAAAGCTGAAAGTCTACACTTCGATCACATCTTGATTGTTTTATTTCAAATCCATTGTGGTGGTGTATAAAGGCAAAATCACAAAAACTCCATCATTTTTCTCTTCTACCGTATTTTCTTTTTTTTTTTCTCGATGTGCGCTTTTCTATTTTGTTAAGACAGCGAGCGGAGGCCATCCACACCGGATCCACGCCGTCTACAATATCAACAAATCTCCGACTAAGGTGCGTTAAACAACATGTCTAACATTCAGCTTGTTCAGTGTGTTGAGTGCAGGATGTTTAGTCACTCTTCCTCCGTCATTAGTAATAGCTTTATTTGTGATAAATGCATGCTAGTTAGCTCTCTGACGGAGAAGATTGCAGCATTAGAGGTGCGCATCC
>CM040994.1:9497683-9508312 GCA_022985145.1 Pangasius djambal
TGCAGAGGTAAGAGGTAAATTGGTAAGAGGCAGGACACTCCTTGGAAATGCCAGGCATGTGATGTTCACTTGTGTGTTCAGCTGAAAAGGAACTGTTTCCTAGAGTGGCACAAAGATGTATAGATGTATAGCTGTTCAATTCTGTGGGCTTCAAAGAGTGGGCTTTTACTATATTCTAAATAAACTACAAACAAAAAAATATATAAATTTCTTTTGTCCTCACATTCTTTTTCATAGCACTTCCCTCTCAGCCACATTCCTGACTCAACGGCTCATTACGCAGGTCATTATGCGGGTCTTTGTCTTCTTAGGTGTCAATCACATTATTATTCGTGATCATTCACGCACTCTTGCATATGCCCTTTCGAAACAAAAAGTGTCTTAGAAAATTTAAATAAGTATATTGTTACTGTGATAAGATGATTATCACACCATTTTGATGCAAAAAATCTAGGCTACAAGATCCAGTTCTCGAAAGTCTTGTGAACCAATGTTCTGAATGTGTTTTATGGCCTTATTTCAGTGACTTAAAAATTTTAGTTTTTCACTAACCACGCATAAATGCTGTTTTCTCAAAAACACAATCATGTATAAACATGCTGCTCACATATTATTGTAGCCCAGTTTGTGCTGATTACAGTATTATCAGACTTTAGCCATTAATATATTTAAAAGCAACTGAAAAAAGCACAAATGTCAGGGCATGTCAAAAGTTGTCCAGGGCCCCAAAACACCCTCAGACCCCAGAGGGTTAAAAGGGAGTGCTTACACCTTAACGAACTGTTGGACTTGACTAATTGAAAGGAAACATGGCTCCAATGAAGGAGTTGTCAGTTGAAACATTGGAAAGGATTATAAAACTCCTTCAACATGGAATTTCAACACGGAGTGTGGCCAAAGAAGTTGGTTGGCAAATATAAACTTAATGGGAAGATTTTAAAAAGAAAACATACAGGCAGACTAAGGAAGACGTCAAAGCATCAGGATAGAAAACTCAAAGCAATATGCCTTGAAAATAGAAAATGCACAACAAAACAAATGAAAAATCAATGGGCGGAAACAGGAGTCAATGTTTGCGACAGAACTGTAAGAAACCGGCTGAATGAAATGGGATTTACATATAGAAAAGCCAAACGAAAACCAGCACTATCACCTAAACAGAAGAAAACAAGGTTACAGTGGGCTAAGGAGAAGCAATCATGGAGTGGGGATGATTGGATGAAAGTGATTCAGTGATGAATCACGAATCTGCATTGGCCTAGGAGATGATGCTGGAACTTTTGCCTGGTGCCGTTCTAACGAAACATATGAAGATGACTGCCTGAAGAAAACAATCAAATTTCCCAACTCATTTATGACATGGGATTGCATGTCAGGTAAAGGACCAGGGGAGGTGGCAGTCATTACCTCAGCAGTCAATGCACAGGTGTACAGTGAAATTCTTGACACTTTTCTCTTTCCATCCAAAGAAAATAGGTTTGGTGGTGATGAAGTAATTTTTCAGGATGACAACGCATCGTGCCACAGAGCAAACAGTGGTGAAGCTTTTCTTCAGGAAAGGCATTTCAAATCAATGACATGGCCAGCAAACAGTCCGGATCTCAATCCAATTGAAAGTTTATGGTGGATATTAAAAAAAACTGGTCCAAAATAAGGCTCCATCCTGCAAAGCTGATCTGTCAACTGCTATTCGAGAAAGCTGGAACCAGACTGATGGGGAATATTGTTTTTCTATGCCTCAAAGAATTCAGGCTGTCATAAAAGCCAGAGGAGGAGCAACAAAGTACTAATTGTGTTTTTTTGTTGATGATTCCATAATTTTTTCCTCAACATTGAGTGATTCCATACTTTTTTCCTCTACTTGATTTGGAAAATGACATGCCATTAAAAAAAATTTTTTTGATGTACGTTTCACAAAGCCAGAATGTTAAGCTATTGAACAAAACCTTTTTTGTGTCATATCTGTGATTTGTTTGCTATAAAGTTAAAAAAGCTGGGTGAACATCCTCTAAGTGTGGTGATTCCATAATTTTTGCCAGGGGTTGTATATGCACCCTCTCTTACACAAACAGACTGGCTACACAAACAAAAACAATACACATTGGAATGTTTTGGTTCATTTTAAAATAATTTTTGTAATTATTTCATTTTTTCCCCCCTAGCTTTTCTAGAGAAAAATAGTTTTGTAATATTTAAATTATGAAATAAAAATAAAAAGGATACAAGGTTAGTTGTAAAATGCACCTCATTTATCAATCTTTTAGTAAAGTTGCATTGAATGTAATCCAAACCAAACAAAAAATTTCCACCTCATTTACATGAATTCATGAATGCTAGCAGAAAAGCACCTCAGAATGCATAACACATCAAACCTTGAGATGGATGGGTTATAACAGCAGAAGACCATATGAAGTTCCACTCAATTGCACAGTCTCACACACACTGGACACTTGAAGACTGGAAAAAGACCAAAGCCCGTATTCACAAAGCTTCTCAGAATTCTCTCAGAGAGCTCCTATCTTAGCCTAAAAAGTCCTAGCTGGGAGTCCTAGACTAAAAGTGATTTAAGAAACTTCTCAGAGCAACTCTGAGTAAGGAAAGTACAAAAACCTTTATCTTAGTGAGGAGGTGTGGTTGACCCCGTTGCTAGAGATGAAGCAGCAATTCAAGGACTGTGATA
Organism: Pangasius djambal; assembly: GCA_022985145.1. Classification (NCBI taxonomy): domain Eukaryota; kingdom Metazoa; phylum Chordata; class Actinopteri; order Siluriformes; family Pangasiidae; genus Pangasius; species Pangasius djambal. The sequence continues at coordinate 9,500,364 of CM040994.1, forward strand.
GTTTTTTATCAACCAATCTGTAAAGGTCGTAAAATGCGCTCTTTGCGAAAATAGAATATATGATAGTAGAATGGACAGTGAAATCATAAAATGTTTGTGTTAAGAAATTGTATAATCATGAATACAGGCTACTTTATGCAAAGTTTCTGTTATAGGCTAAATATCTTAAAGTTAATTAAAACAGCGAAATGTTGAAAATGTGTCTACTTTTGAAGCAACCAATTTCCACGTAGTAGTTACTATATTTAAGTTCTTACATTTATTTACCATACTGATTTTATTACTTGTAATCCATTTCAGATTAAAGTGAGCAAAATGGCTCACCTTTTACCAATTTACATGATTGCAGGACAGTCTATTCAAGTTGCACTTTTGGTATGTAGCCAACAATCCAAGAGAAATGGAAGGAAGTAAAAGAACAAGAAAACCAAATTGGACAGAAGAGCAGTGTTTGGAGAATATTTCTTCTTTCTGCCATTTTGTCCTCTGCTATAGAAACTCTTAAGCCTCTTAAAAGTCCTCCTCTCTACTCTTAACAATTTTTACCTTAGGAGCTGTTTTTAGGGCTAAGAGGTTTCGTGAATCATTTTTATCTTTACTAAGATTTAGTCCTAAATTTAAGGGGAAATTCTAAGAAAACGTCGTAATTCTAAGAATTTTCTTAGAATTTCATCACTAGGAGCAACTTTTAGGCTTAGGAAGCTTTGTGAATACGGGCCCTGGTCTTCTGCTGTTGTAGCTGTCAAAAAATAATAAGTACATAATAATAAGTACACGAAAAAATAATGTTAAGAAAATAGTATTTTTGATACTTCTATGTATTTTATATAATTTTCTTTAAGTGTATTTAGAAGTGCCATATATAGAACTATCTGACACTCAAGTAGGTTTGAGAGGTTTTAGAAGACCTCTGTAATAATCAAAGTATTAACTGCCTATTAACTGCCTATTAAAGTTAGCTATAGTGAAGCGCATAATAGCATGCAGTAACCACGCTCAGGCAATGGGCTTAAGGGCAAAGGAGTTTATTGGAGAATAATGGGAATACAGGTATAATGGGCTCGTTATAACAACAACATGCTTCAGTCAAGAATGATGGGACCAGACGGGGAAGGAGAAAGATCAAACTGTGGAGGTGAAATGGGTGAAGTAGGGGAATAACCAGTAGGAGAGTGTTGATCAGTGGAAATAGAAGGAACCAGAGTGGACTCAGGAAGCTCTGGAAGCTCAGGGTATGCGCTGTCATCGTGAAATAGCTGTTGAGCGGCAGATTGAGCAGCCGCGCTGCGAGAAGCCATAGGAAGCACAACATGAGTGTTAGACACCGTTTGTGTGCTCTTGTCGACCGTTGGAACACTGTGTACAATGCGTGGTGGTTCAAACGCAGTCTCAAGGGATGCAGGGGTCAGGAGGTGCTCGAGAAAGCGGGTAAATTCAGCAGCAAGAACCGAGAGTTGAAAGTAACGGCGCTGGCGTAAAGTGCGCCTAAGTCCCCTTTCGGTGTCTCTGCGGGATCGGTGAGCTGAGGTAAAAACAGAAAAGACAGGGCCCAGGCACTTAGCTCAGAGCTCAATATGTAGAACAAAAAGTAGCAAGTTTATAGCTTTAGAATATATAGCGTAATATTCAGCATTGCACAGGCTTAAATTATCTGTGACTTTAAAGTACACAAGCACACGCAGTTTAAAGTAGGAAGTATATAAACAAGTAATATAGGATAGAGATCGCTTAAATGTAGAGTCATTTTATTCTACCTTTTGTTACATTTTAACCTTAGTAAAAAGAGAACAAAAGCAGAAAACTTACACGAGTAACGCGGTGAATAAAACCCACGAGTGATCTGAGCGAAGTGAGTATCAGAAGTGAAGTTGGGAGAAACAAGGAAGTAAGTGCTTTTAAGTATGTAAGTGCAACATTCTAGTTTTAAACAGAGCGAGGCCGAAAATAAAGGTAAAATAAAGGTAAATGAGGGATAATAAGCTGGGAAGAGGTGAAGAGAAAGAGAGGTCAACAGAGTCTCAGGGAGTAGCTGGGCAGTTGGGAATTCGAAGACGGAGTTGGAAAATAAGGGGAATTTGAAGGCACAGTTGGGGAATTTGAAGATGGGAAGAAAGGGGGTTTCTAATTCCAAGAGGAATTAGAAGATAGTGGGAAATTAGAAGATGGTGGGAAAATTAGAAGATAGTGGAAAAAACAGAAACAGTAAGCAAATAAGGATAGGAGGAGCTATGAGGGCTTAGACTGAAAATAATGGAAAATTGCTGACATAGGCAAACTAAAGGAGGAGGCGCTGGTAGGCGCCTGGATATATATAGAGGGGATTTTTGGGGAGCTCAGGGCACTCAACTCTCCTCCGTGAGATTGCTGTGTCACCGTCATCTTCCTTGGGCTCATTGGAACTGGTGTATTGTTTCTGCAATAAAGAAGTTTGCTTCTTCTCATCCAATGCCTGAAGATTCTTCATTAGTTTTATTTGATTGAGTTAGAGGAAAAGTGAAAATATAGGTAATTAGAAAATACGTTGATCCACCCGTGATCGTGTCCACTCAGACGGGGACTCTGAGTTCCGACATAGCCCATCCACCTCAAGGTTCGATGTTTTGTGCATGCTGAGATGCTTCTCTACTTACCATGGCTGGCCATTTTCCTCTGACCTTTCTTATCAACAAGGCATCTATACCCACGGAACTGTCACCCACTCAATGTTTTTGTTTTTTCACAATTCTATGTAAACTCTACAGACTGTTGTGTGTGAAATTCCCAGGAGATCAGCAGTTTAAAACAAATTTTAAAAGTAAATTTTCTCGTCTGATACATCATGCTTTTTTAATTGACCAGATAAGATTTGTAGAATACTCAAGTAATACTGAACACTAAAGTAATCAATATTAAATTAAATAATATAGCATTTATCAGCATAAAAATAGTTTAGCTACTTACAAGTTAATTGATTCAAATAACTGTGTTGATATTATTGTGCAACATAATGCAGCATAATGTACATTCAGGACACCATAATGTACATTCTGATTCATCTAAATGTATTATTAATCATTAGTTATGAGTAATCAGGATACGTTTATCTCATAGACTAATAATTCATTTGAGACGATGTTCAGTCATTTTCAGCCCATGGAGGTATCATGCAAACTAGTAAATTTTTGTAGAAAAGACTGATAACTAAGTCTATAAATTTGCGATACAATTGGACAACACGATATGGTAGAACAATTCAACAGAGTACCCTTTGGTTAATAAGCACAGTTCAACCTGGGGACCACATGATGAGGCCAACACCGTAGTGTAATGTAAATTGTTCCCATACATTTGGTCCTACAGTTTTCTCTGTTGTATTGCTCTCCAGTATTGTTCAGCCCTAGTTAATTCATGTGTGTTAATGCAATAATCTGATAGGCCAGCCATTTTCTGTTATCATCTTTAGCAACAAAACATTAGGCTTTAATTCAGAGGACTTGCATAAATCAGCTGCCATGCTGACAGTGTGGAAGAATTTTTGTTGCATAAATTGCAAACAAGCAACAGAAGAAAAAAAAAAGATCCATAAATAAACAGTAAGTCGTTAACAAATATAAAAAGAAATCCACACACAAATAAAACAAGATACACAAATATTTTAATCATTTATAAATATCTGATTCTCAAATACACTCTTCAGTAGGAAATGTAGAGTTAATATGAACACATGCACCCCAACTCACTCATGCAACTATCAAGTCAGTCAATAATGTGGCAGAGCACAATGAATAAAATACAGGTCAAGCTTCAGTTAATGCTCACATCAGTGCTAACTGGATGGAACTGAAAGAAGCAAGAATTTTTTTTTTTCTCAGCGCTAGGCTAAAATGTAAAATATTGTGCTATAGTGCCACCATCAAGTCCTTCACTTGAGGGTTTCTTCACTTATGTTGAGAAGAGGGGGACAGATAGTACCTTTCCTCTTTATTAGAAGAATCAGAAAAAGAAGAAATAGCTCCAAGTTGATAAGGTAAAACTAAGGATGCGTCAATATTGATACTGGTAACAGCCCGATTCTGTGCTCATTTACTCATACTCGTGCTTGTAAAAGATGCCCTGATACAAACATCTGGTACCGTGTGTAACCATGTGACCTAAGGCTAGTTAGTGTACACTGTCACACTAAGAAACAGATGACACAAAATGATAGCGATCTGGGTGTATTTCAGAATTAATGACCAAAGCAAAGACTGCAAACTGTGCTCTGTGAAAATATCAAGAGGAGAAACTACAGCACCTTCTTACAATAAAGAAACTTGATAAAATAATTTTTTCTTTGATTTTTGCCCAATTTTTCTCCAGTTAGTCATCTGTCAATTCCCACACACCAGCCAGCTGTCTCCCATCAACTTGGGAGGGTGAAGGCTAAAACATGCTTCCTCCAAGAGATATGAAGCCAGCCACCTGCATCTTTTCAAACTGCTGCTTATGCTGTAGTACAGGGCAGTGTAATGCACTCGGATGCTCATACTCAGGTTCTTGTTAACAGAATTGGCACTATTTGATTATATATCACATACAGTTATAGAATAGACATTATCTATAATCTCTCTAACCGGTATCACCCTTCTGAATCTGGTTCCTTTCAAGCTTTCTTCCTCTAGTCAACTCAGGTTATTTAAGAGTAAGTAAGAGTAAGATATTCCTTTATTTGTCCCGCAGTGGGGAAATTGCATTTAGCAACAGCAGGGGTACAGTACAGAAAGAGTATGCACACAAGAACAAAATAGATTAAAAACTATTCAAATATGAGGTAACAAAATCAAGGAGAGGGGTGTATACACATACAGTTTGGTTGAGAATAATGTAGCTTGCCAGTAGTGTGACAGTATTGCACATTAAAATATTGCACACTGATATTGCACATAAGTGTGAGTGTAAATACTACAATGAGAGTTTATAAATAAATAAATCAGCAGTGTTCATTATAAAGTCTTACCATCACTGCTTCCGGCTTGCTCATTAGGGATAAATTAAAAATTTTAATTGAAATTTTATATCTGGATTTCTGTAAAGCTGCTTTGTGACAATGGCCATCATTAAAAGTGCTATATAAATAAAAATTGAACTGAACTGAACTCGGAGGAAAGCATTAACTTCCCTCTTTAGCAAACAGTGGGCATCTGCAAGCTCAGTTATGCTAGTGTCAATGACAGGGAAGAGAGAGTATGCCATCACTCCCACACAGACTGCATGGCCAATTTTGCTCCATGGCTGTGGCATCATCAGGATTCTAACTTGCAATCTAATGAATGGCTCAGCAGAATGGAGGGCATTCACTCGAGGTCTACCCATTGTTAATAGGGCTCAGACAACTGTGAAGAGTTAGAGTGCGAGATATTTTTCCATTTAGGGCTAGTACAAGTCCAACAGAACTTTCATGGGCACCTAGCCATGAGCTATACTATGTTGCAGTCACTTAGCATATCTTACTTGGAACTTATATGAGCACCTAGCCATGAGCTATGTTGCAGTCACAAAAGCAATAGGGTTACCTGGACATTGTGAATGGACACCTAAAAAAAAATAATAAATAATAATAATAATAATAATAATAATAATAATAATAATAATACAAAAAATATAGTCCCAAGGCATGATCCATTTTGCTGCAGTGGCTTTACATTATGATGCCTGTGCTAACAAGTGGTACACGAGATAGCTTTTGCAGGTTTGACTGAACGTGTCTGCCATTGTAGATTGTGCCAACAATGCCTGCTGTCACCCATAAATTGAACTGGTGGAGAACCATCCTGCATCCTCTCCTAGATGTCTCATTGCCAGGAGTGAGGTTTCGATCAGCCATCACAGAAAGATCAATGGCTGCAGATTGGAGTGACTGCTACAATGCAAGTAGCAGCTAATTGCCTGCGTGTTCCATGCATGAAGCAATGTCGTAAGGTCTCAGTAGTATATGGGCACTGCATCCATATTCAGTGTTAGGGCATCGTGTGCCTGAACATAGAGCTTAGTCTGGCTTTTGGCAGCCTACATGAAACATTGCCTTTCAATGTCAATTACAAATGTCCGCAAATATCTGCTCAAGTGTAAATTTTTGTAAGGTGGTACGTTCTAAACATTATTATTTCTAATAGTAGCTTGCTTTTACAAATATCTGCTAAAGTGTAAATTTTTCATATATTTATACAAATTATGTCTGTTTGACAATTTCTACACAAGTCCAAAGCTCCTAAAAGACTTGCTTTCCATGAACTTTGGTGCATGTGGGACTTCCAGAGACAACAGGAAGGACTGCCCTCAGAATGCAGATAATTCACTCTCAAAAAAGTCTGCTAGGGGATCCATCAGGTGGATTCGGGATGGGTCTCTTGTATTTGTGAAGTGGATGGACACACAAGAGGTATCTTTCTGTTCTACCATCCATTCTGCTTATACAGGAGACACTGTGCAGAGGAGAGTGAAATCACAAGGTACATGGAGGACAAAGACATTTCCATGTCCTGCACCTGTGACTGCATACAACCAGCACATGGGGGGTGTTGACCTGTCTGATCAGCTGCTACACTACACAGCACAAAACAATGAAGTAGTACAGAAAGATTCTTCTACACTTCTTGGACATTGCTGCCACCAACGCTTTCATTGTGCACAAAGAGATATATAGTAACTTGTCCCATAAAGAGTTTATGGAACAACTCATCACAGAGCTTTGTGGTGTCTCACAGAAAGTAGCACCAAAATGGACCAGTAGTGACCATGTACCAGTTCCAGGAACTGAACTGACCTCAGATGCTAGGAATGTTGCCTCTGCTGGTCGCAAGAGCTGTGTGCATTGCAAAGCAGTGCATGGTAAGAAACAAAAAACACCATGGAAATGCCAGGCATGCAATGTGCACCTATGTCTTCAGTTGAACAGGAACGGCTTTCAAGAGTGGCACAGAGATGTGTGATTGTGTATAGGGTGTAAGAGTGGGCTTTTACAAACCTTACACCCTTTTTATTTTGCACTGTTCCTGTTTGCACTGTACAACTACATGTTTCATGTGTAAATTCTAGTATAGTACATATCCTGGACATTTTCAGCGAGTAGGTTATACATAGGGTGTAAGAGTGGGCTTTTACAAACCTTACACCCTTTTTTTTTTTTTTTATCTTGCACTGTTTTACCCTGAATGTCTGTTTTTGCAGTTTTGCCCTGAATGTATCTTCTGTACCACTACATGTTTCATATGTAAATTCAAGTATATGTCTTAAGTTTTATGTAAAGTACATGTATAAGACAACTCTTTCAGTATGTTTGTTATGTGTAGGTTTATATACACTCCTGTGTTGTTTTTTGTTTGTTTCTAATAAACTGTTTACATGCACTCACAAGTGAATCTCAAGTTATTTTGCCTGACAGTTAAATATATTCTAAATAAACTACAAACAAAAAATATATTTATTTTGTCCTCACATTCTTTCTTGTAGCACTTCCCTCACAGTCACATACCTGACTGAAAGGCTCATTATGCAGCTTAGGCGGGTCTTTGTCTTCTCAGGTGTGAATCACTGCATTATGCATGATCATTCACGCCTCCTCGCATATGGACTTTCTATACAAAAAGTGTCTTAGAAAATTTAAATCAATATATTGATTTCTCTGAATGAGTGAGCAGGATAATTTTCACATCATTTGGAACCAAAAACTCTAGGCTATAAGATCCAGTTATGGCCTTATTTCAGTAACTTTTTTTTGTTTTTTTTCGATAACCACACATACAGTCAGGTCCATAAATATTGGGACATCGACACAATTCTAACATTTTTGGCTCTATACACCACCACAATGGATTTCAAATGAAACGAACAAGATGTGCTTTAACTGCAGACTGTCAGCTTTAATTTGAGGGTATTTACATCCAAATCAGGTGAACGGTGTAGGAATTACAACAGTTTGCATATGTGCCTCC
>CM040994.1:9523271-9535700 GCA_022985145.1 Pangasius djambal
CAAAATTTGAGTATTTTTCTATGTTATGTTCATGTTTATGTTCATAAACTTTTTATTTAATAAAATATGTTTTCATAGTTTGTGTTGTCCCTTATTATCAATGCAAAATGGTCACTAACTAAAGAGGATTTATGCTGATATTGCCCAAAAACCCTATTTTGTTCAGGCGTTTCCAAACTTTTGGAGGGCAGTGTACTTAGATAGCCACCCTATGTAGCTAGTCATCCCAATGTGTGGTGGATACTCATCAATCACATTGAGCCAAGTGGCTATGCGCGGTACCACCACCTTTTGAGGTTGTGAGGACAGTGGGAATCCCCTGTCTACACTAATGGTCTTGTAAATAAATTGATTGACCTTGCAGTTTTTAATTAAGGCGAGCCTATACTGCATTCCTTTTAGTGCCAAGTATGTGCCCTATGGTACTATGTGGACCAAACGTTGACCAATTGATCCTCAGACCTCAAACTGTTATTCTGTCATGGATGAAAGACACTGCGGGCTCCCTTTTACAAACAGTCTAGCTGTTGGTAAGGAGTGGTAAAATTGTTCTGTGAACCCTGGATAACATAGAGAAGGTTCCAGGGAAAGTCCGTTAAATGACAGCAGCATTTACAGTATTGCAAACTCTGCATCATGTATTGTAAGATGTCATAAATAGTATTATGGTGTTATGATGTTCATTTAAAAGCTTTGACTTTTTTTTTTTTAGTCAAATTTGTTATAAGGCAGTTTGTAATGCTTTGAAAACTTCGAAAACTTCATTCTTCTAAAATTTATTTTTTGCCATCAGGTTAAATGCAAGTTTGGTGTGACACAAATGAATTTTTTCTTTATTATAGTGTAAAAAACCTGTGAAACAATTGTACCAGCAAAAAAGTAGCTACATTCATAGCTACTGGTATCTGGTATACTGGTATCAAATTCATTATTGTACATTATGTGGAAATAATACTAATCATAATGTAGTTGCAAAATATGTAATATTGAAACAAAAAATCAACCCTGTTACATTTTTGTGAAAACATCTTTAGTTGTAAATAGGACATTACAGCAAGACCAGATCAGTCATAGAGTTACACACATAACTAATTAGCATTGAATTATTCCAAATTATTCAGTCCTATTTATTCACTAGTTGCTAAATTGTGGACACTGTTTCTTACACTGCAATAAAAGTTTTTCTTTACACCTGGAAGCCAAAGTGTTAAGTCATATGTTTAAAAACTTTAACAGTTCATGAAATTAAATAAGAAAAATGTTTTTATCAAAATAAGAACTGGATATTTGTTCATCTTGTCTCCTGTAGAACAGTCCTCTGCCATTGTTCTATTTTTGTTGTGTATATATTTAAATTATGATTTTGTTTGCACTCCACATACTATACTCTGTTGATGCATCCTGCACTTTTTTTGTAATAAAGTATTATTAATGAGAAATAAATTGTCTATTGTCTGTGGCAGCAACAAACCTAAGTCTTGAGATAGGAACTGTTATGATTATTGCGATCATTATACATTCATGGGAAAAAGAAAGTATACCATCCTTCAACTGTACATTTTTTTAACAGTTGTGTGGTCCTCACCAATTTCTATAAATAAATAAATAACCTCAGGTCACAACAAAAAAACACAACATTTTTCCCCAAAACGTAATCCAACATTTATAAACCAGGTGGGAAAAAATAAATGTATATGTATAATATAAAGGAGAGTTGAGGAAAAGTCAAAAGAGGTGGAGTCTTTGAAGCCAGACGCACCAACTACACTGACAGGAACACCTGGCGTATGCCCACTTCATCCATCTTTTATCACTAATAAAAGAAGAAGTGGGACTAGAACTGGAAGGAGATATGATGATTTAAATGCATGGTAAGACCTGTCCTAGGCGACTGTCTGAGGGGCAGGCCAAGGTGATGTGAGATCAAAAAGAGAACAAACCACACCCTCAACCTCTTCTTGCTAGCAGGAGAGACAGGATGTCAGCTGCAGAGAAACTACTGTGGGAACATGCTGTGTCCAAAAGCAACCACATGATGGCATCAGAAGACACCGCTGATGAGGGTGCCCCTACAGATGGTACAGAACTAACAAATGATGTATGGCTATTGAACACAATCTATTTTAGTAATACTAATCACCATGAAAGAAAAAAAAAAAAGATTTATAAAAAAAACTTTTTATATGCACAGGAATGTATTGTGGGATGTAATAAAAGAACAATACCCCACTGAAAGGGACCCATCAAGACTGGAACACTGCAGGCTGGCAGAACATGGAGACAACCTGGAATTCAACAAAGCTTTTCAAACTAAATGGAAACAATTGACTGGTGAGCCATGGGACAATAGCAACACAGTGAGAGCACTGATCTTAATGTCTCTAATAATGTCCCTAAAAAGTTCAGGAGGAACTGAACCAGGTTGTGGGCCTTGTTTTTGGCACAAGCTATACTGGGTACATCATAGTGTTTTATATTTACCTCAAGAAGATGGTGAGCAAGGCCTTCTGCATCTACAGAGTAGAACTGTTCCCCTCCGTTTACAGTTTTTATAAAGGTTTTTAACTAGTTCAATTGTTTTTCAGTTGGAAATCTTTGACCAGTGTTACCAGATTAAACACCTACAGACTACCTGTTTTTTTTTATCATAATCTTTTTAAAGTGTGGAAACTTTTTAAGGCGCAAACAGCCACAGTTACAGACTCCTTATACTGGTTGTTAAATGAGTTCCTGATTCATGGGACATCCCTCAGGGTGTAGGCAGGGCGTTTCCTGGGACTATTTCCAAGTCTTGACTTACCACCTGGGACGCTTGGTGGACTTCGCCTTCAAAATGCTGATAGAGTAGTTGCACAGCTAGGACTAAGGTCTATAAGGATATAACTACTCTATAACTACTCTAAAATGGAATTCTGTCCTTTCACATAAGGACAGAGAAATGATTGTGGAGTATTGTGCAGGAATGGAGAGGCTTGATGAGGAGGATCCTTTCCCTGCATTGACACTGTCTCCAATCCTGGAAGCATTAGAATGGAAAAATATCATGAATATGAATTTACATGTTATTTCTGGCAAATACTAAGAAATGGTTGTTGACTTGAGGGTGGTACCAGGAGTCAGGCTGATGGAGACTCCCAATTTCTCCATTAATACCCACCCCATACTCGGGACATGACTTGGGCTCCCTCATCACTCACTATGTCCTCCAGGATGCCAAAGTACCTGAATACATGGTTAAAGATCTCGACAACAGAAGGAAGTCAACTGCCAAAAGCGAAGGGACTTGGAAAAGTGGCCTACTACCATAATGACCTTGTTGTTTGACTACGCGAGTACTGTTCCTCTCACACATAGCTGCACAACCAACCTGGAACTCTTGACTGTCTAATGTCACCATTTCTACCTTTCCCAGGAATTTACCTGGGTCATAGTCAGTGCCGTTTATATTCCACCTCAGGTGAACATGAACACTGCCTTATGTGAACTACATGAGGCTCTCACTCAACACCAGACTGTTCACTAGGACTCTAGGGTACTTTAACAGTGCCATCCCCAAACACGCAGTGCCAAATTTCCACCAACACATCACCTGCCCCACCAGGGGAGAAAGGATCCTGGACCATTGCTACACTCCATTCAAAGACAGCTACTGGGCACAGTCTCATCCACCGCTTGGGAAATTGGACCATGCCGCCATCTTTTTCATACCTAGATACAAGTAAAGGCTGAAACAGGAAGCACTGTTAAAGCCACTGATTGGTCTATCCAGCCTGAGACCTCCCTCAGAATGTCTCGGGCTGGACAGACCAATCAGTGATGACTCAGTGCAGCTAGCAGTCAGTCAGTTTAACCTGCTTGTCTGCTCCCTGGCCTTGGCTCTAGATTGTCACCGATTAACTAGGCCTATGAGCTATGCTGCAAGAAATGAGAGTAGCACCTTCTCAAGTTGGATGGATATCATCCAGCCCTAACAGGTCAGCCTTGCCCTCAAAATTGTTCCATTCATCTATAAAGCCCACACTGTTTTCAGAGCACCACCTGGACATCCAGCAGTTCAGTGACCATAACCTGCTGTAAGCTACATTGCTACACCGCATTGGAATGGGGCTGGATCATATTACTGCATCGCTGTCGCCTTCACTAATTTACACACCTCTACAATATTACTCTTAGTAGCCTCTGACTGACGAAGACATATATGATTAGCTTCTATGTGAAACACTATCTTTGAAAATCTATGCTTGCCTAAGACCTTAAGATTACCTGCTATGTCTGGCCCCCCGGGCTTCGTATACACCTCACTAAAGCTGCTGGTGCCCCTAAAGACCTAGCTAACTTCATGTGCCTTAAGGTAATGTCTCCTATAACCAGAGCTCTTTCGGGTTTCTCAGCAGGTGCTTCAGAGCAAACCTGTTAGGCACAAAGGAGTGGTGCTCCTGTGGGTGAGCCTTAGTGTAACCTTTGGCTTTGCGATTATTCTGTCAAGTTATCACCCATTCGCCACGTTCTCAGGGCTCTGATGCTGGGGGATCCTAAGGCATCCAGACTTTTTCCTTAAGCCTAAGGCATCCAGACTTTCACTTACAGGAACTACTCTGCTCTCACTCTTGCTAGAGGCTGGATGCGCACCTCTAATGCTGCAATATTCTCCAACAGAATGCCAAGTAATATACATTTATCACAAATAAAGCTACTACTAATGATAGAGGAAGAATGACGAACCATCCTGCACTCAACACACTGAACAAGCTAAATGTTTGCCATGTTGAATGTTAAACCTACCTTAGTCAAAGATTGTTGAGATTATTTTACACAACATGTATGGCCTCCACTTGCTGTCTTTTGACAAAAAAAACCCAAAAGTGTTCAATGAAAATGTGGCAGATAATGAAATGTGGGATGTGAGAATACAACCAAAAAGGTATAGTTTAAATACAGACACAGGCAAGAAACTTTCAGAAAATGATTTGAAAACAGGAACTATGTCAATATAACATCTTGCTGACATTCATGAGGAGGTTGTTCTCCTGACACCAGTTCTCCAGGCTTTTAATCTCCTCCAGGTAGGCCTTCTTGTCATTATCAGAGATCAGGACCGCCACCCTGTTGGAACTGTGTTCTAGTTTCCTCCCGTATTGCCTATTTGTCTCCTTCACTGCTCTGTGCATGTCGTAGGACACTTGTCCATGTTTCCAGTGGTGAGCCCCATGTTATAGGCTGCGGTGTGAGAATTCATAGCATTGTGGATGGTTTTATCCACCCACGGCTTCTGGTTGGAAAATGTTCTGAGTTTAGTTTCCTGTAACATCCACCAGCTTCCTGATAAATCTCACAACCGCTTCCATAAACAAGTCGATGTCATCAGTGCTATGAATAAACTTGTCCCAGCCTGCATCATCTAGAGCACCCTGCAAAGCAGCCCAGCAAACTTTAGTTGTATTTCATTTTGTAGGGGTTCGCTGGAATTAATTTTGTACTGTAATATATATATATATATATATATATATATATATATATATATATATATATATATATATATATAATTATTGTGGATTCCTTATTTTCTTTACATGATACATAAGAAAAAAATATTTAATTTAAGTTTGACCTTTGGTTGACGTCATTCCTAGTCACCCAGTTGCATCAGGCTCTCTCAGTTCAGCATGAGACTAGAGGGAGTCAGGTATGTTGTGGTTTTTTTTGCATCTCTCCATGATATCAAGTAAAAATGTGTTACACTGAGTGAAAATATGACTCAATATTGATTACAGAAGTGTTATAAAACTAGAATGAGTTCAAGTATGATAGTTTCAGACTGCAAAAATGTGACTATATTTTCTATATTTAATCCGAATGTTAGTATTAAATCATGAGTGTGACAACCACTATGAGTGGGTCCTATTACGTTCTGATCATTAATAATAATTAATACATCATTAATAAGACCTTTACTAGGTAAGACCTTCTTACTTGGTTTTCATTAATTTCTTTTTTTAGCAAAATTGTTTGCTAGGTTGAAAGAGGCTAATTCAAGTTGGCCTAATGTTACTGGCAAAGGACAGAGTTTTCTACTTTCAGAATCCTCAGGCAACAAATGTCACACCCAGCAGTTGGAATGGTCACATTAGCATAAGTGTTAGCTGTCAGGAGAGCAGTATTATGGTTATTTCTGTGTGTTCTTTCCCAAGGTCGTCATTTCTCTGAACCCACAAGGGAACACCAAACAAAGAAATTGTTAATAATATTGACAATACTGCACCTATGGGAGCACACAATTTCAATGTGAAAGGCATTTAGCTTGTGATTTAGAAGAATTTGTGGAATAAAAGGTTTCTTCTTGCTCCTAGGCAGCTTTGCAATTAGAGCCACCACTGCGTCTCTTCATCTGGTACCTGCTGGGCCTATACTGGCTCCCCTCGTTGTTGGGATGTTCTTGTGCTTGATTCCCACGTTGGTTTCCCTTGGTGGGGGAATGCACTTATGCTTTTCTTGTTTTATCTCTTCTATGGACTATCCTCCTATAGATCAGAGAGCTGCACTTTCTTGCAGTGAGAAGCATGCACCCATGTATCTCTTTGATAATCACCTGCCATGGTCCCAGCCACCTTGGAGCATTCCACACCTTACATCTGAGATCCTTTACTATGACCCACTCCCACATAGCCAGCCAATGGATGTGGTACGATGCACTATGACTCATAGGCAGAGCAGCTTTCACCTTCTACATGGAGTCAGGTCAATGATGTCCACCATCACATGGTCAAAGGCTGGTCTGGCACTGGGTGGGCTAAAACCTATACAGGGTCTCCCTTTCCCACATTGTGAGTCACACATATTACACTTTTTTTTTTTTTTTTGCAAAATTTATCAGCAAATGTAGACAAACCAGTAGAAAAAGGAGCATACTTATTTACAAGGTCAATCATGCCCCCCTTAAACACATGGTCCACCCCATGTGTCAATTTAGCTAAAAAGGGGAATGTACATTTAGGATGGGCAGGACGCACATCCTGAGTAACCCAAACCTCCATATTAGGGTCAAGTGAACAACAAGATCACCACTGGCCCACATCCCAAGCGTCTGCTCCAACCTGTAAATCTGAAATGTCATTAAGAGAAGTCAAAAGTACTTTGGGGTCAGAATCATCACAATAATGGAGTGACATTTGTTTGTTTTTCATCGTAGTATCAGCTAGAGCATTACCCTGTGAAATAAAATCTGTTTGTTTGTTTAGAATGTGCTTGACATTTACAAAAAGCTATTTCTTTGGGTAATTGAATAGCATCCAAAAGATTACTAACAAGTTTAGCATGTGCAATAAGTTTCATATTCATGGTTTGAAAACCCCTTAGCTTCCAGATAGCACCTGTGGAATGGCAGACAGAAAAAGAACATTGGCTATCTGGAAACACTGTTAAGGATTTTCCTTCAGATAATATAGATGCTCTCATCAGAGCGAACAATTCAGCAGCTTGTGCAGAGAGGGTGGTAGGAAGTTTTGCCGTTTCTATCACAGAGAATTGATCCACCATTGCATAGGCGAGCCATCAGTCAGCCTCAGTGGAAAACCATCCATGAAGAAAATATTGTCGTAAATTTCAAAAGGAGTCTGTCTAATGTAGGGTCTATGTTTGTAGTTAATGTCTATAACAGGCATAGTCATGAGGCAGGCCTTCAGTTTCATTTGCCTGGATGGAAAGATAGCATGCATGTAGCTGTGACATGGTAGGTGCACGCTTGACTGAGAATAGAAGGCACTACGTGTGGAACATGCATAGCTACTCAGTCAGCGCATGAGATCACAGCTTCAGTAGCTGCAGCCACAGCACATAAACAGGATAAATGGCCCCTGATCACTGGATCCAAACATTTATTATAATAATCAATTGGTTTCAGCCAATCACCATGTTTTTGAGTGAGAACAGCTGCCATGTAACCATCCCTTTCATTCATGAATAATTTAAAAGTGTGATTATAGTCTGGAATGCCCAATGCAGGTACCAAAGAGAGAGAAATTCAGCCTTGATATAATTTGAAACTGTTCTTTAGAAACCTTGTGTCCACTAGGAGAAACAGCAACAGAAGCATCACTGTCTGCAGCACACTGAGGAAGAACACAACAACAGATCAATGAACTAAATTAGGAACTTTGAGGAGGTGTAAAAGATTCCAAAATCCTAGCCAACTCCATACTGAACATGGTTGGACTTGCTGAATAGCCCTGTGGCAGGACTGACCACACCCGCCTTTTGCTCTGAAATGGGAATGGACAACAGGATGCAGATGTAGCAATGGCCCCTTCTCCACTGACACGGTTCTGGTGTGGGTTCCTGGCCTGTGCCAATTCTTGAGCTGTTGTGCGCATTTTCACCACAGAGATGGTGGGTCCAGGCCGGAAAAATCAGTTCCATCCTTGCCCAAAAAAGTGGCTGGACTGGAACCCCAGAACCAGTTACATCAGGGGGTGGGTGCAGTGCAGGGGCTGGGAAATGTAGCATCACCAGGAAAAGTTTTCTGAACAACAACAGTGTTGGTAGCTAGTAAATACCGCAACAGAAAAAAAGACACAAAAATGTCTGAAAAAGTAGCTCAGCAGTGGTCTTCAGTGGAAACTTGCATTCTACTGTCGATATGGTCTTCAACGGAGATGCAAAACAAACTAGAGAGCTTGTAAAGAAAAAAAAAGGTATACAAGGAGGTACAGCAAGAAATGCTAAACACCAGCTTCAATCAGATAAACAAACTCAAGAAACTTAAGAAGGACCTCTGCAAAAGTGGTAGTGGATGAAGCAAAAAAAGTTGTGCACTACGAAGTTTTGGATTCTGTACTCGGACACCGACCAGCCAGTCAATTAACCGGCATATTGAATTCAGCGCCACTGGTCAGGCTGCAAACGAATACCAAGTCACTGGTGTCTGTTTTTAACCTCAGTAAGATATAACTTGTGCCAAATTATTATTGTTTTCTAGTTTTCCTTTTACACATCTAATGTTATTTATGAACAATGTTGTGTATTATTTTGACCAGCCTACCTACTAGGTTGACGTGTTACAAAGTTTGTAGCTAGCAGCTTAGCCACAAACAATGGTTTACTTTGGTTATAATATAAATGCACACACAAGAGGTTTTGGATTGCTGAGTAATGTGCTTTTTTTATTTTTTGGCATACAGACTGTTCGATCGAAGCTGATAAGGACCTGAAGGAAGCTGAGTCATCCTCTTCTTCCTCATCCCAACAAAGAGAGTGTCTGGATAGGAGCAAAAACGGAAGAGGGATTCAAACCAGGAGCTGCTTGATCATGTGTCCATGCTGAATAAAATGGATTTGAACTACAAATTCAGTGCTGGCACTGTTGGGCTGGATGGTTGCTGTGATGGAGGGTCTACAATTTTTTTTTAATAACATTTTGTGTAGATTGTTTGTAATATTTTGTTGATCGTGATGCCTGTGTTTTATTTCTTTATTTTGTTTGCACTTGTCTACCTAACACTTGTTTACCTCATTGTGTTGCTTACCGCATTGTTCTTGTTTTCATAAGGCACAGTTTACATTTGCACACGAAAAAGACAGGAAAAAATAGTAAAAGAGAAACAACAATCTCAGTACAACAATTTCACTCTTCTTGTGTGTTGAAATACTGTAACAATACAGTTCGTACATGAGTTCCTTCTGGTTGTCCATGCTGAAGTAACGCCTGGATAGGTGGTTGCATGTTCACATGCACAGCTGAATTGTCCTCATAATACTAGTCTCCTTGCAGATATTGTGTAGCACACAGTAAGTAAACACCATCTTCTTAATCAGCTCCAGTTTACAGTCATTCCTTTTTTTTAGCCTCCCAAAACTCATCTCCACAGCTGACCTTGCTTGACTCACCCTGTAATTGTACCTTTTTGTTCTGTCGGCCAGTGTCAGAAAATGGTTTTATTAGCCAGTTCTGCAGAGTGTAAGCTGGGTCCCCAATCAAGTAGTGGCCAACATCACAGCCAGAGATGTTGACTATGTGTTGGTTAAACAGATGTCCATTTCCTAACATGTCCCACAAAGATGACTGTCTGAGGATTCTTGAATCGTGAACACTCCCAGGATAGCCAACACACAAATCCCAGAAGAGTCCTTTCCCATCCACCACTGCTTGCAGTACTATAGAATGCCATCCTTTTCTATTAATATAGTCATGAGGATACTCTTGGGGTGCTATAATGGGTATTTGGCTGCCATCAATCGCACCAACACATTGTGGTACTGATTTTCAAAAAAACGCACCATCTCCTCCAGCTTAGCAGAATCATGGAATTGTATGTGTATCACCAGAAGCACTTTAAAGTACTGCATTACAGAAGTCCTGCAGAAAGTTAATTACTGTGCTTATGCCTATCCAAAAAAGGTGACTGACACTTCTGTACTTCCTGCCGGTGACCAGCTTCCAGCAGTGGTTAGTACCTAGCAAAAGTGGTCCAAGGAAGGACAACTGGTGAACCGGCCACATGGTCATGGTCATTGATGGCAAAACCTAGATCATCTGGACCGATCCCACAGAAGAGTTACTGTAGCATAAATTGCTGAAAAAGTTAATGCTGGCTATGGCAGTAAGGTGTCAGAAGAAGACAAGTGGGTGGAGGAAGTGTGATGCTCTGGGCAGTGTTCTGCTGGGAAACCTTGGGTCTGTTTTGGTGGCACAAGGAGGACCTATGCAATATTAGGTAGGTGGTTTTAATGTTATGACTGATGTGTGGTGTGTGTGTGCGTGTGTGTGTGTGTATATGTGTGTATATATATATATATATATATATATATATATACACACACATTCTGCGATCATCCACTTTAGTTGTCTTCCAGGCCTTTCGATGTTGTTGAGCTCACTAGTACTTTCTTACCCAACTGTTGATTTGGCCACACCTACGGTTTTTGCTATCTCTCTTATAGAATTATGTTGTTTTTTCAGCCTAATGATGGCCTCCTTCACTTGTATTGAGATCTCCTTGGACCTCATATTGGCAGCTCCAGTCAAACAGCTGCCAAATGCCAACTCAATACCCGATACCAACTCCAGACCTTTTATCTGCTTCATTTGTCTTGAATGGGAATGGACCACACCTGGTCAATTAACTTCTTGTCAGTCAATTGTCCAGATACCTTTGAGCCCCTGAAAATGGAGGTACTTTGTTTAAAATGGCTGTAATTCCTAAATGGTAAATGCCATATTTTTGTGGAACCTCTTAAAATAAAGCAGAAAGTCTACACTCCGATCACATCTTGATTGTTTTTTTCTCAAATCCATTGTGGTGGTGTATAAAGGCAATATTCACAAAAACTCCAAATACTTCCGGACTTAACTGTATATATATATATATATATATATATATATATATATATATATATATATATATATATATATATATATATATATATAATCTCCTGAGTACAGTAGTACAGGGTGGGGTAGAACAGTCTGTGGGACAGAATCGAAATGCACTGCAGTTCAATCAATGTAGTCTCATCAAACAATTCGGAAGTGAGATTGGTGAATCAATAAGAGTTAGTATGATGAGAAGTGAACTCTGAAATTCCCCATCTAATAGCTACTTCTAAGAAGTTGTTTGTGGCCAAGTAACTGAACAGCCAAATACCTCTGTCATTGATGCATCAAAAATGAATTTAATTCTGAAATCTGAGGTATTTCAGAATCTGATGAGAGTATATCCTGATGAGAGTAATACTTGAACAAACTTGATGTGACGAATGGTGAAATGGTTGATGAGATAATGACCAGCGTAATGGGGCAGGCCAGAGATGTAATGACAGTCTGGCTGTGCAACGGTACAACTACACCTACTGTTGATTCTGTTGTTGATTCTTTTGCACTTTGTTGACTCCAGCAGTTCAGGTATCCCGTTGGCTGACTCCTATTCTGTAAAATCTTAATCTGACAAGGGTGCTTGGAATTATTAGGTAAGGCTGAACAAGACAGCAGATGTAGCTGAGCAAAGTTTACGGTCAGTGGGTAGAACTCTGAATAACAAAAGCAAAGAATTAGCAGTCATGTTCATTCAAAACCTCCCAGACAATAAACTAGCACTAGATTTCAAGAATAGAAAAGTACAATCGTGGACTGCATCTGAGGTTCTGGAGCAACTTGAGTTGATAAGAGAATGGAAGTTGACAATGAGTCAAGCTGTATACACTGCCCTCCAAAAGTTTGGAAACGCCTGAACAAAATAGGTTTTTTGGGCAATATCAGCATAAATCCTCTTTAGTTAGTGACCATTTTGCATTGATAATAAGGGACAACACAAACTATGAAAACATATTTTAATAAATAAAAAGTTTATGAACATAAACATGAACATAACATAGAAAAATACTCAAATTTTGGATTCATCAAAGAAATCCCCATTAGCAGCTATTACAGCTCTACATACT
>CM040994.1:9535800-9567210 GCA_022985145.1 Pangasius djambal
TAACTTACCACAGCAGTCTCTGAGCCTGGAACTAATGTGACTATCTCACCTTGTATTAAGTCTGAACAAGTCACAGCTGTAGCTGACGATAATGCGTTGGACAAAGTATTGACTTTGCTGTAAAAGGCATTACTATGCAACACTCAGTCTATGCATGGTACCTGGCCTAAGCAAAACAAACCAAACTTGCATATGCAAAATGTTTTATTAGTATTGAGAATAGCATGAATGTTCTTTGCAGAATGCGTAATTTGTGTTTCAAGTGTTTTGCAGCATGACAAGTCTGGTCAACAGGGAAACTAGATGATTAGATGACTAGAGATTGAGGTGGAGCTGTGCGAATATTCCTCTGGTGAAACAAACATCAAGTCTGTGTATTCCTTCTTTTGTGAAAGTGTTGGCAAAACAAAGACTGGTTTTTCAGAATATCATACAAGTTAATTACAGTGACAGTTTGTTCTACGCAAATGTGTTGGTACAGGACAAAGTTGAGCAGGGAATGCTGGACAGTGGCTCTATGGCAACAACTCTGAGCGCCTAAGTAGTGCCTCAACTCAGAGGCGCCAGAGTCATTGACCAAGAAATTCTTAGTCCTTCAAACATTGTCTTGCTTGGTCTGATGTGTATCCTTGTATTGCTTTGGAGGACCTTGAACAAATCACTGACGGTGTGGTTTGTCAAAATGCAGGCAAGGTGTGTCGTGTGGTAGCCTCACTGTGAGAGGTTCTACATCTGGAGCAAGCACTATAAGTAACTATACTATAAGTTTCAGTCAGGATACTATAGGTATACTATAGGCTTCAGCATCTAAAAGACCACAACCTGAAGTTGCCTCTGTCAAAGTGTAGGTTCTTGAAGAAGTTTGTAAAATTTTTGGATTATGTTGTGTCAGAAGACGTGGTGGGCAGTAATCCAGAAAAAAATTTAATCTATCATATGACTGAGAAGAATCTGATGGAGAGCAAGATTAGGTCCTTTCTAGAGACCTAGAATGAAGAAGGGTGTAAAGAGGATGAAAGGAGGTCATACACTCAACACTGCTGATCTAAAGAACTTGAAATCTGTGCTGGTGATCCAGGTTTTGCTTGCTCATCCAGACGTTTCAAAGCCAATTTTGTTGTTAGTGGATGCCTACACTAGCAGGCTTGCAGTCTTGTCACTGGTTCAGGAGGGCCATGCCATGGCAAGGCCAATTGCCTTTGCTTCGAAGTCTTTGAATCATGCGCAGTCGAAGTACCCAGCACACAGGATTGAATTTGGGCCATATGTGATAAATACAGTCATTGGCTGTGGGGGCACAGGTCAACAATAATCCACTTAAGTATATCCTGACAAAACCTAAGATGGATGCATGTGAACAAAACTAGTGCCTTATGATTTTGACATTCAGTACATCCCTGGTCGAAAAATGTGGTGGACAATGCTAAATAGGGAACCATTTGCAGCTTTGAGGATTTTGCATAGATTGACCAGAACACCTTATGACATTTTGGACACCTTAGGATATGTTCCATTTGTCATGTGAGTGTGCAGATGGTAAAGCTGTGGACGGGCTGTCAGAGTCAAAATCTGTTGGTGTAAATGTGAGTGTAACATAGAGTTGCACTGCTGGAAAGTCTCTCACCAAGACTTGTCAGCTATTCTTCATTCTCACGATAACTGGGAGGAAGTTGTAGCTATTAGAGGTATTTCATATGAGCAGCACTTGGAAAGTTTGGTGGACATAGAGCAAAGTCTGCTCTGTAGCCTTACTCATAATGAGTTACTGGATAAACAGAGCCAGGATCCTGTAATTAACAGAGTGAAATTCTTTATGGAGAGAGGTAGACGACCTTCTACGAGGGAGAAGGTTTATGAGTAAAAAATAGTGAAGATTCTCTGTCAAAGGGATATACTTACCATGAGGTTGGGCATTCTTTACAGAGTCTCTAAGAGTACTGTAACAAAGAAAAAGATCTACCAATCTGTGGTGCTCATAGAGGCATTGTCATGAAGGGTGTGCATGATGATGATAGTCATCAAGGCCAACATAGCGCACTCTGATGGACTAGACATCTAATGTCTTCTGGGAGTCTATGGAGAATGACATAAGGATGTATGTTACAGAGTGTTAGAGATGTGTCTTTAGTAAAAGACCTGAACCGGAGGCAAGGGCTCCACGAGTGTTGATCCAAAGGAGTGCCCCACTTGAGATGGTATGTTACCAAAGTGCACGCAACTTCACATTCACTTGTTTATGTTTGTCTGTTTGCTTCTTTGTTTTGCTTGCTTGCTTTTTTTCTCTTCTATCCCTTTCCTGTTCTCTGCAGCTTCCTGCTGATTGGTGGCTTGAGAGCCATTCAGCATTACTACTAGGCCAATCGATTATGGGGATGTGCTGGAATGGGAGGAGCTCTGGCTTCAGTAGGCTCATGGCGGTGACAGCAACTTGGTCTTTGGCTCACACTCACACACTCTCTGTTCTTTGATTTAGAGCTTTTCTTGTGTTTGTTCCGTGTTTGAAATAGTTTGCTTCACTAAGATTCTTTGCTAAGCCTCTGTGTTTTGCTATGCACTTATTGTACTAACTGTCTGTGCTATTTGTTTTGCTTTGCCTATTTGTTAATGTTTCCTTGCCAGTATTGTATTGTTTCCACTGTTTTTACTCTGCTGTTCAGTCACTGGTATAAGCCCTGGGAATACGAACAGGTCAGCAGGTGCGCACATTTACGTAAGCCTCACGTAATATCTTCTTTGTCTTGACACACTAGGTAAGTGGACAGGTACCAGCTCTTGTATTTTTGTAAAGGTTAAGGTAGTATAGCAGCTAGTTGTATCCTGGTAGTTAGGTAAGATGGTTAATCTAAGGATAGGGTTTCAAAGCATTTATTCTGTTCTTTCCTTTTCGTACCATCAAGTTCTCTTCCCAGGGGACCACATGATAAACTGGTTGTCATTCAGCTTATCATTGGTTAAGAGTTGTGTTGCAAACTGTCTTTTCCATGTCTTGTGTGCTTTGATATATACTTTGTAAGTATACATCCAATTCCTCAATCACATCCTTCCTCCACTAAGCCAGCTATCCACTGTCTAACTCCAGCCTATGTTACTAACCTTGCACAGATCCCCTAGATTAGAGTCCCAACCTTAGCGGGGGGTTGTAACAAGTGGGAACTCATCCGAGATATTAAAAAGGTCCCGAGAGGCTGGAGTTTGCTTGAATAAATAGTAAATATAAAAGCTGATACTTACGGTTATGGTGGCCACCTGAGAAGACTTGCCTCATGCTGCTCTGTCTTGTCTACTACAATTTTGTACTAAAAATACTCGCATCTGCAATGAAACGTGGTAGGATAGTGTTGGTCTGAATACTACAATGTCGAAGTCTGGTAAATTAAGTAAAGAAAATAGCAAAACGACAAAGCAGCTGAAGTTAACTAATTATTGTGTTTGCGGTGAGACACAGAAAGGTAATGAAAATGTGGTGGAGGACGAGTCCAGCAGAGAGGGGACACCTGAAGGAGTGAAGGCAGATGCAATACTAGTTGCTATAAATTCCATGAAAACAGAGTTTTCATCAAGATTTGATGGTATCATGGTGGTGATAGAAAGTATGAGGAAGGAGATGAACGATTGCAGTCAACGAGTGTCGCAGGCGGAATTGCGGATATCAAACGCGGAGGACGACGTAGCCCACTTGCAAGCTAAAGTAAACAAGTTGGAGTCAAAAAACAAGACTCTGGAGGATAAACTCATGGACATGGAAACCAGATCCCGCTTAAATAATTTGAGACTGGTGAGTCTGCCGGAGGGTGCCAAAGGACGGGATCCATGCTCCTTTCTGGAGAAGTGGATTCCAGAGGTACTGGATGCTGTGACTCTGCAATCCTCGGGTATTATTGAAAGAGCACATAGAATTGGACCAATGAAGGACTCGAAGGTGCCGCCAAGAATGCTGATAATGCAATTTCTAAACTACAAGGATAAGCAAGCAGTCATCACAGCTGCACGGGCTAAAAAGACATTCGCTACAAGAACCAGCAAATAAGGTTTTATGCTGACTTGGCCACTGGAATACATCAACTGCGGAAACAAGTCGACTCAATCCGCCAGGAACTACGCGACTTGGGGATCCGACACGGAGTGATTCATCCTAGCAGACTGTTGGTAACTTACAAGGAACAAACCCATACTTTTAAAACACCAATCGAAGCACGGGAGTTTAACAAGAAAATCCAGGAGGACACTGGCGAGAGTTAAAATAAACAGTAGAACATTTGAATGACATGACATTAGCGTTCAGAAGCCATTCTCTGGTACTGAACAAAAAAAAAAAAAAAGAATCCTGTCAAATATATACTTTATGATTAGGCTATACTAGACGTGGGATATTTTAGTTTAAAAGAAAAAGCAGATATTTGTGGAATAGATTTAAAGTAAATGTGTTACACATGTTGCAGATGAGTGTTAATGGCTGTTAAAAGATATAGCGGCAGTGAGTGTTCAGTTAAAAGAAATAACAGAGTGGTTTGACTGATCCTCACTATGTGTGGAACGGTCCTTAGCGATACTGGGAGTCAGGATGTTTTTAGGGGGGATCCCACAGAAGTGGGAAAAGGGTAGTTCAGGTTCAGTGTGTTGGATGTAGGGTCGAGCATCCAGGTTCGCCATGTTTCCCTGTATTTTTATTTTCATATTGCAAGGTAATCTATTTTTATCATTTGTTAGAGGTGTCTCAAGGAGTATCTCTTAAATTTGTTTCTTGGAACTGCAGAGGTCTACAACAACTTAAAAAAAGTTAAACAAGTCATGAATAAATTAAAGGAAATAGACTCCAAAAATATGTTTTTACAAGAAACACACCTATTAGAAAAGGATATTATAAAGATAAAGAGGAGATGAAACATACAAAGAAGTGTATGTAGTGTATTCTCAACATCGTTCTCATCGCAGGCCAGAGGAGTTGTGACCCTCATTCATAGTACAGTCCCATTTCAAGTGAAACAAGTACTCAAAGATCGGTTTGGGAGATATTTAATAGTTCAAGGTTCTCTATTATCAGAAAATTTAAATTTAGTAAACTTGTATGGCCCCAATACAGATGATCCTAAGTATTTTGTAGATTTGTTCTTTACTCTCTCAACATTAGCAGGATTATACATAATAGCAGGGGGATTTTAATTGTACACTGAATCCCTATATGGATAGATCCACTGGAGTGGATCAGTCACATAATAAGTGTAGAGCAGTTATTCTTCGTTTAATCAACCAATTTAGTCTGTTGGATATTTGGAGAGAATTGAAACCGCATGCTAAAGCCTATTCTTGCTGCTCAAATATATTCAAGACCTATTCTCGAATTGATTATTTTTAAATTTCTTCAGAATTAGGGTCCAAAATTCATAACAGCTTTTATGATAATATTGTGATCTTGGATCACGCCTCATGTTGCATAGAATATGTGGATAGAAAATTAACAAAAGACCCGGCTAGATGGCATTTTCAGCAATAAATGGTTACAAGATAAAGAATTTGTGAAATATATAGAAAAACAGATAGAAGAGTTTTTTGAAATTAATACTACACAAACTACACAAAATTAAAAAAGGTACGTGAGGAGAGAATACAATTGAAACATAAAATAAAGACTCTTCAGGGAAAAGTTTATGAGAAATGTGATCCACAAATGCAAAGTGAGTTACTGATTTTGAGGGCTGAATATGATAAGTTGTCTGCTTTCAGAGCTGCCTCCAGTCCTATGAGACTAAAGCAATCATTCTTTGAACAAGGAGATAAATCGGGCAAATTATTAGCATAGTAGATTAAACAATTGGAGGTCAAAACATCAATCTCAACTGTTAGAACCAATGGAAAAGTTGTAGTGGATCCTATAGAAATTAATGATGCCTTTAGAGGCTACTATAAAGAATTATATGATACAAAAAATGAGATTAATTTGCAAAATATAAATAGGTTTTTAGATGAACTGCCTATACCTCATCTCCCAGATGAACATTAAGAAGATCTGGAGATGGAAATTAGCAAAGAAGAAATAGGGAACACTATTGACAGCATGAAGTCAGGAAAAAGGGCAGGACCAGATGGTCTCCCAATAGATCTGTATAAAAAATTTAAAAATAAACTGCTAACTCCACTTGTGGAAATGTTTCTGGAGGCATTTCAGAAAGGCAATGTTCTAATAATCTTACTGCCAAAACCAGGTAAACCCTCTAACAAATGTGAAAACATGAGACCCATAAGTTTGTTAAATTCTGATCTTAAAATACTATGTAAACTTTTAGCAAAACGGTTACAAAATTTTTTTCCAAATATTATTAATAAAGATCAAAATGGATTTATCATGGGAAGGCAGTGTTTCCATAATGTAAGAAGGGTATTGAACATTATTCATACAAACAAAGAAACGTCAGATACAGCATTTCTATCATTAGATGCCGAAAAGGCCTTTGATTTTTTCAGTGTTTTAGAAAGATTTGGAATTGGAGATTTTACTTCATAAAATGGGTTAAAGCAATATACAAAAACTCGACTGCAGAAATCTTGACTGATAGAAATATTTCAAAACCAATAAAAATTAGTAAAGGATGCCGACAGGGTTGCCCACTCTCTCCTTTGTTGTTCACACTGGCAATTGAACCTCTCGCAATTGGAATACGTTCACATCAGCAATTCTGTGGAATAACAATAGGACTGACAGAACACAGAATATCCTTGTATGCTGATGATGTCATTCTATTCATGTCAAATTCAAGTAAATCAATTCCAGTCATATTACAGCTAATTAAAACATTTGGTGATATCTCGGGATATAGGGTAAATAACACAAAATCTTCTATATTACTGCTAAATTCAAATGAAAGAAGGAATCCAATTTTAGAGGTAATTCAATTTAATGTTGTTGAGCAGTATAAATACTTGGGAGTACAGATTTTGCCAAGACTGGAAAATATTGTTGATGCTAACTATGAACCTTTAATGTCAGAAATTAATGAATCAATTGATAGATGGATGTCACTACCAGTATCTATAATTGGGAGAATTAATATTTTAAAAACGAACATACTACCCAAACTACTTTATTTATTTCAAAATATTCCATTACCACCACCTTCAGATTGGTTCTCAAAAATCAAAACCATGCTTGTCAGATTTATATGGAACAATAGAAGAGCAAGACTTTGTTTGTCTTTGTTGTATTTACCATTTGACAGAAGAGGCTTAAAATGTCCAAACTTATTGTGGTATTACTGGGCTGCACACCTGAGGTCTGTTATGTTCTATTTTTCAACAAGTGAGTCTCCACATTGGACAGAAATGGAATCTCACAATCTATCCCTACCTCTTCCCTCATACATATATTCAGATACAGCAAAAAAAACTACGCAAACAAACTAAAAACCCAATTGTAAGACACGTTAGAGATATGGTATGATGTACAAAATTATTTAAAAGATTCACATTCATTATCTCAATATAGTCCAATATGGGGCAATCAGTTCTTTGTACCAGGAAGAGCAGATGCAACATTCAAATTGTGGGAATTGAAGGGACTTAAAATGATTCAAGATCTGTATTTGACAAACTGATATTATGATGTCTTTTGAGGAGTTGAGGCTTAAATTCAGCCTCAATAGGAAACTTTTTTTCAAATACCTTCAGCTGAGAAGCTTCGTTAAAGCAAATCAAGATAATGCTCTTAATAGACCCCCACATTCATCATTAGAAAAAATTATCATAAAGGATAATCTGAGAAAGGGTATCATATCTGAATTTTACGAGTTACTGACAACTTACTCGTCCGAGAATTCACAATATAAGTTGAATGCATGGAAGGAGGATTTGCAATTTGAAGTTTCGGATGAGGATTGGAAAGCAGCTTGTACTAAGGTTCACACTATGTCTATAAATACACGCCTTAAACTTAAACATTATAAATGGATAATGCGGACATATGTAACACCGGTGGAATTAAATAGATATAATAAAAATGTACCAGACATATGCACAAAATGCATGGAAGCTAGAGGAACTTTGTTTCACTGTATTTGGCAATGTAGTAAGATTAAGTTATTTTGGGAAGAGGTAAGAGTCATAAATGAAAAGATCATTTCAAAACAAATTTTACTGGACCCTAAGCTTTTTCTGTTGGGCTTATACCCAGAGAAACAAAATTATAGTAGAAGTGAACAAGCATTTATAGACCTCAGCTTGCTTTATGCCAAAAAATGTGTAGCTCTGTTGTGGACAAAGATGCACAGACCAAGTACTATTCAATGGATAAGACAGATGTTGTCAAGCCTTCCATTTGAAAAGATAACTTACATATTAAAGGCTAAACAGCATGTATTTGAAAACATATAGAGTCCTTTCATTACTTACATTAAAGATTTGGATTTAACAGATGAAGAAGTGAATAGCTAATCTTTGTGGACAATGCGGTTCTAACCTTTACCTTTAGATTACCATTGGCTAAAACAGGAACAGCATTCTTGTTCAGTGTTGCTGTGTTTTCCTTTTTTTTTTTTTTTTTT
The DNA here is from genome assembly GCA_022985145.1 of Pangasius djambal. Classification (NCBI taxonomy): domain Eukaryota; kingdom Metazoa; phylum Chordata; class Actinopteri; order Siluriformes; family Pangasiidae; genus Pangasius; species Pangasius djambal. The sequence goes on from CM040994.1 coordinate 9,544,332, forward strand.
ATCCTTCTAGAGTAAATGCAGCAATCTTATGGTTGTATGGAACTCAGAAAAATGTGTATGATTGTAAAAGGCTGTATGTCTAAGTGTTTTAAAAAAAAAGAAAATAAATAAAAATGTTATGGGAAAAAAAAAAAAAAATATATATATATATATATATATATATATATAAAAGCTGATGCCATTTGCTGATGCCATAAGCAATTGTGTTCTTGGTGGTTGTGAGTTCATGGTTTCTTTTGCCTCGGTGAGACACTGTATGGTCTAAATCTGTTCGATTTACTTTCATTTCTTAGTTCACCTAGCCTAGAGTAATTTGAGGCATGTAGGAAGGATGATTTACTACAGATTGCACACCTGTATTATAGCACACCTGTCCCTAAGCACTTGGTTAAAAAAGAGATAAAACAAACAGTGTCAGCTAAGCTGGTGGAACTGAAGGTTCTTTATTTAAGTCCCCGAATTAACACTACAGTGGGTGAGTCTGGCCAAGACATAGGGCAAGTGCAAACCCCTACTGCTGTTGAGGAAGGTGAGGTTATGCCTCGAGTTAAAGCGACCTTACCTCTGTTTGACCCACTTTCATTGACTTCTCATGGCTCTACAGATGAGGCTCATTTTAAGTTGCATCTAGCACAGTTCCAGAGGGAATCTGAGAAAAAGGCACGTTGTGCTGTACAGGAGCTGCGGTTAGCTATACATAAGATGGAGTTGGAGACAGAGAAAGAGATCCGATTCCGGGAATTGGAACTCCAGGCAGTGAAGACTGTCCCAGGTTCCTTTGTCTGGTCAGATCCCGTAAAATCTTCCAGGCACCGTCCACTGGTTGCACCAGCTCCTCATGTCCTCTCCTTCTGAACCTCAGGTGGAGTCACCTCCAGAGCCTCCAATGCTAGCCTTCGATGTAAGTAGGCAGATTGTCTTGGTTCCCCCATTTAAAGAAGCTGATACCTATTTTAGTGTATTTGAGAGAGTTGCAATAACCTTAGCCTGGCCAAAAGAGACTTGGACTCTTCTTTTACAATGCAAGTTGGTAGATAAGGCTCAGGAAGTTTCTTCCTCCTTGTCCCTACAAGAAAGCTGTCAATGCCATGATACAGGCTTGTGAATTAGTTCCTGAAGCATATAGGCGGAGGTTCCAAACCCTTAAGAAGCTGAGTTCCCAAACCTTTATTGAGTTTGCCCAAGAAAAAGAAATCTTATTTGATAAATAGTGTGCTTCAACCCGAGTTAACTTCTCTTAGAGAACATTTTGTTGGAAAAATTAAAATATTCTCTGCCGGTGTTGTAGCAGTTACCAAAGAACCTTATCCAAAGGTGCAAAGGTCACTCTGGAGAGCAGGGTTGTTGAGGCCAATAGACTTTATTCTTTTAAGAATCAAGTTCTCTGCAGAGAAAATGCTGCTCAGCTTTTCAGATGTGCATGCTTATATATATTTACATGAAAAAACTTCCACATCATGTTTTTAACAAGACACATATGCCCATACATGTGTATCCTGGTTTTAACATTACGCTATATCCTTATCTTATTGTTTAAGGAAGTCTTACTCACTTAAATTTACAGCTTGTTCCTGAATCCCACACGGGATTCCCATGCATATGTAAGGTCATAGGTCATTTTTAGGCCTCGGGTTCTCACGCATACATTTCCTGTTCCATGCACACAGTTCTAGTCAGCAAGCCTTTTACTGAGATACTGGGTACAATGATACATTTTGCACTATACCAGTTCCATGTATATATAACATTGAGGATTAAACATTATCAAATATGAGTACACATTTTGTGGTTAAAATATTCTATATATTTCCCCCTCTCACATTCATTTCATTCATTCACAAGTCTCACATTCATTACCTTCTTCAAGAGAGCAATCACACAATCCAGTACTTTCAATTACCCTTATCCAGTGACCTAAGTAGATCACCCAACCTTTTTATCAATGACTAAATTCTGGAATTGCTCTCTTGTGGAGAATTGGGAACAAACATCTCCCTCCTCATTTGACTAGGAAGAAGAAGAAGTGAAGTGACTTGTGGCCAAGTATGGTGAGCTCAACATCGAAAGGCCTGGAAGACCGTGGAAGACAACTAAAGTGAAAGACTGCAGAATCCTTTCCTTGGTGAAGAAAAACCCCTTCACAACATTCAATTCAATTCAATTCATTTTTATTTATATAGCACTTTTAACAATGGACATTGTCACAAAGCAGCTTTACAGAAATAAATAGAATCAAAAATTATATTGTAAATATGTGAATTTATCCTAATGAGCAAGACAGAGGCAAGGGTGGCAGGGAAAAACTCCCTGAGACAATATGAGGAAGAAACCTTGAGAGGAACCAGGCTCAAAAGGGAACCCATCCTCATCTGGGTGCAACGGATAGTGCAATTATAAATAAATACCTTGTATTATTGTGTACTATATGGACAAATAGTGCAATTGTGCAACCAATAAATTCATCACAGTTTTTGCAAGAAGTCCGGTTGGTTAAAATCTATCCACTGTCCATTGATGGAGTCCTGAGTATGAAGGTGCCCGTGGCAACTGCAGCCCCAAAGCCACCACAGCAATCACAATCCCAAGCCATCACAGTACATCTCCCCAGCCCGCAGGTGGAACCATCCCCAGCAATGGAAACAGTTCTTCAGGTCCTCCATATGGGGCCACCCCCAGCAGCAGCGAGCAAACTCAACCGATGAGAACTCCAACCAGAAGTAGGGCATCAGGATGGGTCAGGCAGGTCCGGAGAGAAGAAGGGGTCAGGATCACTGGCATCCCAGAAGTAGTGCATGTAGCTCGACAGAGAGATGGAGAGAGAGGGAGAGATTGTTAGGTAAGCTTTTGTCCTCTAATGTTTAAGGACAATGTACTTTGCGTGCAGAGTGCAAGCAGGGACTCCGGGAAAAACTAGCTATGACAGCATAACTAAAAGGGAAAGCCAGAAGCTAACACAGACATGAGGGCACCCTGGGACATAAGGCAGCCAGCCACTCCACCGTCGACAAACCTGAGTGAACACATGAGAGTGGGGGGTGACAGCATCCAAACATCCCAGTTCACCACAACACTCTATGCCTGTGAACCCTCCAGACCTGCCCCTGTACCTAAGAAAAAAACTATTCACAAAAGGCTTGACTAAACAAATATGTTTTCAGCCTAGACTTAAACACTGAGACAAGTGTCTGAGCCCTGAACACTAAGTGGAAGGCTGTTCCATAACTGTGGGGCTTTGTAAGAGAAAGCTCTACCCCCAGCTGTAGCATGCACTATTCGAGGTACCAACAAATAGCCTGCGCCTTTTGATCTAAGTAGGCGTGGCAGATCATAAAAGACCAAAGGTTCACTCAGGTACTGTGGCGTGAGACCATTAATGCTTTATAGGTCAATAGTAGTATTTTATAATCAATACGAAATTTGATTGGGAGCCAATATATGATGTGGTCATATATTCTGGTTCTAGTATGGACTCTTGCTGCTGCATTCTGGACTAACTGGAGCTTGTTTATGCACCGACTAGAGCATCCTGACAGTAAAGCATTACAATAATCCAACCTAGAGGCAACAAAAGCAGGAACTAATTTTTCTGCATCGTGTAGTGACAATAGATTTCTTATTTTAGCAATATTTCTGAGATGAAAGAAAGCGATCCTAGTGATATTATCTATATGAGCTTCAAAAGAAAGACTAGAGTCGATAATCACACCAAGGTCTTTTACTGCTGCACATGATGGAACAAAAAGGCCATCCAGAGTTATTATGTAATCAGAAAGCTTACTTCTAACTGCATGTGGTCCTAGTACAAGTACTTCTGTCTTGTCAGAATTAAGTAAGAGAAGGTTAATAAACATCCAATTTCTAATGTCTTTTACACATTCCTCAACTTTATTAAGCTGGTGTCTGTCATCTGGCTTTGCTGAAACATACAACTGTGTGTCATCAGCGTAACAGTGGAAGCTAATACCATGTTTACTAATAATTTTGCCCAGAGGTAGCATATATAAAGAAAAGAGCGGTGGGCCTAAAACAGAGCCTTGCGGGACACCAAAATGTACCTTAGTATGCGAAGAGAAGTCACCATTTACGTCTACAAACTGATAACGATCAGTCAAATAAGACCTGAGCCAGGAGAGGGCCATTCCCTTAACACCAATAACATTTTCTAGTCTATCGAGGAGAATATCATGATCAATGGTATCGAAAGCTGAACTAAGGTCAAGCAGCACAAGCAAGGAGACACAACCCTGCACAACATTTACCACTTTAACCAGCGCTGTCTCTGTGCTATGATGAGGCCTAAATCCTGACTGATACATTTCATGAATGTTATTCCTATGTAAGTATGAGCATAGCAGCTGTGCTACAACTTTTCTAGGATCTTGGAGATAAGGGGAGGTTTGATATTGATCTATAATTAGACAGATGACAGGGGTTTTTTAATCAAGGGCTTGATAACTGCTAGTTTAAAAGATTTAGGTACATAGCCATTGCTAAGGGAAGAATTTATTATCTTAAAAGAGGGTTGATTGTTTTAGGAATTATCTGTTTGAAGAAACAAGTAGGTAAAGGATCTAGTATACAGGTTGATGATTTTGATGATGAAATTATTGAAATTAGTCTCTTGAAGGGGAGTAAACATTGTAATTTTTGATCTGATATGGCTATGTACCTAAATATTATCATCTACAGAGTTAGTTGTAAAACGGTTTTAATTTAATAGTTTGAATTTTTTGCCTGATATTTTCAATTTTACCATTGAAAAAATTCATGAAGTCATCACTGCTATATAATGATTGTGTGTGTGGTCCTATTATGGTCTTATTCCTAGTTAATTTTGCTACAGTATTAAATAAGAATCTAGAATTATTTCTGTTATCTTCAATTAGGGTGGAGAGATACATTGATCTAGCAGCACTACGAGCTTTGCTATAGATCAAAAGGCTCTCCTTCCATACTATTTGAAATCTACAGATTTAGTTTGACGTCATTTATGTTCTAGTTTTCGAGTGGTCTGTTTTAAAGTTTGTATGATCGCTATATACCAGGGTGCTAGCTTTTTCTCCCTAATTATTTTTCTTTTAAGTGGAGCTACCTTATCTAGCGAGTTGCAGAACGTGATTTCTAAGCATTCAGTTGCCTGGTCAAGTTCTTTGGGATCAGACGATGATCCAATCATGGTTGATAAATCTGGGAGATTACTGATAAAACTCTGTGCAGTTGTTGATGTGAAAGTACGTTTGACATGGTGACGTGGCAAGGTGCATATATTATGATCAAGACACAATTTAAATGAGATGAGGTAATGATCTGAGATAGCTTCACACTGCAGAAATTTTACTATATTTTCTATATATAATCTGAATGTTAGTATTAAATCAAGAGTGTGACCACCACTATGGGTGGGTCCTATTACATTCTGAGTAACCCCTACCGAATTTAGAATGGACACGACTGCTGTTCTCAGAGGGTCTTCTGGATTATCAAAATCCCAAGATCATCCTCTTCACTCTCTTGGTCCACAGGGGTGGATGGCTTAACTCCATCACTTGTGTCTGGGTTTGTTTCAGTCCCTCTCTCTCCTTCAGCTGTGCTTGTTTCTGTCTTTTCATGACTTTCCTCTGAGGTCCCTACTTGTTGTTCATTTTCTTTTTGCTTTTCTAGTGTTACTCTAGGGACAGTGATTTAAATGATACCAAGTAGTACTACCTTCTTCTTGTATTGCTGTTGGTGTAGCTCTTACCATTTTGTAGGGTCCTTCCCTTCTGAGTTCATTCCATTTTCTTCTGAACACTCTTAGATACACCTGATCTTTTTTCTTTTCCTGTAAATAGATGGTTTTATGTATAACAGTTAGTTGTTGCATATACGCTTTCAATTCCATTTGTAATTGTTCCAAATTGGGTCCCTTATAGGTCCTCCTCGCTGCCTGACCCATCCTGATGCCCCTTCTGCTCCTCTGGTTGGAGTTCTCATTGGTTGAGTTCGCTCGTTGCTGCTGGAGGTGGCCCCATATGGACTGCCTGAAGAACCGTTTTGTTTGCTGGGGATGGTGTACTGTAATGGCTTGGAACTGCGATTGCTGTAGTGGCTTTGGGGCTGCGGTTGCCACGAGCATCAGTGGACGAAGGGATTTATTTATAATCGCACTATCCATTGCACACAGATGAGGATGGGTTCCCTTTTGAGCCTGGTTCCTCTCAAGGTTTCTTCCTCATATCATCTCAGGGAGTTTTTCCTTGCCACCGTTGCCACCATTGCCACTGGCTTGCTCATTAGGGATAAATTCACAGTGATAAATTCAAATATTTACAATATATTTTTTGTGAATCCATTTCTTATAAAGCTGCTTTGTGACAATGTCCATTGTTAAAAGCACTATACAAATAAAATTGAATTGAAATTGAATTGAATAAACACATCCCAGTCTTTGCTTTATCCTTAGTTGCGGCAACATTTTCTTCACTGTGTTTTGAGCAAATGCTGAACCATTGTCAGAGCTGATTTCTGATGTTATACCAAACCTTGGGACTACTTCTCTTGTCAAGAATCTAATTACTGTTCCTGCTGCTTGATCTACTGATGGCACTGCTTCCACCCATCTACTGAATCTATCTATTACCACCAACATATACCTTTTACCTTGTACTATCTTTATCTTGTCTACATAGTCTATCACCAGATGTTTAAATGGACCTTCTGGGACAGGTATATGACCTATTGGTGCTAAGGTTCCTTTCCTGATGTTATTGTGGGCACAGACTTCACACTCAGACAAATATTTATCTTCTGTTACCTGTAGATCTGGGGACCAATAACCATGTTGTTTAATTTTTCTTATAACCTTCCCCTTTGCACAGTGATCTAGATTATGTGCATCAGATATGAGAATAGTAAGAAGTGCTGTAGGTGCAATATTAAGTCCTTTATGCGAAGGCCATACACCATTTATATCCTTAGCAGCACCCCTATGTTGCCACTCTGTTTTTTCAAACTGACTGGCCTGGAGCTGAATACGAATGAGGTCTTCTAGATAAAGGTGTTGTTCTATACTAACCATTGGTGCTAACACTGCCATCTGACAACCTGAGGCCTTCTAGGCTTCTAAATCTGCAGCATTGTTTCCTTTAATGACAAAATAATTTCCCTTTTATGAGTTTGGCATTTGATGATTGATAATCGCTTTGGTTGCACGCTGGCTGACATTAACTGACTAATTTGTTCAGCATGTTGAATAGGTGTTCCTATTTTTTTAAAACCCCTTTGTTTCCAAACGGCCCCAAATAAATGACACACCCCATGGGCATAAGCAGAGTCAGAATATATATTAGCTACCATTCCTTTTGCTAACTGCCATGCAGTACTGAGAGCCTTTAATTCAGCTAATTGGGCAGAGCATGGCTGATCGCAATATGTGAAATCACTGTTACAAACTCATCCTGGTCTATTCTAACTACTGCATAACCTGCATGGTTGCCCAAATGGTCTCTAAAATATGAACCATCTACAAAATAATCAACATCTGCACCAGCAAGAGTTGTTTACTCAAGGTAGGGTCTGAGTTGGGTGAAAGCTACCTGTCTGCTACACAGTCATGTGGGCTACCTTCAAAATCTAAAGGAATCATGTCAGCAGGATTCACTGTAGCACAACGTCTAATACTTACATCAAGATAAGTGAGAAGAGATGAATAGCCCGGAATACGTGCCTGAGTCAAAACAAATCTACCTCGTTTTATTAGTTCCACTACTTTGTGATGAGTATAAATGATTACAGGGTAGCCCTTAGTTAAAGTGGATGTTTTTTCATAAGCATAGTATAAGGCAAATAGCCCTTGTTGATAGCATGGGGGATATCCCTGTGCTACACTATCCAGCTTAGAGCTATAGTATGCAATGGGTTGTTTCTTTTTTGCCACTACATGTTTCTTGCATCTGTTCTATTTGCTACATACAAATGGAATGGTTTAGTGTAATCTGGGGTAGCTAGTGTAGGTGCAGTCTGATGTCTTCTATCCAGTCTGAGCTGAAACCTGTCATACCAAGAAAAGTCATCGTTTGTCCTACGGTCTGAGGCAGTGGGGCCTTACTTATTCCTTCTAACTGGGTTGGAGTTATTGCTGTAGTTTCATATGCTATTAAGCAGCCTATATACTCGACCTGTGGCTGACGGTATTGCAGTTTAGTCTTGGATACCTTATACCTGCCCTGTGCCAGTTTGGTTAACACTTTAATAGAGTCTCTCTGGCACTGTTCTAGGGATGTAGAACGAATCTTAAGGTCATCCATGTATTGCAATAATGTACTTTCCAATGAAAGATCTGCTAGATCAGCTCTAAGTACTTGATTGAATACATGTGGGGAATGTTTGAAACCTTGAAGCAGTCTTGAGGCAGTCTATACAGAATATAGTCACAGAATTCCCTGTGTGTTTTAGAGTTCAGACCGACCACTGCTTCAAGCTTGCTTTTTACTGCCGGAGGCATGGCATCCATCACAGCATTTCTGAGCAATGTGGTCATTAGGGGATCACCTTCCGGATCTCTTTCAATCTCTTGTTTCCACCTTTTCAACTGTTTTTGCACATAAGCGGTTGGAACCTGTTTCCCCAGCTGTTCTCCTTTTAGGGCTTTCGGGTCCACTTGGGCTGGGTACTAATTTCTTAGCACCTGCCACAGAGCTGGTCGACTTGGATCAAAAGCAGTTCCATCCATCTGCGGAGTACCTATGGCCCCTCTCATGTTTGCTGCTATAAGAAGTTCATATTGGCCTTGTGTTCCCTTATGCTGAGTTCACATTGCACGATTTTAGCCCGATTTTTCACTCGCCGACAGGTTTTTCGAAATCGTGCAGTGTGAACTCGGCATTAATTAATATAGGCAATTCCCCTGCCCATAGTTTTGGCTTTTGGTCGGAGCTGGCTTTTGGTAGTTTTTAGTTGGAGCTCCCTTCCTCTCAGGCCAGGTCCATAAAGGAGCTCACACCAGGTCCATAAAGGAGTTCCATCTTCTTCTTCCATGTCTTCAAATTATAACTGTCCATCTAACGCTCTCTTTTGTTCCCATTTTAATGGGTATCTATCGTTCACTGCTGTTTCTTCTGTCTTTTTTAACTGCTCTTCTACTTTATCTGTCTCCTCATCTATTTCTTCACCTATACTCTGCCTGAGTCTTCCCTCATCCTCTCTTGCCCACAATGTGCTATCTGCCTCCTGTACTCCCACCCTTTTCATAGCTTCTCTTAATTGCTGATAGCAGTCTAAGGGCTTTTCCTTTCTTTCTCTATCACAATGCCAGTCCTCACTCTCTTTCCTGTGTACTTCTTCTACACCCCTTGTTTCCTGTTTCTTTAATTCAACCTCCCCTCTAACATGCACTGTACCTGTTACCATTGGGAACTGTCTGCTGGGTGGTGCTGAGTGGCATATGGTGGTGGACCCTTGAATGCCTTTTTCATCTTTTCCTCAGATTTTTTTATCATCACTTTTCAACATCTTTCTTGCTTGCTTCATGCTTTTCCGTAAAGACTCCCCTTCTTGTTTAAACAGTGACAAAACTTCTTTTTCTATCTCTTTTTTGGCTTCCCTCTTCTTGCTTTTATCTTTTACTTCATGATTTTTATTAATGTTTGCATGCATAAGGACGCATCAAACGATCCCTCAATTGGCCAGTTTGTGTTCATGCCTCTGGTTCTCTTTTCCCACTTTTTTGAAACTTTTACTCTTCTTTACACAAAGGGTGTTTGTTTCTTAACAACTCAACAGGGGTAGTTGCCATAATGAGTGTCTATAGTCTGAGCTTTCTTATGGAATTATGAGAGCAGTCCGTATTTAAAGTCACTACAGTCTTACTAAAAATCAGTCCTAACTATTTTTATATGTCTAAGAAGCATATAAGAAAACCTTAAGGAATATCTGATTTAAAGTTAACACTTATCCAATAAGGTGTCACACTTTACCATAAAATACATCCGAGACAAAAATGCAATTGTATATACTGCACAGCACATTCAGTGCTTCCTCACAGCATGTCGCTCTGGATAAGGGCGTCTGCCAAATGCCATAAATGTAAATGTAAGCATGCACACTCTCACCCTTACTCTCTTTTGCTCCTCCAATAACAATTCATATCATAGTTTTCTTAAGTGCTTGGTTCTATGTCAGTTATCCCCAAACGGACATTCTACACAGTGTCTACTATATGGTGCAATACATAGAGCATAAAGTCAAAAGCAGATTTAAATGGGTTAGACCTGTTAAATGCAGCAAAAAAAGAAAACCTCACATGCCACCCAGCAGAGATTGCAGTTCTGAGATTGCAGCAATGGGTTTTTTTTCAAGTCACAAAATACACAGAAAAAGCTCATTGGTCTGTCATATGGGTGCACTCTGAGTTACACACACACGCACACTGGCATACACACTCCTTTTTCCTGCCTTACTAATAGGCTCACACAGTCATACAGTCTCCAAAGAAACTTTGGAGCTCATCAGTCATAACTTGTCTCCTTATCTACGGAGCTCATCATTCATAACTTGTCTCGCTATCTACGGAGCTCATCATTCACTCACTCTGGTCAGTGTGATATAGTCACGTCTGTCTCTACCAGGTCACACTTAAGTGACGGTCCAGGAGAGGTACATGTCTAATATCCAGCCAAACACAGAGTTTATTTTTTTCATGCACACTTAAACTTGTATACACACACACCCTAGGTGTTATGTAGAAAAATATGTGATATGTTTTTTGGCATTGGATTCCAGGAGTGCAGCCCAACTCTCACCTCTGTTGCTCACACACACACGCTTGCTGTGGCGAGCAATACACAAACAAAAAGCACTCAAAAGAAAGACACACAGAAAAATCACCCACAGAAACCCCAAGCCGGGGATAGCATATAAAATGCCAAAGAAAGAAAGACAGGGCCTTTTACTCTACAGAGCTTTTTACCGGGCCAACATTCATTGAGTCACTGCATTAACATGACAGAGCCCTTTACATGGCCAACACGGTTTTCACATGAATTTACATGGTTTATGTAAAGCCCTGAAAGTTAAGATTCCTGTATTTCTGTTATAAAATTCATTGCATTGTGTACAAATATGATAGGTTACAAAATTCATTTTTTTTTCTTTAAATAGCTAAAAACATGTGTATGCTTACAGTTTTCAAGAGTAATGTGTTTTCATTTACTAGTCTACTGCACCTTTGTAATAACATAGTCATGTTCCTTTAAGAAAGTGAGACAAACGAAAGGACTTCTGGGAAAAGGTTGTGCGCATTGATATGTAGTGTGTGTGACACAGGTGTGTTTTTGATGAAGAAGACGACGTGGCGAGAGGAGAAAAAAAAACTCGTCGTGGCGGCTAGCAACAGCTTAGCTAAAGGACACAAGTGAAGCCGTGGACAATCCAAAGATAAAGCAACATGGACAGTGAGTGGGAATCATTATTGGCAGACATCAAAAAGAAACTTGTTACTCTGTCACTGGATGAGCTGAAAAACTTAAGTGAAGAACTTAAGTTGCAGCTACGTGAAGAGGTACAGTCATCATGTCGGTTGATAAGGAGACAAATGCTCAGTTTTCTGGAAAGCCATGATGTTACATCTTACTACACCTCTATCACCACAGAGACCCAACAGCATTGCAAGTTCTGACCGAGAGACATCACAAACAAGAGATCAACCAAGTGTGCATCCAATATACAGAAAAGATTTCCGGATTATTGGACAAATAGGAGAAGTTGGACAAAAGGACAAGCTAAACTTCACATGTCTTGAAAGACAAATTGAACGTGGATTGAAAAAAGGTTATGATGAAGGTGAGATAGTTGAAGCAGTGATCCAAGCCATTGCACCTGATGTTAAACTGAAAAGTTATTTGGAAAGCAGGGCAGAGTTAACGTTACACTCACTAAGGCAAGTGCTTAGGACACACTTCATAGAAAAAGATGCAACAGAACTTTATCATGACTTAACTCAAGCAGTACAAGAACCAAAAGAAAACCCAGTTCAGTTTCTTATACGTGCTATGAACCTTAGACAAAAAGTGTTGTTTGCATCAGAAAGAGCTAAGGCAGGACTGAAGTATAACCCTGTGCTTGTGCAAACCCAGTTTTTGCAGACCATACAAACTGGTTTACAAGATGATGCTGTAAGAGTGGATGTAAAGCCTTATTTGCAGGATGCTTCTGTGGAGGACGAGGTACTATTGGAAAAAATGAGCGCAGCCTACAGTGTCGAACAGGAAAGGAGGAGCAAGTTGTCCTCTTTCACTAGACAAAAGAGTGTCAAAGTGGTTTCAGTGCAACATGATGAGCATAATAGTGAAAAGGGTTGTACAAACAAGAATAAAGCTCAAACAGCTAAACCAAATTAAATTGTGGAAAAAACTTGATGAGAATAAAGTTATTTGCGAGGCAATACAAAATCTGACAACACAAGTAGCTAGTCTGACTCAAACAAAAACAAAGACATATGATAAAAATGTCAAACAAAAGCAAAACAACACAAGCAATGTCAAAAAGGGGCCCAGGAAGTGTCGTCAATGTGAACAGTCAAATCCTGAGGGAAAGTGCACACATTGCCATAAGTGTGGCAGTAGTGATCATTGGGCTATTGGCTGTAGAAAAAGGAAAGATACTTCTGGGAGTGTTTGCAAAATAGAGGTGAACAATGCAAATCTTAAGGACATTATGCAGCTACAAAAAGATGTGACATTGTCAAAAAAACAAGAAAAGACAGCAAAACTGATCAGTAGCAAAAGTCTAGTCCATTGCTATATTGGCGGTGTCCCAGCCACTGCTCTTTGGGACACAGGTTCTCAAGTATCTATTGTAGATCTTGATTGGAAGCAGACACACTTGCCTAATGCTGAGATTCAGCCTGTGAAAGAGCTTCTTGACGAAGGCATATTAGATCTTTCTGCTGCAAATGGGACTCAAATACCTTATGAAGGTTGGATAGGAGTGCAGTTTAGGCTCCCAGAAAATAAAAACAGGGAACTGTTAGTGCCATTTCTGGTTAGCACACAGCCACTCACAAAGCCAATCATTGGGTTCAATGTTATTGAGGAAATCGCAAAGACAAACATGTCAACAGACAGAGCTCACTCAAACAAGTTCTTACACAGTCTTGAATCAGCACTAGATCTAGGTCACAAAAAGGCTAAAGCAGTACTCTCTGTACTCAGCAAAGACACAAGTACAGCGGAAAGCCAAATGGCCAGATTGGGAAGGAACGATGTTGTCATTCCAAAGCACCAGATGTTCAAAGTAATCTGTGGCAAAATCAACAAAAAGGTGTTAACAGGACAGTATGCAATACTAGAACCAAATGAGAACACACCATGACCAGACGGATTACAAATAAAACAACAACTTGTACACTTACCAAGTGATGAAAGGTCTTCTATCACAGTCATAGTTGAAAACAGCACAGACAATGATATCAGACTACAAAACAGAACAGTACTTGGATCATTATTCAGTGTGGACACAATTCAGGACATTAGTGGAATCACTCAGGTGCCACACAGTGAAAAGGACCATTTTGAGCAATCAGACACAAATCACACAGATATCACAGTGAAACAGGATGAAGCAAGTGAACTTTGGGATCCACCAGTCAATCTTTCACACTTGACACAAGAACAACAAGAACAAGTGAGGAAAATGTTGAGAGAGGAAAGCCATGTCTTTGCAAAAGACGAGTGGGACACAGGGTGCATTGTTGATTTACAAATGCAAATACATCTCAAAGACAATGTTCCAGTGACAAAGACATACAATGCTATCCCTCGTCACTTATACCAAGAAGTGAAAAAGCACATCCAGGATCTACTCAGCAAAGGATGGATACAGAAGTCAACGTCCTCTTACTCATCGCCAATAGTAATTGTGAGAAAAAAAGACTCCACAATTAGACTCTGTATAGATTACAGACAATTAAATGAAAAGACACACTCTGACCGACATCCAATTCCGTGAATACAGGAGATCCTCGAAAACCTTGGCGGCAATTCATGGTTTACTGTGTTAGACCAAGGGAAAGCATATCATCAGGGCTTTGTCAGTCCAGAAAGCCGAGCCTGCACTGCCTTCATCACGCCATGGGGTCTTTATGAATGGCTCAAGATCCCCTTCGGCTTGACAAACGCCCCAGCTGCCTTTCAGCGGTACATGGAAGGTTGTCTTGGAGGCTTAAGAGATGAGGTATGTGTCCCATATCTTGATGATGTGCTAGTTTTTAGCAAGGACTTTGATCAGCATGTTGAAAATGTAAGAAAAGTATTGAGAAGACAAAAAGAATGCAGAATAAAACTCAGACCAAAGAAATGTGACTTTTTTAAAAGAGAAGTATGCTATGTCGGCCGTGTCATTTCTGAAAATGGATTTCGCATGAATCCAAAAGAAGTAGAAGCTGTTCAAGCGTTGAAAGGTGCAAAGTCAAAAACAGTCAAAGAAGTAAGATCTCTAGTCTCTAGTAGTTTTTTGGGCTATTACAGATCATTTATTGCAGACTTTTCAAGAATAGCCAAACCTCTTTATGAACTGTTATCCCAACCAAAAACAAAGAACAAACCAGTCACAAAGAAAGGTAGTCGTTCCCCACAGTTGTCGCCACCTCAGTCTGTAGAGTGGTCAGCTTTACACCAGCAGGTACTAGAAAAACTTGTCAATGCATTGTCAGACCCCCCAATAATGGCATACCCAGACTTTGAAAAGCCATTTTTACTACACACAGATGCGTCAGAGGACGGTCTTGGGGCGGTCCTGTACCAACGTCAGGGAGGAATACTCAGGGTCATAGGGTATGGATCATGAACACTCACTCCAACTGAGAAAAATTACAAACTCCATTCAGGGAAGCTTGAATTTTTAGCTTTGAAGTGGGCTGTCACTGAACGATTCAGAGATTACCTTTTTCATGCCCCACATTTTACTGTATACAGTGATAACAACCCTCTGACTTATGTGATGGAAACTGCCAAACTGAATGCAGTAGGGCATCGATGGGTGTCGGAGCTAGCAGATTTCCGTTTCACTCTCAAATACAGATCCGGTTCGGTCAACCGAGATGCTGATTTTCTGTCTCGTAAGCCTGCAGTAATGGACAAAATTATTACAGAGTGCACAGAGGAGTGCAAACCAGATGATATAATGGCAGTCAGACAAGGACTTGAAGCTGAGAAAAATGGTGACACTGACTGGATAACAGCCATTACCTGCAATGTTGAAGTATTGGCACAGTTAACAGACTCATGTAAAACACCAGTGGAACCAGTACCAGTTAAAGACATTCAAACAAGCCAACAAGAAGACGAAGTGATACAAAGAGTAGTCACACTCAAACAGAAAAATGAACGTCTAAAATACAAACACAAAATCAAAGAATCAAGTGATGTGAAAAGATTGTTGAGAGAATGGTCTAATCTGTACGTGGACAAAAATGGAATATTACGGAGAAAGACCAATACCAGAAACCAGCTTGTAGTCCCAGCAAAACTCAAACCATTGATTTACAAGCAACTACATGAGCAAATGGGTCACTTAGGGGCAGACAGAATGATTTCCTTAGCC
Source organism: Pangasius djambal (assembly GCA_022985145.1). Taxonomy (NCBI): domain Eukaryota; kingdom Metazoa; phylum Chordata; class Actinopteri; order Siluriformes; family Pangasiidae; genus Pangasius; species Pangasius djambal. The sequence continues at coordinate 9,559,908 of CM040994.1, forward strand.
AGAGAAAGGTTCTTTTGGCCCAAAATGAGAGAAGAAATTGAACATTATGTAACAAAAGTGTGCCGCTGCCTCAAACAAAAGAAACCTAACAGAAAGACTCGAACGCCAATACAGAACATCACAACCTCAGCACCATTTGAACTAATCTCTATTGATTATCTGTATTTAGAGAGAAGCAAAGGTGGGGTGGAATATATCTTAGTAATAGTAGACCACTTTACTAAGTTTGCACAGGCTTATGCTACACCAAACAAGTCTGGTAAAACAGCCGCACGCAAGTTGTTTGATGACTTTATCTTGAGATTCGGTTTCCCTGCTAGAATTCACCACGATCAGGGGAGGGAATTTGAGAATGAGTTGTTCAAAAAGTTGCAAAGCTACAGTGGCATACAGCATTCAAGAACTACACCTTACCATCCCCAGTCAAATCCAGCTGAGCGTTTTAACAGAACTTTACTCAGTATGCTCCGAACCTTGGAAGAGACACAAAAACCAAACTGGAAAGACTATCTGAACAAGGTAGTACACGCATACAACTCAACGGTTCACGAATCTACTGGTTTTTCACCATTTTATTTGTTGTTTGGAAGAGAGCCAATTCTGCCAATTGACCTATTGTTTCCAAAAGAGAAAGAACAGTCACAATCTCATGAAGGTTATGCTGAAAAATGGCAAAAGTCTATGCAGCAAGTGTACAGCATCGCTCAAGAAAACATGAGAAAGGCAGGCAAAAGAGGACAAAGGTGTTATAACCAAAAGACTCGGAGCTCTGTACTTGAGCCTGGAGACCATGTACTAGTCCAAAATCTTTCTGAAAGAGGAGGACCTGGTAAAATCCGTGCCTACTGGGAAAACAAAGTACATGTAGTCAAAGAAAAGAGAGGTAAAGACAGTCCAGTGTATGTTGTGACACCAATAGATGGTGAAGGGAGAGAACGAGTCCTTCATAGAAATCTTTTGTTACCCTGTCCTTATCTTGTTGATGGCTTAGACACTATGCAACAAAAAGAAACATGCAACCAAAAGAGACGAATCAACAAACAAAAATCAAAACAGACAAGTAAAAACAATGTTTGTGTTGATTCTGACAGCAGTAGTGAGGAGGACTATGTCTTGTATTTGCCCCGAAAAACCTCAACTACTAGGCTCAATCCAAATGCTCCAGTCTTCAACTCCAAATCAAGCAACCCTGTAGTAGAAACACAGACTGAAGGCCTTCCTTATGAAGAGCAAAGTCAGTCGCTGGATGAAGGTGGCTCTACTGAACTCACTGGTCAAGTGGACAGGGGACTTGAGGAAGAGAACGCACCGGCATGCGAAACAGGTCAGAATCTGGATACAGACTCTGATAGCCAAGCAGCTGGACCTGTAGAGCCTTAAAATGCTGAAACCTCTTCTGAGGGAGAACATGAACAAGAACATGAGAGACAGTCTACAAGAACACGTCAGCCGAGGTGTATCTTTACCTATGAAAAGTTAGGGAAACCTACATTCACATCTTTAAATACTAAGTAGAAATATGTTTTGATGTTAATGCAGTTCATGTTTGAACTAAAGTTAAAGGTTACCACATTCTTTATTTTGTTGAAGAAAGTGTAAATGCTGTTACAGTTACAGTCAATTACAGTCAATAATCTGTTTCTTGTGACTTGAGATACTACACTTAGACAGTTATTGATTTGTTTTACAGAAAGAGGTGTGTGGTTCTAGGTAACACAAGAGCAGTCTGTAAATATGAGTACTACATTGTCAGCATGAAACAGTGTTCAGGCACTGAGTAACGTGGAATGGTAGATATAGCCATATGTGACTTAATGGACTTGGGAGGCCTACCAGTGTACCTACAATTTAAGTCGATACACCCAAACAGGAATTCTAGTTGTTAACTATTTCTCCTGTATTCATGCATTTGTAGTTACCTGATGTGTGGTTGTATTTTTGTTTTGAAGAAGACATACCTGAAAAGCATATTCATTGTTAGTGTTAACTTAGCATTTATTTGATTTCAGTGTAAAATGTTTTGCCAACATTTTATTATTTTAGTGGGGGAGGGTGTAGCGCCCTGAAAGTTAAGATTCCTGTATTTCTGTTATAAAATTCATTGCATTGTGTACAAATATGATAGGTTACAAAATTCTTTTTTTTTTTCTTTAAATAGCTAAAAACATGTGTATGGTTACAGTTTTCAAGAGTAATGTGTTTTCGTTTACTAGTCTACTGCACCTTTGTAATAACATAGTCATGTTCCTTTAAGAAAGTGAGGCAAACGAAAGGACTTCTGAGAAAAGGGTGTGCGCATTGATATGTCGTGTGTGTGGCAGAAAACGAAAAAATGCTTGTAACACTGAACCGAGGACTGTTAATAAAAGTTGCCCTAAATCAAGATGAACAAGAGTCAGCCCGTTCATTTCAGGGGTGCAACATTTACTGCTATCTATCAAAGCCCACTTAACAGTAAAAACAATTCATCGCATGCACATGATGTCAAAACCCCTCTCTCCATTATTTTGTAGTTCATCTGGAGCAGCATTTTACGAGTGCATAAACTGCCATGGGGAAACCACAAGCAAACCACTCAAAACCAATGGCAATGGCAAAAAACTGCCTTAGCTTTTTAATGCCGGCACCTGTTCGAGTGGATCGCTCCCAGAAGCCTGCCAAGCTCAGTCTTCCTGGCTCCTACACGGGTCCCAGCTGGGGTGCCACTTATGTTGTAGCAATTACTGAAGTGGAGTAGAAGTGAAATTACAGAGGTGCAAAGATCACTCTGGAGAGCAGGGGTTTTGAGGCCAATAGACTTTATTCTTTCAAGAATCACGCTGAGCAGTTCTCTGCAGAGAAAATGCTGCTCAGCTTTTCAGATGTGCATGCTTATATACAATATATTTACATGAAAAAACTTCCACATCCTGTTTTTAACAAAACACATATTCCTATACATGTATATCCTGTTTTTGACATTACCCCATATCCTTATCATCTTATTATTATGTTTAAGGAAGTCTTACTTAAATTTACAGCTTGTTCCTGTTTCCCACTTTACGCAGGATTCCCATGCATATGTAAGGTCATATAGGTCATTTTTAGGCCTCAGTTTCTCAAGCATACATTTCCTGTTCCATGCACACAGTTCTAGTCAGCCTTTTACTGAGATACTGAATATAATGATACATTTTGCACTATACCAGTTCCATACATCTAGAACATTGAGGATTAAACATTATCAAATATGAGTACACATTTTGTGGTTAACATTTTTGTGGTTTAAATATTCTATACCTGAAAAGGTAGTCACTTATCTGAATGAGTGTAAAGATGGGTTTGTTCTCACTCATAAGAACATTTTTAAACCTTCCCAAACTGAACTTCCTGTGTCACTGAGTAAGCCAAGTCGGCTTGCCCAGGTAGCTATGCCTCCTCGAAGCATTAAAGAGGAGTGCTTCTACTGTCACAAAGCTGGTCACCGAATAGCCAACTGTACCGCCCTGAAACAAAAGCATGAGTTTGAGATACCTCAAACCCTAACTTCAAGGGAGTTGCGTTAGCAGGTTCTGTTTCTCCAATAATTTTGGTACATACTGATGACCGTTGGTGTGAACCTAGTTATACGGCCTTTATTTCTTCCAGTAACGTGTCTTCACCTGTAGAGGTTGAAGCTCAGTATCCTATTAAAATTCTAAGAGACACTGGTGCAGCCCAGTCTCTTATTCTGGCAGGAGTACTACCTTTAAATGAGCAGATGGTTTGTGGAACACATGTATTTTGTCGTGGCATCGGTGTGGATTATGTAAAACTGCATTTGCATCAAATCCAGTTATGTTCCGAGTTAGTCACAGGTCTAGTTCATTTAGATTGCTCCCAGTTGACTAGTGTCAGGGCCTAAATAAAGTTTTCCCTGTGTGTGTGGTTACTAGGGCTCAGTCACGTAAGTTCGCAGAGGACAAATTTGACTGATTCATTTTTGGCTAAGGACACTACTGAGGGAGATGATTCAGTACTTTCCATGGCATTGTGGGGACAAAAAGAAGAATTCCCTAATAAGAAAGATATGGGACCACTGATGGTTAGTCGAGAGCTGCTCATTCAGGCTCAACAATCAGATACAAGTCTAGAGAGGTGTCTCTCCGCTGCTTGTGATCTATAGCATCAAAACAAGTTGGGTTTTACCTTGAAGATGGTGTTTTAATATGTAAATGGTCACCCAGGTTTGATGTGGTAGGAACATCGGTGCATCAGATTGTTGTACCATCTGCATATCGCCAACATGCACTTTGCTTGGCTCATGATAGTCCTTGGTCTGGACATTTAGGTATTGGTAAGACGTACACTCGTGTCCTTAAACATTTCTTCTGGCCTCCTCTGAAGAATGATGTTGTTAAATATTGCCAGTCATGCCATGTTTGTCAGAGTGTAGATAAACCAAATCAGACCATCCCCACCTGCTCCAATACACCCAGTCCCAACGATAGAAGAACCATTTGCACGTGTTAGTAGACTGCAAAGGTCCTCTTCCCAAGACAAAGTCTAGAAACCAATATTTATTAACACTAATATATACAGCAACACGTTTCCCTGAGGCTATCCCACTGCGAAAGATCACAGCACCAGTTATAGTCAAAGCATTGATCAAATTCTTCTCAAGTTTTGGACTTACTGATCAAGGAAATAATTTGCTATCTAAGTTATTTTTTCAAGCTTTGACCTCGTTGAAAATTCATCATCAGGTTTCTAGACCATATTACCCAGAATCACAAGATGCCCTAGAGTGCTTTCACCAATCCTTCTAGCTAATGCCCCATAAATATCGCTTCTATATGGAAAAGGATTGGGATGAAGGAGTTCCTTTTCTTCTATTTGCAGTATGAGAAGCTGTACAAGAATCCCTAGGTTTTAGTTCTGCACATTAGTGTTAAAGAGGCTTGTTAAAAAATTTTACCCTCAGACAGGAGGTCTTCCTTAATGTTGTCCATTGTATTGTGTTGGATTATGTTAGCAATATGCCTGAAAGATTGCACAAGGCTTGTCACTTGGCTAGAGAAACTCTACAGCTCTTCCAGTCCCGAATGAAAAAAACATTATGATAAGAGGGCAAAGCTCAGAATTTTTCAGCCCATTGACCAGGTATTGGTTCTTTTACCAGTCCCAGGTTCTTCCCTCTCTTCCCTCTCGGGCCCATATATAGTAGATAAGAAACTGATTTACACAGACTACATTTTGTGCACACCTGACTGAAAGCGACAAACCCACTTTTGACATGTTAATATGCTGAAAACTTACCATGTTTGTTACCTTAAAACTGAAACGGTTGCATTTCCCCCTCGTAAAAGTACTCCTGTTGCAGTAGTCACTGCAGTATCTGACTCTGAGGTGGAAAAAGATCCAGATGAACCAGACTTCCGGAGTATACCTCAACCCTGTGCTAAGTTGTCAAATTCTGAGTTGTTATCAGCCAAATCCTCATATTTAGCTCATTTGTCAGAGGAACAGAAAGAAGACATTTCTCACTTATTAAAAGATTTTCCAACCTTGGTGATGTTACCTCTCAGACCAATTTGTTGACATTAAGGTAACTGTAGATAAACCTCTGAAACTGCATATCGAGTTAACATGGTAAAAAGAGCTGCGATGAGGAACAAAGTAGAATATTTGTTTGGACATGGCTTAGCAAACCCTAGTTCAAGTGCTTGGAGTTCACTTTGTTTATTTGTTCCTACACCCAATTGTACCTATAGGTTCTGTGCAGATTACTGATGGGTAAGTAAGTAAGTAAGTAACCTTTATTTAACCAGGATAAAAACTCATTGAGATAAAATCTCTTTGACAAGAATGACCTGACCAAGAAGGCAGTGAAAGACACAACAACAGTTAACAGCAACAATTAAGCAAACAAACACCACCACCAACAACAAAATAATAATAAAGAAATAAATAAATAACACCAGATGGAAAGAATTAGTGGATGAATGTCCTTGGTATTAATGAAATTAACAACAGGTGCACTAAATGGGCAACAATGAGACGACCCCCAAAACAGGAATGGTTTTACAGGTGGAGGCCACTGACATTTTTTTCCCTACTCATCTTTTCTGGCTGTTTTTCACTAGTTTTGCATTTGACTAGGGTCAGTGTCACTACTGGTAGCATGAGGCAATACCTGGACCCTACAGAGTTTGCACAGGCAGTCCAACTCCTCCAGGATGGCGCATCAATACTTGCCATTCCTGTGTCTCCCAGCACAGTCTCAAGAGCATGGAGGAGATTCCAGGAGACAGTTACTCTAGGAGAGCTGGACAGGGCCGTAGAAGGTCCTTAACCCATCAGCAGGACCAGTATCTGCTCCTTTGTGCAAGCCCTACAAAAGTGACCTCCAGCAGGCCACTGGTGTGAATGTCTCTGACCAAACAATCAGAAACAGACTTCATGAGGGTGGCCTGAGGGCCCGATGTCCTCTAGTGGGCCCTATGCTCACTGCCCGGCACGGTGGAGCTCGATTGGCATTTGCCACTGAACACCAGAATTGGCAGGTCCACCACTGGCACCCTGTGCTTTCACAGATGAGAGCAGGTTCACCCTGAGCACATGTGACAGACATGAAAGGGTCTGGAGAAGCCGTGGAGAACGTTATGCTGCCTGTAACATCGTTCAGCATGACCGGTTTGGTGGTGTGTCAGTGATGGTCTGGGGAGGCATATCCATGGAGGGATGCACAGACCTCTACAGGCTAGACAATGGCACCCTGACTGCCATTAGGTATCTGGACGAAATCCTTGGACCCATTGTCAGACCCTACACTGGTGCAGTGGGTCCTGGGTTCCTCCTGGTGCACAACAATGCCCGGCCTCATGTGGCGAGAGTATGCAGGCAGTTTTTTTTTAGATTAGATTAGATTAGATTCAACTTTATTGTCATTACACATGTATAAATACAGAGTAACGAAATGCAGTTTAGCATCTAATCAGAAGTGCAAAAAGCAGCAAGTGCAGTATGTACAATATAAACAGTGTGTATAAACAGTAGTAAATAAACAGAATGTACAGTTAAGACCTGTTATGTACAGACAAGGGCAGTGAGAGATAAGTGGAATTAAATTAAAATAGTGCAAGTATATACAGATGTAATATGTACAATATACAGATGTGGTATACTAATATACAGATGTAGTATGAAAAAAACTACTATAAATATGTGTTATACTAATCTACAGATGTGAAAATATATACAGATATGTATATACAGTTAGATATAGTTATATACAGGGGGGAGGGGGTAGTGAAGTTCAGTTGGGGACAGAGTTCAGAAGGGA
>CM040994.1:9570052-9591057 GCA_022985145.1 Pangasius djambal
GATGGGGCCAGAGCATACTACTGCATCGGACATCGCCTTCGCTAATTTACACACCTCTACCATGTTACTCTTAGTAACCTCAGACTGACGAAGGCGTATATCATTAGCTCCTACATGAATAACTATCTTTGAAAACCTGTGCTTGCCTAAGACCCTAAGATTACCTGCTATGTCCGGCACCCTGGCTCCCGGTATACACTAACAAACTAACTAAAGCTGCTGGTGCCCCTAAAGACCTAGCTAATTTCACGTGCCGCAAGATAGAGTCTCCTATAACCAGAGCTCTTTCAGGTTTCTCAGCGGGTGCTTCACTGAGGAGAAACCTGTTGGACACGTGAAGCGGAGAGGAGTGGTGCTCCCGTGGGCGAGCCTTAGCGTTAGCTTTGGCTTTGCGATTATGCTGCCGAGTCATCACCCATTCGCCCCGCTGTGAGGGCTCTAATGCCGGAGTTGGGGGATTACTAACTCCGCCTAAGGCATCCAGACTTTCCGCTACAGAAACTACGCTGCTCTCACTCCACTAACCCTCTCTAGAGTCTGGATGCGCACCTCTAATGCTGCAATCTTCTCCGTCAGAGAGCTAACTAGCATGCATTTATCACAAATAAAGCTATTACTAACGACGGAGGGAGAGTGACTAAACATCCTGCACTCAACACACTGAACAAGCTGAATGTTAGACATGTTGTTTAACGCACCTTAGTCGGAGATTTGTTGATATTGTAGACGGCGTGGATCCGGTGTGGATGGCGTCCGCTCGCTGTCTTAACAAAATAGAAAAGCGCACTTCGAGAAAAAAAATATGAAAATACGGTAGAAGTGAAAAATGAAAAATACGTGAAGAATACAACAGATGAAAACGATAGCGCAAAATTACTGATTTAAAAAAGAGAGAAACAGTATAGTTAAGATGCCGACGCACGCAAGAAACTCCCAGCAAAACAATTCGAAAACAGGAGGTGACGTAAGTGACACATGATGTGGTATACTTTGAATCATGAGCTGTTCCTTTCTTTCACCATACTTTTCTCTTCCCATCATTCTGGTACAAGTTAATCTTGGTTTCATCAGTCCAAAGAATATTATTCCAGAACATGGGAGGCTTTTTTAGATATTTTCTGGCAAAGTCTAATCTGGCTTTCCTGTTCTTGAATGTTACCAGTGGTTTGCACCTTGTTGTAAACCCTCTGTATTTACATTCATGAAGGCATCTCTTGATTGTAGATTTTGACAATGATACGCCTACCTTCTCCAGAGTATTCTTACTACTATTGATGCTGTGAAGGGGTTTTTCTTCACCAAGGAAAGGATTCTGCGATCATCCACTTTAGTTGTCTTCCATGGTCTTCCAGGCCTTTCGATGTTGTTGAGCTCACCAGTGCTTTCTTTCTTTTTAGGAATGTTTAGAAAGGTTTTTCTATCTCTCTTATAGATTTATGTTGTTTTTTCAGCCTAATGATCGCCTCCTTCACTTCCATTGAGATCTCCTTGGACTTCATATTGGTAGCTCCAGTTGAACAGCTGCCAAATGCCAACTCAATACCTGATATCGACTCCAGACCTCTTATCTGCTTCATTTGCCTTGAAGTAACGAGGGAATGGACCACACCTGGTCAATTAACTTCTTGTCAGTCAACTGTCCAAATACCTTTGAGCCCCGGAAAATGGAAGTGCTTTGCTTAAAATGGCTGTAATTCCTAAATGTTTTTTTGGAACCTCTTAAAATAAAGCTGAAAGTCTACACTTCGATCACATCTTGATTGTTTTATTTCAAATCCATTGTTGTGGTGTATAAAGGCAAAATCACAAAAACTCGGTCATTGTCCAAATACTTCTGGACCTGACTGTAACTGTCCGTCTAGCACTCTCTTTTGTTCCCTTTTTAATGGATATCTATCCCTCACTGCTGACTGTCTGCTTCTTCTCTTTTTCTGCTAAGCTGCCCTTCTGTTTCTTTTAACTGTTCTTCCAATTTATCTATGTCCTTATCTATTACTTCTCCTATACTCTGCCTGAGACTATACTCATCCTCTCTTACCCACAATGTGCTATCTGCCTCCTGGTCTCCCACCCTTGTCATAGCTTCTCTTACTTGCTTAGCAGTCTAAGGGCTTTTCCTTTCTTTCTCTATCACAATGCCAGTTCCCACTCTCTTTCCTGTGTACCTCTTCTACATCCCTTTTTTCCTGTTTCTCTAATTCAACTTTCCCTCTAACATGCACGGTACCTATTACCATTGGGAACTGTCTGCTGGGTGGCATTGGGAGGGCATATGGTGGTGGTCCCTTTAATGCATCTTTCATCATGCATCTTTCATCTCCTCTGATTTTTTATCATCATTTTTCAACATCTTTCTTGCTTCCTTCATGCTTTTCCATAAAGACTCCCCTTCTTGTTTGAATAGTGGCAAAACCTTTTTCTATCTTTTTTTGGCTTCCCTCTTCTTGCTTTTATTTTTTACTTTGATATTTGATTAACGTTTCCATCTCCATACAAAAGGACACATCAAATGATCATATCATAGAACCAAGCACTTAAGAAACCTATGCCAATTGTTACACAGTGTCTACTATACAGTGCAATACATAGTGTCTCACGTCAAAAGCAGATTTAAATGGGTTAGACCTTTTACACCCAGCAGAAAACTCACATGCCAACCAGTAGAGATTGCAGTTCTCTGTCTGGATCACAATGGCTCCACTCAGGCCAATGCTCAAATAATTCATAGAACAAATGCACCTCTTTGTTCTATGAATATTCCAAACCCTATAAAACTATTTTTTTCCCTCAACAGACACAGCTCATGGGTCTGTCATATGGGAGCACTCTGGGGTACACACACACATTGGCATACACACTCCTTTTTCCTGGCTTACTGATTGGCTCACACAGTCATATTGTCTCCAAAGAAATTCTAGAGCTCATCATTCACTCACCCTGGTCAGCGTCATATAGTCACGTCCGTCTCTACCAGGTCACACTTAAGTGATGGTCCAGGAGAGGTACGTGTCTAATATCCAGCCAAACCCAGAGTTTATTTTCATGCACACTTAAACTTGTATTCACACACTGGGTGTCATGTAGCGAAATAAGGGGATGTGTTTTTTGACATTGGATTCCAGGAGTTTAGCCCAACTCTCACTTCTGCTGCCCACACACACCCACACATACAAACAAAAGGCACTCAAAGGAAGACACACAGACAATCTCCAACAGAAACCCCAAGCCGGGGATAACACATGTAATGCCAAAAAGAGGCAGACAGAAACCGGAACAAGAAGAGCTCTTTAACAACCCAAACATTATGTACAGTATTATACAGCTATATACTACTCTAGAGAGACTTGCAGACCACCCCTTCTGCTTCTCACCACAATCTGCAAGATTTAAACAGCCACACTCGTCGATTCACTTTAACACGACAGAGCTATTTACCTGGCTAACACTCGTCAATACACTTCCCAGACACGAACAAGCTTTTTACACTTACAGAACTATTTACTGGCCACACTCTTTTCACGCTTATTTACATGTTTACTGCTATCTATCAAAGCCCAACTAACAGTAAACACAATACTTATTTACACGCTTTACTGCTATCTATCAAAGCCCACTTAACAGTAAAGCAATTCATCGCATGCGCATGACGTCGAAACCCCTCTCTCCTTTATTTTTAGGTCATCTGGAGCAGCCTTTTACAAGTGCTTAAGCTGCCACGGGCAAACCACAAGCGAACCACTCAAAACCAATATTCTAATGGCAAAAAACTGCCATACCTTTTTAATGCCAGCACCCGTTTGAGTGGATCGCTCCCAGAAGCCCGCCTCAGCTCAGCCCTCCTGTCTCCTACCAGGTCCCATCTGAGGTGCCAATGGTCATAGCAAGTAATGAAGATCAAAGATCACTCCGGAGAGCAGAGGTTCGAGGCCATAGACTTTTTGTTCCAGAATCAAGTCGAGTAGTTCTCTGCAGAGAAAAGCTCCGCAACTCTTCAGAAGGGAATTCTTATATACATTTAACTGAACAGTCTTCCACATCCTGTTTTTAAAAAGACATACATGTGTATCCTGTTTTTAACAAGACATAATGTTACCCCATATGCATCTCCTATTGTTTAAGGAAGCCTTACTCACTTAAATTTATAACTTGTTCCTGTTTCCCGCTTTGATTCCTGTGCATATGTAAGGCCATATAGGTCATTTTTAGGCCTCAGTTTCTCTGCATACACTTTCTGTTCCATGCACAGAGTTCTAGTCTGCAAGCCTTTTACAGAGATACTGGGTACAATGATACATTTTGCACTATACTGGTTCCATACTTCTATAACATTGAGGATTACACATTATCAAATATGAGTATTCTGTGGTTAAAATATTCTATATGAGTTGTGCAGGTTCCACTGGCCAGGTCTACACCTCAAGCCATGGATCCACTCTGGTTTGCCTTGAAACTTAATAGCCTTCCTCATTGTCAGGACCAATAGATATGGGCCTTTCCACCTAAGTGTGAGAGCAGAGCTTTCCAGAGAGTTAATCAACATAGAATCACAAGGTTTAAATTCATAATATAGCTTCTAAGATGGTTCAGGCAGCACATCTTGTGTAGCCTTCGGGTTCCTGTTCAAAAGAACAGACAATTGAGTTAGAAATCGTTCATATTTTTGAGAGGAACAGCAGATGACTAGTTCATCGGTCTCCTTATCAGGACCTTGTTTGAGAAAAGCCTGTAGTTCCGTGAGAGCAAGATCTGAGATAGCAGTGTGCAATGTGGTGGCAGGTGTCCATGTGAACCTGTTCCCTCCTTTTGCTTACATGTGATGGACTGTGTACATGGTCAACAAGTGCTGGTACTTATAAAGTACTAAAGTACTCATAAAGTACTTAAGTTAGCACCGACCAAAAACATTTATTGTCTGAGCATTTATCTATTACCTCCCCAACAAAGTTTTGGACTGATGGTATTCCTAGTTTGTGACCTAGTGAGCCAATATCAGAATGTATTTTTGATAGACTTCAAAGCACTATTGTAAGTCGCTCTAGATAAGGGCATCTGCCAAATGCCATAAATGTAAATGCTGGAAACAGACAGAACCCAGACAGCTGCATTAGGCACACAGCTTTTAGAACTTTAGAACTTTTAGAAGTCTCTGTCTTTCAGCTGGATCTTGTCAGTAACAAAGCCACAGTGCTTAAAAATTTGACTAAAATTATGAACTATACATTAAAGAAACCTAGTGAGAGTCTGTATAAATGTTAAGTCTGTTCTTCTGCCAGAATACATGTGTCAGATCAAAGAGTTCAGCTGACTAAGCTGAAATGCCTTGTGGTAATGCATAGGTTTCAACATCATCATAATCTGTCAAAATAGCACAAAAATCAAATCTGGATTATCCAGGGATGTACAAGAGAGTCTTGTGGTTGACTGTGTCAAACACTGATGAAAGGTTGAGGGGGATGAGGACTGATGACATTTTGGCTGATCCAGCAACATGGAGCTTCTCAGTGATGGCCACAAGGTTCTGTGTGAGACAGAGAGATAGTTGATTGTAGATGGTGTGTTCAAGGATTTTAGAAAGTAAAGAGAGAAGTTATACCAGCCAGTAGTGACAGATGTCTGAGGGATCCAGAGTGGGTTTCGTCAGGATTGGAGTAACCTTTGCTGTCTTGATTGCAGTTGGTACATGACCAGATGTTATGGAGTCATTAATTCCCAACTTCTTCCCTTCTTAAGGGAAGAAGGTCTTGTGAGATGGTCTGGAGCATTGTGGGAGGGATAGGATCCAATGGGCAGGTGGTGGGCAGGACTGGATGACTTGCAGGATTTGTTGATAGAAAAGAAAAATGTGTCAGAGAAAGAGAAGGGGAATCCTGAATGTGTAGTCTAGGAGTCAGGGTAGGAGTGAAGGTCTGGCAAATTTTTTCAATCTTCTCATCATGGCAGGTTAAGAAGGGAAGAACAGATGTTGTAAAGCTTGCAAGGATCTTGTGCAGAAGCTTTCAGCTTTTCCTTGTAAACAGCAGTCTTAGCAGAAGTCACATTAGAGTTTGGACAGAAGAGTGAGGAGAGACGAGATCCCTGTCAAGTTGTGATTTCCTTCTCTTTCTCTCTGCTGCTCTTAATTCTACAGTACAACTCCCCATATGAGATCCCCAAGCCATCTCCACGGCCACCAATTAGCATCATCCCCAGCAATCCCAGTGATCTTCAGGCCATTCATGTGGGGCCACCACCAGCAGCACCGAGCAATCTCAACTGATGAGAACTCCAACCAGAAGTAGGGCATTAGGGTGGATCAGGGCTCTCCAGAGACCAGAAGGAGTCAGGATCACTGTTGTCTCAGAAGTAGTGGGAATCACTGCATGGCTACAGTAGCAGACACATACTCATGAACACTCACAAGTTCAGCTAGGCTGCATCTCTTTCCAACAATACATGATGTAATTTCTGACAGAATGGTTTATCTGTATGTAATTCTATTATGTTTGCTCTTATTAAATTCCAGTGAGTTAGCACACAAAGAGACTTTCCAGTAATCATCACTAAGGGACTTTCTTCCCATTGCAATTTACTACTCTCAGTTCAGGTTAAGTTTATGGATCAGGTTAAAGTCACAGTAGTTCAAAGTAAGTCACAGCAAGTACACAGTCAAGGACATTTAAATACACCTCAGCACACACAATTACAAGCCTGTATTTGAAGAAAATTTCTCACTGTGTGCTATGGGTCACCCAGACAACTCCCTCCGGGAAGCAGCAATCCTTGATATTTCAGACCAGACCCCTCTTAGGTCACCTGAACCACACCATTCCTTCCAGGATTGGCAGCAGTCTTTTATTTCAGGCCGAACCCCTCTTGGGTCACCTCCTTTGCTGGACCTCCTTTAGGCAGCCATTGTATAACCACCATAAAACAATGTGGGCTTTATAGATAATTAGAGTAGTTTTAAGGGCAGTGCTGGCCTGTTAGGGTGGGACAGTATCTATCCCACTCAGGAAGGTGCTGCTCTCATTTCTTGCAGTATAGCTCATAGTCTGAGAACAGGCCTACTTAATTGGTGACAATTCAGAGCCAAGGCCAGGGAGCAGACAAGCAGACAAAACTGACCATCTGCTAGCTGCATACACCCAAATGCAATTCTTTATATACTTATATTTTTATATTCTCTCTCTATGTATATTGTATTAAGTGTTAATTTTTTATCTATTTGCATCTCTTCCAGTAAATAATATATATATATATAAAATACGACAAATATGTTAACGGTCTAGTCATTATCTTAATCTTTTGGTGCCCTTATTGGCTGGTGCCCCAAGGCACTTGCTCAATCCGATATATAGATAATCCAGCCTTGAATAGGACCCACTCATAATGGTGGTCACACTCTTGATCTAATACTAAAATTTGGATTAAATATAGAAAATACAGTCACATTTCCACAGTCTGAAGCTATCTCAGATAATTACCTCATCTCGTCTTAGTCATAATATATGTCCATATATGGTACCATGGTACCGAGTCAAACGTACATTCATGTCAGCTACTGCACATAGTTTTATCAATAATCTCCCAGAGTTATCAACTTTGACTGGATCACCATCTGACCCCACAAAAATTGATCATGTGACTGGATGCTTAGAGTCAATGTTCAATGAAATTCACAATTTTTTTAAAATTCACAATTAAATGAAATAATTAGAAAGAAAAAAACTAGCATACTAGTATAATGATCACACGCACCTTAAAACAGACCACTTGAAAATTAAAATGGCCTCATCATAGCACAGAGGCAGCTGACTCACGGCGTTCCTCACGTGACTGCCAGCAAGGTGCTGAAAGGACAGCGCCACTACAGCACCCTCGTTGTTTGGGACAGCCAGAGCACGCGTGGCTGCGAGGCCAAGAAATGAAACTCAAGACGTTTCTGTCTCTCCTCTTTTAGAAGGCGACATCAGTGAGGAAGACAATCCCCTTCTGCCTTCAGCTGCGCACTCACTCCTCTGTCTCCTGCGGGCGGCACTGCATCGGGACTGCCACGCCACACGTGGAGACGACACCACCCTCACTCATCCTCACCATCCACTCACCCTGCATGTGTTAAGATTGCTGCATTGACTTTTTCACACTGTAAATAAAGAGCACGTTCCCCCCCCCCCAATGTTGGTCTCTGGGTGCGTGTGTGGTGTGTCTAGAAGTCTCACTCATCACAGTGGTGGAGGATGAGGGCATGACAGCACCCAGAAGGCAGCATGGACATGTATTTCCAGCAGTTCCTGCAAGTAAGTCTGCAGCATCAGACCACCACCCAAGAGCTCCTGAAACTGAAGAAAACCGCTAGGGCTGCTGCAGCTGTCCCACTCCCTGACCCCTGCCAAGAGGCCCAGCGCCTCCTGACCAAGTTGTTGCCTGACAAGGACGTTGAGGCGTTCTTATTCAAGTTTGAGCGAGCCGCACAGCGGAAGGAATGGTCCCGGGAGGACTGGGCCCCAAGGCAGTTCCCCTCCAAAAGGCCACCTATCGCAACATCGCCCATTAGCTCCTTCTCCTCTTCAGCCTTGTGGGGATCGCAAAGGACATTCTGACCGACCAAGGTACACCATTCATGTCCAAACTAATGACGGATCTGTGTAGGTTGTTGCAGGTGAAACACCTGAGGACGTCCGTGTACCACCCACAGAACGACGGCCTGGTAGAGCGATTTAATCAGACGCTGAAAAAGATGCTGGGTGGTAGACAAGGATGGCAGGAACTGGGACCGAGTTCTCTGTGCAACACCGAGCGGGGGGCTCAGCACGGTGATGCTGATGGGCTCTCAAGGCGCTACTCACTCTGGGCCCGTCACATACTGGCAGTAGGCTTGGAGCTGGGGGTGGGGTGGGGTGGGGTTACTGTGACGGCGGGCTAACGACTCACGCTGCTCCTCACGTGTCTGCCTGCCTGGTGCTGAAAGGACAGTGCTAATTCAGCACCCCTGTTATTTTGGACAGCCAGAGCGCATGTGGCTGTGAGGCGGAGAAAAGTAACTCAACATGTCTGGCAGCCAATCCCAGCCGAGGCGCCAATCTACCCTCCTGGAAGAGCCAGAGGACAATAAAAGAGCCAGCGGCAGCTCTGCTGTTCAAGTAGGTAATAGAGGTAACCTTACTAACGTGTGTTTCTGTATTCTTTCAGAAGGTTACTTCAGCAAGGAAGACTATCCCCTTCTGCCTTCAGCTGCACACTCATGCCACTGACAGCTGGCGCTGTCACCCCTCCATCTGCTGCGGGCACCGCTGCATCAGGACTGCCACGCCACATGCAGAGATGGCACCACTCTCACTCATCCTCACCATCCACTCACCCTGAACGTGTTAAGATTGCTGCATTGACTTTTTCACACTGTAAATAAAGAGCATGTCGCCCCCAATGTTGGTCTCTGGGTGCATGTGTGCTGTGTCTAGAGGTCTCGCACGTCACACAGCACTGGTTAAAGCGGTAAATGACCTATTACTGGCCTCTTATCAGGGTTGTGTCTCCTTGCTTGTGTTGCTTGACCTTAGTGCAGCTTTTGATCATGCTATTCTCCTCGATAGACTAGAAAATGTTGTAGGCGCTCTCCTGGCTCAGATCTTTTTTGACTTATCGCTATCAGTTTGTAGATGTAAATGGTGACTACTCTACGCATACTAAGGTAAAGTTTGGTGTTCTGCTAGGCTCTGTTTTAGGCCTACTGCTCTTTTCTTTATATATGCTACCTCTGGGCAAAATTATTCATAAACATGGTATTAGCGTCCACTGTTATGCTGATGACACACAGTTGTATATTTCAGCAAAGCCAGATGACAGACACCAGCTTAATAAAGTTGAGGAATGTGTAAAGGACACTGGATGCTTATTAACTTTCTTTTACTTAATTCTGATGAGACAGAAGTACTTGTTCAAGGACCATATGCAGCTAGAAGTAAGCGTTCTGATTACATAATAACTCTGGATAGCCTTTCTGTTTCATCATGTGCAGCAGTAAAAGACCTTGGTGTGATTATTGACTCGAGTCTTTCATTTGAAGCTCATATTGATAAAATTACTAGGACAGCTTTCTTTCATCTCAGCAATATTGCTAAGATAAGAAATGTAATGTCACTACATGATGCAGAAAAATTAGTTCATGCTTTTGTTACCTCTAGGTTGGATTATGGTAATGCTTTACTGTCTGGATGTTCCAGTACACGCATAAACAAGCTCCAGTTAGTCCAGAATGCAGCAGCAAGAGTCCTTACTAGAACCAGAAGATATGACCACATCACCCTTATCCACATCGTATTGGCTCCCAATCAAATTTCATATTGATTATAAAATACTACTATTGACCTATAAAGCACTGAATGGTCTCATGCTGCAGTACCTGAGCGAACTTTTGCTCTTTTATGATCCTCCACTCCTACTTCAATGAAAAGGTGCAGTCTTTTTTTTGGTACCTTGAACAGTAAAGGCTACAGCAGACCTTTCTCTTACAAAGCCCCACAGTTATGGAATAACCTTCCAATTAGTGTTTGGGTCTCAGACTCAGGCACAGTGTTTAAATCACTCACGTTTGTTGATGGTGGAGTGGCTGGCCACTTTATGTCCCAGGGCGCCCTCATATCTGTGTTACCTTCTGGCTCTCCATTTTAGTTATGCTCTCACAGCTAGTCTTGCCAGAGTCCCTGCTTGCACTTTGCACACAAAGTACATTGTCCTTAACCATTATGAGACAAATGCTTACCTAATAATCTCTCCCCCCTTCCCTCTTTCTGTCTGTCTCTCTCTCTCTGTCGAACTACACATGATGCTCCTGAGATACCAGTGATCCTGACCCCATCTGCTCTCCAGATCTGCCTGATCCATGCTGATGCCCTGAGATCGCTCACTGCTGCTGGCCCCACATGGATGTACTGAAGATCATTGGGATTGCTGGGGATGGTGCCGCTTGGGGGCTGTGGAGATGGCTTGGGGATCTCATATGGGGAGTTGTACTGTGATGGCTGGGAATTTCGATTGCTATTGTGGCTTTGGGGCTGCGGTTGCTGCAAGCAGTTTTGCACTCAGGTCTCCATCAGTGGACAGTGGATAGGTTCAATAAACCGGACTTCATGTGAAAACTGTAATGAATTTACTGGTTGCACAATTGCACTATTTTTCCATGTAGTACACAGCTGTAGAAGGGATGTATTTATAATTGCACTTTTAATCTGTTAGCACCCAGATGAGGATGGGTTCCCTTTTGAATCTGGTTCCTCTCAAGATTTCTTCCTCATATTGTCTCAGGGAGTTTTTCCTTGCCACCGTCACCTCTGGCTTGCTCATTAGGAATAAATTCACATATTTACAATTTATTTTGATTTAATTTAATTTGAATGTATTTATTTCTGTAAAGCTGCTTTGTGACAATGTCCATTGTTAAAAGTGTTATACAAATAAAATGAAATTAAATAGAAATTAAAATTTAAAAAAAATGTAAATGACATCAAACTAAATTGGTAGTATTCAAAACAGCATGGAAGGAGGGCCTCCTGAGCTATAGAAAAACTCTTAGTGCTGCTAGATCAATGTATCTCTCCACGCTAATATAAGATAACAAAAATCCTAGATTCTTATTTAATACTGAAGCAAAATTAACTGGGAATAAGACCACAGTAGCATGCACGCCATCAATATGTAGTAGTGATGACTTCATGAAATTTTTCATTTCGATAACTAACCATGTGGATAACAATATAACCATATCAGGTCAGCAATTAGAATGTTTTTCTCCCCTTTGAGAGACCAAATTAATTTTGCAAATCTCCTTATCAAAATCATCAAAATCATCAAATTGTGTACTTACCTACATGTTTCTTCAAACATACTACCAGAAGCAATCAAACCTATTCTAAAAAGAATAAATTCTTCCCTTAGCACTGGCTATATATCTAAATCCTTTAAACTAGCAGTTATCAAACCCCTATTAAAAAAAACTGACCTTCACCCCTGTCAGCTGTCCAACTGTCTCCAAGATCCTGGAAAAGGTTATAGTACAGGAGGGCCTAAAGATCACTGTGAGATTACTGTGGACAGTACCACATAGAAACCATAAAGATGGCTGTGGATGTTTTTCCTAGGATAGCCTGATAACTGCAATTGCTACAAACAGCTTTGCACTCAAGTCTCCATCATTGTACAGTTGATAACTTAAAATTGACATCAAGTTAAAACTATAATGAATTCAGAAATTACTCCGATTCTCATATTCATAAGTTGTTCATAAGCTCATACGTTCCTGGTTACACAACTGCACTTTTACATACACATTCTTTTTACATACATATTCATCACATTTACCTGCACATTCATGCAGTTATCTAATCGGCCAATCATGTGGCAGCAGCACGATGCAAAAAATCATGTAGATATTGGTCAAGAGTTTCAGTTAATGTTCACATCAAACATCATGAAGAAAAAGTGTGATCTCTGTGACTTTAACCATGGCATGGTTGCTGGTACCACATGGGCTGGTCTGAGTATTTCAGAAACTACTGATCTCCTGGGATTTTCACACACAACAATCTCTAGAGTTTACACAGAATGGTGCAAAAAAACAAAAACTTTGAGTGAGTAACAGTTCTGTGGGTGAAAATGCCTTATTGATAAGAGAGGTCAGAGGAAAATGGCCAGATTGGTTCGAGCTGCCAGGAAGGATATAGCAATTCAAATAATCACTTTTTACAACTGTGGTGAGCAAAAGAGCATCTCAGCATGCACAAATGCAGAAGACTACATCAGGTTCCACTCCTGTCAGCCAAGAACAGAAATCTGAGGCTATCATGGGCACAGACTCACCCAAACTGGATAGGTTTCCAGTCAACTGTCCAGTAAAGAGTGCTTATGTGATTTACTACAGACTTCCTGTCAGCTTAGACCATTCTGATCATTCTCCTCTGATTTCTCTCATCAACAAAGTCCTTCAGCCTGCAGACCCTCCACACACAGGATATGTTTTGTTTGACACCATTCTCTGTAAACTCTATAGACTGTTGTGTGCAAAATTCCCAGATCATCAGCAATTTTTGAAATACTCAAACCAGCCCATCTGGTACCAACGAACATGCCACTGTTAAAGTCACAGAGATCACATTTTCCCCCCATTCTGATGTTTGATGTGAAAATTAACTAAAGCTCTTGACCAGTATCTGTATGATTTTATGCATTGTACTGCTGCCACATGATTGGCTGATTACTGATAACTGCATGAATGTACAGCTGTTCCTAATAAATTGGACAGTGAGTGTAGTATACAGTTATAGAAGGGACATTATTTATAATTGTACTATCTGGTGTCACCC
This sequence comes from Pangasius djambal, assembly GCA_022985145.1. Lineage (NCBI taxonomy): Eukaryota > Metazoa > Chordata > Actinopteri > Siluriformes > Pangasiidae > Pangasius > Pangasius djambal. The sequence goes on from CM040994.1 coordinate 9,583,387, forward strand.
ATATGGGGATGGGTTACCTTTTGTGTCTGGTTCCTCTCAAGGTTTCTTCATGTCATCTCAGGGAGCTTTTCCTTGCCACCATTGCCTCTGGCTTGCTCATTTTTCTATGAAACTGCTTTGTGACAATGTCCATTGTTAGAAATGCTATACAAGTAAAATTTAATTGAATTCTGTCTCTTTTCAGTGAGCCAGATAATAAGCTGAAAATCTATTTGTTTAGACATGCATTTTGTTAAATTGCATTTTTAACTGGGTAAATTGAGGATCACTGAGGTACAAAATTTTAAAAGGGCACGTTTTAACATATAAAAATCAAGCATATATTTGGCAATTGTTGAAACATTTGGAATGTTGTGTCAACATTTTCACAATGTTTCAGCTGTTCTTTATAGTATGAATTAACTGATGTGTATGTACACAAATAATGTGGGAAAATATGTAAATAATGTGGATTAAATATGTAAATACTGTATTATTTGGATTAATGTGGTTCAAAAATGTTAACTGGTAATTATTGCTTCCGCATCGCTGTGAAAATTAGATGGCAACTGTTGGGAAGGTGAAAGTGGTTTGCATATAATTCTTTGACCTTGTTTCACTTCAATTCACTTCACTATGCCATTAATTCTGTTTGGCTTCAACTCAAACTTTGGAATAGTTTCAAGCAGTAGTTTTTATAAAATTTGTTGTGGAAGTGCCTTCAAAACAACCCACAAATTCACCTACCCATGGCCTTCACTGGGAACTAATGAAATGCTGGATGAAGGTCGGTACATTTAAGTCAAATAATTTTATGGCCTATCCTGGATTTCTACCAACAAACACATAGAAGATGCTGCAATGATGGACACTGGACACCTTATCCAAAGTAACCATGAGTAAACACCACACTTACTGGAGTTTATGAATGAATCTAAAACATTCTGCCACACTCACTCTGATTTCACTGGAGTTTAGGGATTATCTTGCATGAGCCATTGCAGTCACTGAGGTTTGTGAATGAACCTGAAGCAAGCTGCCACGCATACTAGGAATTACAATGGCATATGTTTGAAGTGTGAAACATTATTATTCTGTCTTTGTTGGAAAAGTGTTTGTATGCATGATGTACTAGGATTCTGAAAGAAACACTAATTACAAAAGTAACTGTGATTCTATGTACTCTGGATAATCACCAGGAATGGTGTTTATCACACAGATATCCTCTCGGGAGTGTGTGCATATGTCGAGACTACCACAAGGTTATCTTATGACAGTGGTGTACTCAGTACCACACCATCAAGTGCCCCTCACTATGTAACTTCAGCTCCTGGTACCTACCTGCCAAGTGCCTTCTGGGTTTGAGGCAGTTCTGAATGACAGAATCACAGCTACATTCATTACTAGCATTCTGTTTCAAACCTCCTAACTGCCAGAGGTGGTGTTTAGCACATGGATAACCCTATGTCACAATGAGGAACCAACTCACATAAGGTTGCTTGGAAAGGTGTTCACAGACACTCTGCACTCAGTCGTCAGGGGGCAATGTTGACCTTGTAGAATCTGGAAAAAGTGCATGGTGACATGCAGCTGCAGCACAGATCTCCTGGAGTGACACATGAGGATAAGACAGTTCTGGGAGAATGGCACATGCTGATATGAGCTTATGAGCTCACAACGAGGTGCCATCTGTTGTGTAGTGATGAGCTGTTGTGATGTGTAGATGGGGAATTGTCATTGTTCAGCAGTCCCTGTGAAAAAGTCAACACTTTAGGTACTCGGTAGCGCTCAGGCTCCAAGTGGCAGGGTGCATGCCACTTCCAGAGCATTTCCTACGTGACAGCATACAAAGCCTGTGTATTGGGCAGTCTAAATCAGCGGAAAGGCACAAAGGAAGCTGTGAGGCCAATCATGGTCTATTGCATCCATTGTTTAGGGCCCAATCAGGAGTGCTCATTGGATTCTGGGAGCATGGTTCTAAGTGACTGTAGATTCAATGTGGGCTGTGGGCCTTCAGGGGGCACCAGAGCATTGGCTCAGTCTTATGTGGTCTAGTAGGACAACTTGGCTGGACTATGTTACTCTGTTGGTTTTTCAAATTCCAAGGCCTGGATCTTCACTCTAAGGCCTCTTTGGCCACAGGCCTAAAGAGCAATCCAGAAATTCAGGGCAAACTGCAAGCTTCAGGCAGTGTGGACTGTGCTACCCACAACTGACCCCATGCTTTAAGTAAACTGGGGTAGTTGTGGCCTAACGGTTAGAGAGTCGGACTTGTAACCCAAAGGTTGCGGGTTTGAGTCTCAGGTCCAGCAGGGATTGTAAGTGGGGGGAGTGAATGACCAGTGCTCTCCTCCACCTCAATACCATGACAGAGGTGAGACCCTTGAGAAAAGCTCCCCGGGTGCTGCAGCAAAAAAAAAAGGCTGCCCACTGCTCCGGGGGTGTGTTCACAGTTTGTGTGTGTGCGCGCACTTGGATGGGTTAAATGCAGAGCAGTTATTGTACACTTTAAAATGTTACATTTTATATAATACTTTCTTTTGAGAATTATTTCCCAGTGTAAACAATACAAATGTTCAAATGTTTTTTTTATTTACATTATACTGTTTTGAAATACACACATGGTGAGATGGGGAAGAAAACAACTATTAAAAATGGTTAACTATGAAACAAACTATGAAAAATTGCTATAATTTGTAAACAATTAGTTATATAGACCTAAACTGTACCTGAATTTTTACAATATTACAAATGTAATACTCATATAAATCATTAAGATTTTCATCCTATCTTACCCTGTTCAAGGTTATTGACAAAATTCACCAAATCTTAAAATAAATAAAATCCATATTGTTCTGGAAATACCATGGTATGTGTTAAGCGTTGTTGACACAGACATCTTAATACTTTGTAAAATTACTTTCTGCTACAGCAATCTGTGGCATTTCTATTAAGCTGCTAGTGATCTTAATATCATCAATGCACTGTAGCGTTGAGCAATGGCACAAAAGTCCCGCAATATCTATACACATTTTAGACTTCTTTACCCAGCAACAGTATGTAACCAATGTGCTATGATCTGAAATGATTTAGATTACTTTATAGGTACTGTACTGTGCAAAAGTCTTAGCCACCCTAATTTCTGGAATACAAAGTTTGTCTTCTGCATTATTAAGTCAGTAAAAACATTTTAGATTTCTAATCATTATTATTTCAATGAAAATTTGTTAAATATATTACAGAAAAATGTTTGTATGTTAGTAATTAAAGTAAAATGCAATGTAATAGACCACTATTCAGACAAAAAGCATTCAGACAAAAACATTCAGACTATTCAGACAAAAATGTCAGGAATTACCTGCAAAACAGAAGCAAGTGTGCCGGTCAAAGAAAGTCCCCAGAAGAATAAATTGTGACAAATTCTCCAAGATGCTTGATAAAATTTACCAGCCAATTTCCTTATAAAACTGCACAAGGTGTACCTAAGGCTAGTGGTGCATTTTTAAAGATGGGGGGGTTGTCACACCAAATACTGACATTGTTTATTGTATTACCTTTTACTGCCCTTTATAGCAGATTTTTTTCTGTTGAAAATCCATTTTCATTTTTTTTGTTCATACTTTAAATTTCATTATTTTTGAAGGCATCTTTCTTTACAGCATTTTTTTTATTTGTGCCTTTTATTTTTGCACAGTATTGAATGTATTTCAAATGTTTTAATATCCTACAAATGACAGGACCTTTAGGAAAACATAATTTATTTAAACCAATTTAAGCCAGATTAAGAGAAAATCTTATTTCTAAATTGTTTTTATATTAATTATATTCATGCTTTCCATTCAGTACCATGACTCCCTCTTTGTCAAAAAAACAAAAACGTAGTAGAGAAGGAACAAACTAACAAACAGTTTGGTTTCACAAGTTATACTTTTAGGAAAACTCAAGTAGTGCATAATTATATGGAGGAAGAATGAATGTAATATATTTACACAGTATTACACTGTTAAAGCCCTTATTAATTAAGCACAGATTATTTAAGAAGAGATTAGAAACCACAGGAAATACAAAAAAACCCAAAAGGAATGTCAAATGAATGGCATTTCATTCAATCTCTGTCATAAATCTGGCCTTCTGCTGAATTCAGGTGTAAATCTGAGTTCTGCTATTAGTGAACTTTTAGCTATCATGAATGGTTCAGAATGAGTGAAATTCCAGACTATTCCCTGATAGAATGCTGCACCATATGATGGTGCAAAAAGTATATTTGATATATCAATCCCCATAATTCTTTTTCAATTTTAGATTTTATATTTATGCTGTTTGTAAACATCTAGTGTAGAAAGATTTGTTAATAATAATAATTCAAAAAGCTGAAGAACACCTTCAATACTCTAGCATTTTGACGTAAACATTCTTAATTGCTGTGAAAATTTCAGCCTTTTGATTTTCATTAATATGCAGCCATACAATGCTATTGTTTCTTTAGAAAACCAGGTGCTAATTACCTCAGCTAAATAAAACATTGAACTATGGATCGTAGTATAAACTAAAATATGTAAAGGATGAAATTAATAAGTATACAGACTGTTCTCTGTATGTGCTCTTCATCATGATGTGCTCCCCTGTAGTCCCTGTGCAATATCCCCCCCTCTACCCCCCCAAAACTACTTTGCAATAGATCACAACAGGATGTGGTAAAGGATAAAACCTGACCATGTCATGCTTTTCAGTTAAACCCAGCTTTCCCTAACATGAACCATCAATCTGCTCGGATTAGCAAGGTTTGGACTGAATCCTTGTCAATAGTAATTAGTATCTGGTGTACAGAGTAACCAGGAAGCCCGAGCTCCCAATAAGCTGCTTTGCACCCAACAGAAATGTCATTCCTTAACCCATGTTTTGTCTCTTAATAAACTGTCTAAAAATCTGAAAAAGTCACTAATATCACTAAGTTAATAATAATTCCACCAGACATAAGAAGCGTGATGAGAATATATTATAGGAGGTATATTTTCCCTGAACACAGATGCATAGCATTTATAAATTATATAATTAATTTTAAGAGTGTTGATAATACCAGTGCATTATGTATAATACTACTGTATAATAATGCTACTGCTCTGACCTGAATTTTTTTTTCTTTTCGCAATTTAAAAACATCTAAGGCATTTATGTTTTTTCCTCATCAGTCTGGGCCTTTTTCTCACTTTGTGCAAGTTGTATTGTGTTTGTTTATTTGTTTGTTTTTATTGAAAATTACTCAATAAAGTGCTATTTGATATTAAACCCTATCGGTCATGTGTCGACTGTATAATAGCACAATGAATGGCTAGAATGGCAGTAGACAGTTGTTTAGACAGGTCTTAGGATGATGTGAGCCAAAGTTTGTGAAGATTTGACAAAATTTGAAGGAGCAGTAGCAAAAAAAAGGCTCTTAGATGGAAGTATTTTCAGAATGTTATTGTAACTTTTGACCAGTAAGTGGCGCTGTCATGAAATTTAGCCTCAGGGCATGGCCCTGAAGATGCCTACCAAGATGTATGTCAGTGTGTATACAGACTCATGTTCTGTTCATCATGTCCGATTTGTTGGCACATTATGGGCAAACCGTCTGGAATATCAACATTCTTTTGATCACTTTTGTCCAGGTTAGTCTGCAGATGATGTATGCCAAATTTGGTGTAGACTGTACATAATTTGTAGGAGGAGTAGGGAATTTTTTTTTTTTCACAAAATCAAAGATGGCGAAAAATCTCATTAGGCGGAAATTGTCGTCATTGAATTCGGCTCAACCCAGGGAATCCAGGGTCTTAAATTTTGGACACATGGTTCAAAAGTTATGACCATAAACGTACTTCCAAATTAGGCCCAAATTTGAGCTAATGGTGGTGCTAGAACATTGGCAGCATTTGGCTCAAATTTAGTTAGAATGGTCCTTAGACCCTCCCCAATCAGGGTGCCAAATTTCACAACTTTGTATCAGACGGTTATATGGGCTGCCATAGACACTCTAGCCAGAAGAAGAAGAAGAAGTAGAATAACAATATGGTGCCTATGCACCTTCAGTGCTTGGCCCCCTAATAAGAAAAAGTAGAATAATAACAGAGTGCCTAAACACCATTGGTGCTTGGCCCCCCAAAAAGGTAGAATAACAAAAGAGTGCCTACACACCATTGGTGCTTGGCCCCCTAAAAAGGTAGAATAATAATAGGGTGCCTACGCACTTTCAGTGCTTGCCCTTAATAATAATAAATATAGCTGCCAGCAGCAATTACAGGGCCAAGCACAACAGAGGCAAAGTAAGGAGCTAAGCAAACATCAGAGCATGGTCATGATTTTACATATGAAGTTTCAGTGCAGTATATGCAGAAATGTTGCCAAGATATTGCATAAAACACTTTGCAGCGCTTATGTCAACTGTGACAATGCAGTATACGGAAATGGTTTGAGATATCATAAGTTTTTTACCAGCCCGCTCTGATGATGATCTATGTGAAATTTGTTGAAGATTGGATAAATGGTCTAGGAGGACTCCAAAAAAGTAGGTTTTTGACATGACTCAAAAGGGCGTACAGACAAAATGGCCTACTGTGGAAAAATGTACATCATTGGTTTCTGTAGGACCTAAGGAATCGAAAGAGGTGGCCACTGAATGAAATTCAGAAAAGCTATAAGCATGTCTGGTTACAATGGCACATATAAACTTTCATCACAATACATCAAAGAGTTGCACAGATACAGCCTCAGATCCTTGTGTTTCTTTGAAAAACTACATTATGTAAAACAATTAACACACACGTAAAATGTGACAGCGCCAACCGGTGACCTTTTTTTTTTTTTTTGCATAAACCTCTCAGCCCAAAAGGCAAATATGTCCACAGTGTTATATTTTGAACAATTTTTGGTAACCTTGTCTAAAATCTGCTGAAATAAGATTAGCAGATGTCAGCCATATTTTTAAGATACACAACTGTCCTCATGGACAACGATGAACATGGACATAAACACTGCATGCCAATTTTTAAGTCAGTTGGACTGACATTTCAGTTTAGTCTATCAACACAAAATCCATAAATTATTGCTGGCATGGACTGAAGATTATCTGAGTTGAATTTGGAGAAATTTGGTGAAAAGCAAAAATATGCTGTTTTCATATCTTGTGAGCACTAGGTGGCACTGATCTGAAACTGTGCAGGCACCCTCAAGTCATAATGGCTATGACATATTCTAAGTTTGGTCAGAATATGCTAAAGCGTTTTGGAGATATGGCCTCACATCCATTTCAGCATGCTCATCGTCGAATTCGTTCACGCATTATTCAAGAATGGTTTGACTAATCGACTAGAATTCAATAAATTTTTGTCAGAATGGTTTGAAGATGATCTAATTTGATTTTTCATGTAAATTGGACGACCAGTCTAGGAGGAGTTCGAAAATGTAGGTTTTCAAAGATGTGGAAAGCAAGTTCAGCTGACCAAAGCATAACTGGTATCATTATATATATATATATATATATATATATATATATATATATACACTATATTACCAAAAGTATTCGGTCACCCATCCAAATGATCAGAATCAGGTGTCCTAATCACTTGGCCTGGCCACAGGTGTATAAAATCAAGCACTTAGGCATGCAGACTGTTTTTACAAACATTTGTGAAAGAATGGGCCGCTCTCAGGAGCTCA
>CM040994.1:9591157-9613466 GCA_022985145.1 Pangasius djambal
AAGCAAGGTCCATAAAGACATGGATGACAGAGTCTGGTGTGGATGAACTTGACTGGCCTGCACAGAGTCCTGACCTGAACCTGATAGAACACCTTTGGGATGAATTAGAGCGGAGACTGAGAGCCAGGCCTTCTCGACCAACATCAGTGTGTGACCTCACCAATGCGCTTTTGGAAGAATGGTCAAAAATTCCTATAAAACACACTCCTCCACCTTGTGGACAGCCTTCCCAGAAGAGTTGAAGCTGTAATAGCTGCAAAAGGTGGACCGACATCATATTGAACCCTATGGGTTAGGATCATGAGCTGTTCCTTTCTTTTGCCATACTTTTCTCTTCCCATCATTCTGGTACAAGTAAATCTTAGTTTCATCAGTCCAAAGAATCTTATTCCAGAACATGGGAGGCTTTTTTAGATGTTTTCTGGCAAAGTCTAATCTGGTTTTCCTGTTCTTGAATGTTAGAAGTGGTTTGCACTTTGTCGTGAACCCTCTGCATGATTTTATGCATTGCGCTACTGCTACATGATTGGCTAATTAGATAACTGCATGAATGTGCAGATGTACAGGTGTTCCTAATAAAGTGGATGGTGAGTGTATATTCTCTCCCACTTACAGAAGATGAGCCATTAAAGTCGAACCTGGTTTTGAGATACATGAAATGAAATGAAACACATTGAGAAAGGAAATAAGTATCGTTGCCATGATTTTTATTGGTTTATATCTTTTACTGTTATTTCTTGATGAAACGAGGTTTAAAATCAGATCTGCAGATCTGGTGTGATTATGGACTCCAGTCTTTCATTCGAGGCTCATGTAGATAATATTCCTAGGATAGCCTTCTTTTGTCTCAGAAATATTGCTAAGGTGGGCTTTCACACTGGAAGTTTAATCTGAAACAGAGCACGTTTTGCATGAAAAATTGGTAACGTGAAAGCTGTCAAGCGGACCTGGAAGCGCACTGAGGCACCGAACCCAAGACTACCTGTAGGTGGTTGTCTGAGTTTGGCTGAACTAGTACTATGCTGCAATTCCCATGAATGTGAACACAACTTGTATTCGGGTCCACACTTGTCCAGGAAGTAAAGTAACCTGCGCATGTGTTGTAGCCGATGACAACAACATTAGTTTCCACAATACAGGTGTACCATGAGTGGCGGGGGACCGTTGTGGGACACAGAAGAGGTCCACTGCTGTGTATAGTATCTGCTGCACATAATTAAAAAAATACAATACGGTGAGTCGCGTTGTGTTCTCCATGTGCATTTGAGATGATGTAAGATGAACGCAACGTACGGGGGCTCAATAGAATCGAATGAATCTGAAACCAGACCAACACTATGGAGGCACCGGGAACAATCACGCTTGGATTCTGACCGCAGCAAACATGACCTGAAACATGAGTGAAAACCACCTAAGATAAAAAAATATATATATAGAAATATAACGTCATTACACGATGCAGAAAAACTAGGTCATGCTTTTGTTACCTCTAGATTGGATTATTGCAATTCCTCACTGCTGTCTGGATGTTCCAATAGGTGCATAAACAAGCTCCAGTTAGTCCAGAATGAGAAGAAGAGTCCTTACTAGAACCAGAAGATATGACCACATCACCCTGCATTGGCTCCCACTCAAATTTTGCATTGATTATAAAATACTACTCTTGAAGCAATGAATGGTCTCACACTGCAGTACCTGAGTGAATTTTTGGTCTTTTATGATCCATCGTGCCTAATTTGGGCAGAGCTTTCTCTTACAAAGCCCCCTAGTTTTAGAACAGCCTTTTAGTGTTTGGGGCTCAGTCTAAGTATAGGCTGAAAACATATGTTTAGTCAAGCCTTTTGTGAATAGTTTTTTCTTAGGTAGAGGAAGGAACCTCAGATGAGGCTGGATTCCCTTTTGTGTCTGGTTCCTCTCAAGTATTCTTCCTCATATCATTTCAGTGAGTTTTTCCTTGCCACCGTCACCTCTGGCTTGCTCATTAGGGATAAATTTATAATTTTAAAATTTATATCCTGAATTTAATATACTTCTGTAAAGCTGCTTTGTGCCAATGTCAATTGTTAAAAGCGCTATACAAATAAAATTTAATTGTTCTGAAGAGATGAAATTGGTAGTTTGCAAGAAATAAATACTGTATAATTGTTGTGTGTCACCTTTGCCATATGACTAATACATTTCAAAAACCTAACTTGCAATTAGTATCTAGATTAACAACATTTTTTCAGTTAGGAAACCCAGTATGAAATAATAAGTTGGTCCAACCAACAAGTTGAAAAAGTTGAACCAGCTTAACTGTTTCAGTTGGGGAAAACGTCAAACTAACCTATTTTTTTTAAAGTTGTGTACCACTTTTGCTTTTCATGGCCACTAATTAAAACATGGAAATGTAAACAGAGCTAAATAAAATGTGATGGTAGGTGAGTTTACACCAGACATTGTGAATTGCCATCATTCAATTCCATTTTATTTTTTCACTCCTGCCTTGCTCTTGAACTATGTGTAGGATCTTAAGTGAACAGGCAGCAAAGAAGCCATTAAACTATGCATCCTGCTCCCAGACTTTGTGGAGCCAAGTTAATTACCGCTTGTTTACTGACTGCTGTATATCAACTGTCCTGTGAAGAATCGGCAAGTGATAGGACATCCCTGACCAGAGGACGTACCCTCTCAGCCAGGAGGAACCTTTGTCAAACTCACTTATTTTAGCCATTGGCCATTGACCAAACCCAGCTTGAACAGACTGCATAAAGCTACTTTACATCTCCTGTAAGGACAATGACTTTTTACATGCATGTTACCAAATTCCTCACCAAAGTTCTAACTTAACCTTGTGGAAAGTTAGAAAAGGCACATTACTCATGGCCCTGTATGCTAATTAGTGTCAGAGCAGGAGAATGCAGTTTACACCCTGCCCCAAGATCCTGCAGATTGGAGCGAAGACTTTGGGGTCAGCCCAACTGGAAAGGGTTAAAACCCCCTTGAAATAGTTTAAGAGTGTCTCCATACACATCTGAAGGAAGTCTCATCAACCAAGAGTTTCAGAAGTTCTCACCCCACATCATCACGAAGAGATCACACTCGCACTGCTGTGAACCAAAGTTTTGCACCCCTCCTATGAGACTCCGCGGGTTCACGCCGCACCCTGTTTATCAGCCTCGTTGGTCTTTCAAGATGCTACTTAAGGCCAATCAGACTGCCGACCAATCTACATTGCTGGAAAACCCCTCCGAACAACGACTCAACAAGGGAATCCCTGGCAACACAAACCCAAGTATAGTACCTCCAGATTCTCAGTGAACTGGTGCATTTAATAAAAGTTTGAAGCCCAAAGCGAAGGTTAAATTAAACTGATAGGTTGATGGTTCATTCAGGTCATGGTCTGAGAAACTGCTAGAAACTCGGGATTTCATTCACTCTCTTTTCAAAGCCATTTTCACCCTTGTTTACATGTGTGTGTGCATGTGTTTGTGTTAGATTAGTTTCTGTGTTTTAGAATAGTCATAAAGTCTCGTCTGATTTTTTAAAGGCAAGTGTCTTGTGCCTCTGTGCTAATAATTTACTGCCTTAAACTGCCAATCTTGTTACTGTGCTCTTAATATAGTGTTTCACTGTATTTAGAATATTATTGCCGGTAGCCATGGAGGTAAATATCCCATGCACAATTAATAAATACAATAATTAAGTTTACAAAATTTCCCCTTCTGAGCTGATCTGCAAATCTCCTAAATATTGGTGGAGAATGCAGGAAGCTTAACCTAAACAGCTAATTTCCTACATATGCTTATTACATTAATTATCAAACATTAACCAAAACAAAAAAATCAGATGAAATGTAAATTCACCTACATATAGCTGATAATTATATGCTGTAAAAATCACGCACTGTTGCGCTTTCTCCTGCTACTAGCTCATTTAGAGGCACATTTGAGAGGCACCCAACATCAGTATTGGTGAGTCCAAAAAACATGTACTTGTACTCATACTTGTATTCTGTCTGAAAGTAATGGCATCAGTTTCATCAGACCTTTGCCCATCTCAGCAGAGCTCTTCTTCAAGGAAAAGAAAGATGGAAATCCCTGCCCATGTATTGACAATAGACAATGAGCAACTATGTCACGGCGCATTGCATTCTGGGTAGTGGTCACCATATTGTAGGATACACTCATACTGAGGAGCACACAGCGACAACACAAATCACCAGAGAAAAAACAGGAATGGACTGAGTGAAGATCAAGTGCAAGATTACTTACAGAGTGAAGCTGAACAAGGAAGCAAAGGAGTGCTACTTCAAGAAAATACATGAAATTAATGGGCTTGATCTGTACGAACACAAAGAGTGGTCAGGTGATTTCAACGAGCTTCTGCAAGTAACATTTCCACATGTGTTTTCCTACCTTGTTTGTGGTGTGAGCGCTTACACATTCAAGCAGTTCAGAAATTATAAATTTCTTGAGGCCCATCTGCAGGACCTGCAGATTTTCAACAACCAGAAAACCATCATTCGCACGAAGGTAGGTAATCGCCACTCACCACATACGCGCGCACACACACACACACACACCTCTCTGTGTCACCAATAGAAACTCAACAAAACAGCTTCTTTTTCCAAGGCCATCACTGCAGCACATTTAGTCATTACAGTTTGTCTTTCACTTAGGCCACATTTTGGTTAAGTTGTTTACTTTCACTAAGTGTGCCTTCCAGGCAAATCCCTGTTGTTGCTGCTGTTGTTTCTGTACTGTTTTGGACTAGTTTCTGTACTGATGATTAGTGCAAATGTGGAGGCTATTTTGACTGTGTTTTTATTATTCATTTTACACTTATTTCAATGTTATTTATGTCTTAGGTTTTGCACGCTCAACGCCTCAATGAACCTTCCCTCAAGCCAAGGGTGATGGCTGGCATAGCAAGTCTTGCACACATGCTGGGGCTCTCCTGTTTAAAATTGAAGTAGCAGTCCGGATACGGAGGACCAAGACAGTCACTGACGTTCCAGCCTGTTGGATGATGCCCACTAGTGTGGACAAGGTCCAAGCGGAGGTGGGCTACAAGATCGACATCTCCTCTTGTGCAGTAAAGAAGAAGGCACTCGAAAAAAGTGCATCAAGGGAGAGAGAAGAATGTCAGGGATATGGACTCATGTTAGCTGCACAAGTCCATGTGTGCACAAGCCCACACTTTTGGACCTGTCACCTCTACTTCAGATTTTGCATACTCACAGCGAGGCTGTTTGCCTATCAGGTTAGGCACTAGATAGATAGATAGAGAAACTGATCTATTATAACAGCACAGAGTGTTAGAAGTATACTAAAAATTATTTAACATTATAAATAAAACAAAATAAGAATAAATATATACAGTATATAAAAAGAATACAGTGTAAGAGTGTGATGTGGTAGTGCAGTGCAGCAAAAACATTGTAAATATAAGCAGCAGACTTGCAGAGTGGAACTAAAGTGGCGGTGCAGTGCAAACATTGTCAACCGTGTAACATACAGTATTGTGTAGAGTGAATATGAGAAAAGGAAAAAAAATTGAAAAATGAACAGAAGTGGCAGTACATATGAATATGAATAGTGGATGGTGGTAAAGTTCAACTATTGTCCAATGAGCTTATTCTAAGCCTGGGTCTGTGCAAAATAGTGTCTCAGCACAGTTATAAGCTGTTGTACAGAATGATCGCTGTTGGTACAAATGACCTCCTGTACTGCTCCTTTCTACAGCCGGAGCCAAATGACTCTTTTACTAAAGGTGCTCCGCTGTTTAACCAGAAGGTCACAGAGAAAATGTTGTTTATTGTCCAGAATGGCTGTTAGTTTATTGAGTGTCCTCTTTTCCACCACAACCTCAAAACTGTCCAGAGAGCAGCCCAAGACCAAGCTAGCTTTCTTGATCAGTTTGTTGAATTTTTTGCATCTCCAGCTCTGATGCTACCTCCCCAGCATACTGCTGCAAAGAAGACTGCACTGGCTACCACAGACTGGTAAAAGATCTCTAACATCTTACTGCAAACACTGAAGGACCTGAGCTTCCTCAGAAAGTAGAGTCTGCTCATGCCTTTCCTGTATACAGCCTCTGAGTTGACCTTCCAGTCTTCCTCTTCCTCCTGTAATCCACCACCATTTCCTTGGTCTTGGCCACATTGAGGACCAGATAATTTCTTCCCACACATTGAACACACGTTGTTGACCAGGTCCTTGTACTCCTCTTCCTGCCCATCCCTGATGCACCTGACCACCACAGAGTCGTCAGAAAATTTCTGATTGTGACTGAGATCCGACCTGTTCTTGAAGTCTGTGGTGTACAGGGCAAAGAGGAAGGGGGAGAGAACGGTTCCCTGTGGTGCTCCAGTGCTGCTCAGCAGGCGCTCAGAAAGGCAGGTTCCCAGCCACACAAACTGAGTTCTGTCTGACAGGCAGTCAATGACCCAGAAGATAATGGATGTGTCCACCTGCATTCTTCTCATCTCTTCTCTCAGTAGGAGAAGTTGGATGGTGTTAAATGTGCTAAAGATAATCAAAGAAAGTGATTCTCATTGTGGTGGTGTTGTAGTCCACATGGGAGTGGGCCTTTTGCAGTAGATATATGACTGCATCGTCCACGCCTACCTATGGGAAACTGCAAGAGCTGACTTGAGGTCTGATAAGGAAGAGCACTAGTCTCTCCAGGACCTTCATAACATATAATGTAAGGGCTACTGGTCTTTAATCTTTCAGGGTGGAGAGATTTTTCTTCTTCAGGACAGGAACCAGGCAGGATGTTTTCCAGAGCTTTGGCACCATCTCCTCTTGAAGGCTCAGGTTGAAGAGGTACTGGAGAATCCCACACAGCAGGTTAGAGCAAACCTTCAGTACCCTGGGACTGATTCCATCAGGTCCTACAAGCTTTCCCAGGTTTCAGCTTCTCCAGCTGTCTCTTCACCTGGCCGGTAGTAACAGATAGGTAAGAGGGTGGGAGTTGTCAGTCCCTTGAGGATCGTTGTTGGGTGAAGGGGGCAATTGGGGAAGGTAGAGGTGTATGAACAGACTTCAAGTGAAAACTGTAATGAATTTCCTGGTTATACAATTGCACTATTTGACCATGTAGTACACAGTTATAGAAGAGATTATAGAAGGGATCGTCTCAGGGAGATTTTCCTTGCCAGCATCACCTTTGGCTCGCTGATTAGGGAATAAATTCCTGCATTTAAAATTTATATCCTGAATGTATTTATTTCTGTAAAGCTGCTTTGTGACAATGTCCAGTGTTAAATGTGCTATACAAATAAAATTGAATTGAAGCCTCTGAAGAAGGCTATGGGATGTGGGGGTGAATGGTTTTGAGATGTTTGATCTTGGAGAGAGTGGGGAAGAGTGGTGGTGAGGGAGTGGAGTGGAGGAGGTAGGGAGGTGACGTTGTGCTAAACCTATTGAAGAACAAATTCAGCTCATTAGCTCATTCTAGACTGCCCCCACAGGTTGTTGTTTTGCATTGTAGCCAGCAATCTGCTTCATGCCATTCCACACCTCCTTTGATTTGTTCTGCTGAAGCCTGCCCTCCTTCTGTAGGTTTCTTTGTTCTCTCTCAGTCTCACCTTCAACTCCTTCTGCTCCCTCCTCATCTGTTCCTTGTCCTTCTGCCTGAAAGCCTGCTTCTTTTTATTCAGTAGTTCCCTCAGGTCCTTAGTCATCCAGGGTTTGTTATTAGGAAAACCACACACCCTCCTGACTGGAACTATAGTGATCATGCAGAAATTAATGTAGTCCGTTTATGCAGTCTGTCATGTTGTTAATATCTTCTCCAGCTGGTTCACATAACTCTTCCCATATCAGCATATCTGGCAGACATCTCATCATGGATGACAGCTCATCAGCTGAAACTTATTAGTGGCAAAACTGAACTGCTGTTCATCCCCATGTCAGCATCTTGCAATCTCTCTGGACAACTCTCTGATCTCACCTTCGGTTACTGCATGCAACCTTGGGGTAACCATAGACAATCAGCCGTCCTTTTCCTCTCACATTACTGATCTGACACACTCCTGCCGATTTCTCCTGTATAACATCAGAAGGATTCATCCATTTCTTTCCACACAGGCCACACAGGTGCTTGTTCAGTCACTTGTTATTTTGAGACTGGGCTACTACAACTCACTCCTAAGCAGGTCTGCCTCTGAGTGCCATTTGTCCTCTGCAACTGATCCAGAATGCAGCTGCATGGCTGGTTTTCAACCTCTCCCACACCACCCCATTGCTACGCTCCCACTATTGGCTTCCTGTAGCTGCCCGCATCAGATTTAAAACACTGATGCTTGCCTACAAAGCCAAAAACGGACCAGCACCAACTTATCTCAAAGCATTTATCACATCCCACATGGCACCACGCTCCCTCCGATGCTCTAGCACTGCCTGACTGGTCCCACCGTCTCTCAATGTATAAGAAAGGCATGCACTGATACTCTTCTCTGTTCTGGCACCTAGGTGGTAGAATGAACTTCCCCTAGATGTCCGAACAGCTGAGTCACTGGCAGTCTTCAAGTCTTACCTCTTCCTAAAGTACTTAAAATAACATTTAAAAAAAAAACAAAAAAGCTTTGTACTGTCTGAGCACTTGTCACTATATTACCTCCCCAACAGAGTTTTTGGACTGATGCTACTCTTAGTTTGTGACCTAGTGAACCAGTATCAGAATGTATTTATTTGATAGAGATTTCAAAGCACTTTTCTAAGTCGCTCTGGATAAGGGCATCTGCCAAATGCCATACATGTAAATGTAAACAATAACTACAATGGTGACCATGAATTACCTCAGCAGATATTATGGACGTAAACCAACAGCCAACAGTTTGGTAACAGGGACGATCCATCCCAGTAACATGTTCTAGGTTACACCATCTGTTGTTTACAAACAGTGTGACCCTTCCACCTTTCTTCTTACCACTCAGTCCAGCGTCTCTGTCCTGCTCTCACTGTCTGAAAGCTGGGGATGGAAACACTCGACGTTTATATCCTCGTAATATTTATTGTAATCCTCATGCAGCCATGTGTCAGTGAAACAAAGCACACTGCACTTTCGCTACTCTCTCTGGGTCCCAATCAGTGTGCTGAGCTCATCCATGTTAATGCCAAGAGATCTAATGTTTCCCATGATGGTGGAGGGAATGAATGGCTTGTAGTGTCTCCTCTTTGCCTTTGTTTTAGATCCAGCGCTGCATCCTCTTGCAGTCTCAGCAATTCTTTAGGAATATTGAACATTCTGGTGTGTGGCACAGGTCTTCAGAGTGCCAACAGCTGATCGCGTGTTCATGAAGCGACCCGTTTTCTCCCCGTGGTTCTCTATTCCGAACATAGAGTGAATAATAAATTAAAAAACTATTTGCCTAAACAGACTGAAACTTACAAAGTAAGAAAAAGAAAAGCTTAAGAAATGAAAAGTGACATATAATATATAAGTAGAAAAACCTAATATATGTAATTTATGTAATATATAATAAGAGACAGGAGCTGCTGTAATTGACTATCACTAGCATGGCGCCATCTTGGTTTAATGAAGTTGATTAGTGGTGTCACTTGCAACAGGGTGCTGTTTATAATTTTGTGGTACATAGTGACCATCAAAGTCTATAATATATCAAGACTCTCCAATGACTCATTCCTTGCCAGGTCAAGTGTGTTCAATTCTTTACACACTTTAATTTCACTATTTCTTATAGAAAACACTAAGGCAGATGCTCTGTACACGTTTGTTAAGACCCTTCCCACAGACTGCAGTCGACCCATTATTCCACCCACCTGCCTGGCAACTCCCATCCACTGATGCATAGAGATTCAAGAGGCTGCTGCCAGTGATCCCAGGCTCTGTGACAGGCCCACTGGGAATATCTACATTCGCCAAAGACTGCAGGCTATAGTTATCCCTTGGGCACACACTGCCTTGGCCATATCACACCTGGTAATTGCATGCAGTAATAGAACTAGGCTCCAGACTTGGCCCTGAAATAAAGACAGAAGCAAAAAGGACATAGGAACATAGTCTAGACAGGGATATACACTCACTGTCCACTTTAATTGGAACACCTGTACACCTGCTCATTTATGCATTTATTCTCAGTTATCCAATCAGCCAACTCAACTCTAGAGACTGCTGTGGGTGAAGTTCCCAGGAGATCACCAGTTTCTGAAACACTCAAACCAGCCCATCTGGCACCAACAACCCTGCCATGGTTAAAGTCACAAAGATTACACTTTTTCCCCATTCTGATGTTTGATGTGAACATTAACTGAAGCTCTTGACCTGTACCTGCATGATTTTCTGCATTGCTGTCACATGACTGGCTGATTGAATAACTGCATAAATGAGCAAGTGTATAGGTGTTCCTATTAAAGTGGTCAGTGAATGTACATAGATGTGATAAATAGATATAGATAGATAAATAGATAAATGTGCATGTATGTGAACACATCACATTCACCAAATTTTTAAATCGAAAATGTTTATACTGCCAGTTTGTTATGAGGAATGGACATTAATATGCACTTCACAACTTAAGAATTGACTGGAATGTGAAGTCAGTTTTACTAATGTTTGAGTTTATGCAGCACTGGTTTAGAATTTCATTCAACACAGATTAAATTTGCTGATTCTCCAAAAACCAACCACCTTGGTGATGTAAATAAAAAGAGTTTGACTTTATTTATTTTAAGTATTAAAAAGCAACCAAACAATGAAAACAGAACATTTAAAATGTTTGAAACATTAAAACATTCCTCATTTAAAATAGTAGATCATATGTTTAACATTTTTATGGTCATTCCTTCAACCCAAAAAGTTGATACAAGGATACTTTTCTATCCAGAACCATTAGCTATAACGGATTAGGAAGGTTTTACTCCATCCTTGTCAATACTAATTAAGATCAAATGTGCAGGGTAACAAGGCACCCTAGTTCTCCCAATAAGCCAATTTGAGCTAAGCTATAACTTAACCTACACATCTGGTTTATGTGAAACAAATCACTGGTGAAACAAAAACGAATTTAATTAAATTTGATAGCCATATTTGAGTTATATGGACATGGGAATTAGAAATTATGTTCAGTGTAATGAAACACTTATAAAATAATAGTCTTGTTATAAGACTATTATATAAATTACACTACCAGCACAGATTATCCATTGAAAATTCCTTTCGCTCTAGGCTGGTATGGTGCCTTAAAAGTTAAATTAATAATTAAAGCATATGCCACTAACTTAATCCATCAGTGCCTATGGGGTCAACAGGTAAATTACCCTAAAGTCTCCTTTCTTAGTTGCTCTTAGTTGATCAGATTAATGAACTATTGTATGAGGCACAACTTAAACAAAATCTTTTACAAAAATTCTCATTGAAAACCAGCATGTGAACAAACAACACAGTTTTTACTGCTGATTTGTCTTTATATTATTTACATCAAACATTTTGACCATAAAACCATATAAAAAAAAATGAGATTAAAAGTCTTAAAAGTCTAACAAATTCTCTGCTTCACCTGGAAAAAGTGCAGAGTTACTTAGCAATTGCACTGCTACACATAAAGTCATCTTAGAGAACACTCCAATATTTAATCATTGCAAAGAGTCTAAGAGTCCTGGCTAAAGCTCCATGGCATGATGTTTAGACTTCATCTATACTTTAGCAATCCTACTTTCTGGAGGGAAAAGTAGCTTAGACCTTTGTAAGCTAATATATTAATTGGAGTCTTCTTTTTTTCCCCCCTTGTCGTCTTCTTTTTTAACCCCAATAACACATGCCCCCACTGACTTCATCCACGCACAGATACCAATCCTGACCGTTTGTACGTTAGTCTGACTCCGCCTAGGCATCGTCAGGTTGCATATAAAAGCACATAGAGAACAACCAGAGATCCACAGGTGCCCTTGAGAAAAAGACAGCTGAGAGAATAACAAAAAAAAACGTAATTAAAATAAGCAAGTTGTAAGAAGTTACAAAGAGGTAGAGGGATAAATAAGCAAGCAATTTAGGGCATCACTCAAAGACGTTCAAATCCTCACAATGGCAGAGCAGTGGGGAGAAGCTATGTTTGCAGCCAGGCGGCGAGGTGATGATACAACACGGGAAGCAGTCTTCGTATACACCAACAGCAATAACACCAGAGGTAAGAGGCCTATCTAAAACAAAACAAAAAAAAAGCAGTTCAATGTTTTCCAGCTTCAGGCCCTCCAATACATAACTTTCTATTTATCTGCTCTAACATGCTTCATTGAACTTGCCAGAAGCTTTCTCTTTCTTTTTTAGATCCATTTGAGGGACCCAACTACCACATTGCCCCAAGATGGGTGTATCATCTTGCAACATTATGGATGTTTATTGTGGTTATTGCCTCAACCTTCACTAATGGCCTGGTACTGATAGCCACAGCCAAATTCAAGAAGCTTCGGCACCCTCTGAACTGGATCTTGGTAAACCTTGCGGTAGCCGATCTTTTAGAGACACTACTGGCCAGCACTGTTAGTGTCTGTAACCAAATATATGGCTACTTTGTCCTTGGACACCCACTGTGCATTTTTGAGGGTTTCACCGTTGCTTGCTGTGGTAAGCAGTCTTGATTAAACATGTAAGCACTTAGCAAGATGCTAGTACCAAACTGAAATGCATATGTCATGCTTTTTTCCCCCTAATTTTTCTAAAAAACCTCTTACTAATTATTTTCTCAGGTATTGCTGGTTTGTGGTCTCTGACTGTCATATCATTTGAGAGATGGGTGGTGGTGTGCAAACCTTTTGGAAATGTAAAATTTGATGGTAAATGGGCAGCTGGTGGCATTATCTTTACCTGGGTCTGGTCTGCATTTTGGACTGCACTTCCTATGTTTGGATGGAGCAGGTAAGTTCATTGTAAGGTGTCTTAAATGTTGATCAGGCCCGGTGCCAGAATAACGTGAAGGGGGGGTGCATTAGGGGAACAACTAAGTCCAACTATTATACACTGATATATTAGCACACTATAAAAGCATACTACGCTATCATTGTTTAAATTGTATACTAGCCACGATCGGCTAATCTTTTCGCCGTTTTTCATATGAATAAAGTAGCTGTGTGAATCGACGGCCATCGCTATCAACTGGGAAACGTTTATCTTTGATTTGAACTGGCCCTCTTCTAACAAGCTCACAGCGCTCTTTGTGTGACAGATGATTTGGCCAGCAAGCAGGGTCGTCATTCATTAACACTGTCTGTATGCTGTTCGTGTCTGTGTTGTGTTGTTCGTGGCCTACCGGCACATTTTCCGGGGCCCGGAGAGCGGTGGAACTCATCCCTATTTGGCGGGAGAGGGGCTGTTGCAGCTGCCGTGAGAGCAGCACTGACTGTGATGGCAGACAGCGGTGGAGTTTGTCTGAAAAAAGAGGAGACTTTGGGGAGTTTGGCTACATTATTATGTTATTATTATATTATCTCTTCTTTTTTTCCCCCTTCTTTTTTCTACTCCGCTGGTGTAACTGCGTTTCACTGTTAATTTACTTCCCTGCAACCTTAATATCGACTACGCTATGCTGCTAACATGCTCGAGCAGCGCAGGGTCAAGCTGCTCGCGCATGCGCAGTACTAATGGAACGGTCCACTCTAATCCATGACATGGGGCCCGGCATTCGTGCAGATGTAATAATAACGTTAAAACTTTAATGGTGATATCCTGACCAAACAATATATGATAATAAAAAAAAAGTAATATGTTATATATGATTTATATAGGCTTCTGGGTATTTGATGGGGCTTCCGTGATTCCCTGGGGCCGCTTACCTCAATTATATTAAGTCCGCCTTGAAGATTATAATATGCCTAATTATAATTTTGCGTACATGGCAGTGGCACTGCGATCAGGTCGATCGTGAAACCACATAAAACTGGCATGGCGGCCAGGGCCATAAACATTTAACTTATCATTAGAAGAGTTGTAGCCTCCTAGATGCTGTGTTGAACCCCCTGAGAAGCATCTCATTCCACTTTCCTTCCTTCTGGAACATAGTTGTCAGGTCCTTCTCAAATAACAGTTGGACAAGCTGAGGTTTTTGTGGCATAGTGGAAGGCTGCATCTGCTTTACAGGATTATTCAAGCCGCTCTCTGTTCTTATACCAGGCCTTTCTCCCATTAAAATCAGGGGTCATGTATTTCTTGAGATGAACCAGATTGGGCTCCTCATCACGAAGGTCGTCAGGAGCCACTGGCTGGGGTAAAGCAGGTGCGAGTGACGCTGCTGCTGGGGGTAGGCTCTGGCTCTTCACCTACAGCTGTCGATGTGGCTGTGGCCTGTGCAAATAGAGGAAGGCAAAATAGAGGCAGGCTCAGAGTCTCAGCAGAGTCTCAATTTTCTCAGCAGTACGACCAGCAAACCATTTTGCAGCCTAGCCAATCACTGTCTCATTTAGCTGGCTGCCCATTGACCATTAACGGTTTAAATAACACAATTTCTCTCTTCGGATAGGGCACGCCTTTGCCCCACTGTAGCTCCGGGTCTGGTGTTGATCTTAACTAATCATAACGCAAACTAAAGTAAAACAGAAAGTATGATCGCTACAATTTTCTTGACCTACAGGTATTGGCCTCATGGCCTGAAGACCTCTTGTGGACCAGATGTATTCAGTGGAAGTGACGACCCTGGAGTCCAGTCTTACATGATTGCACTGATGATCACCTGCTGCATTATCCCCTTGGCCATTATCATTCTCTGCTACCTTGCTGTGTGGATGGCCATCCGTGCTGTAAGAAATCCCATTCATTTTAAAAATACAATGTACATTATTTTTACTCATAAGAGCTCAGTCATACTTAGCATATCTATCTCTACCAGGTTGCAGCACAACAGAAGGAATCTGAATCAACACAAAAGGCTGAAAAGGAAGTCACCAGAATGATTGTTGTCATGATTGCTGCTTATGTTTTCTGCTGGGGACCATACACTTTCTTTGCCTGCTTTGCAGCTGCTAACCCTGGTTATGCCTTTCACCCACTGGCAGCAGCCTTGCCTGCCTACTTTGCAAAGAGCGCCACCATCTACAACCCCGTTATCTATGTCTTTATGAACCGACAGGTAACAAATGAACAGTCACTTCTGCAAATGTGTCTCGTTTACACTTTCCTCTTAAACCTTGTTATATTGATCTATGTTTTAATTCATGCATATGTTTAACAAATATGTTCTCTTGCCTTGTAGTTCCGTTCATGCATCATGCAGCTCTTTGGAAAGAAGGTTGATGATGGCTCTGAAGTGTCTTCTACCTCCAAAACAGAAGTCTCCTCTGTGGCACCTGCATAAATATCTTCTGACTTGTGGCAAATGAAAAAGATTTTAGAACACTGAACTTCTTGATTTCTTTGTTTTTTTGTTACCCTGTAATACTCAACAGTCTAAAATATCCAAGAATATGGAATCAAACTCTGTATTGTGTCAGTTTTATTGTATTTTGTAAGAAGACCAGAGATTTTGGTTGCAGTGAAAAAAGTGAAATTCACTGAATTTAATCCATTTAGACATATCTATAAAGACATATCTGTATTGTAAGAATAGATATGTCGAACTGGATTAAATTCAGCGAATTTCACTTTTTTCACTAGCAAATTCCCATGATCATTTGTTAATGCAAACATACTTTAAAAACCATGCTACTCAATATAAAAAATGTATTGTTAATGGATTTGTGTAATTGCTGTCACAAAGTTTTATAATTTAGGTAGGTTTGCAAATTACCAAAAACAAAACAAAACAAAAAATAGAGAATATAGATTTTTATGTAAACCTGTTTTATGTCTAAAATAAATATGCAGCAGATGGCTATACTAAAGTGGCTAGACTAAAATCTCCTGGTTCATGGTGTCCATAATGACATGTATCCTAAAAAGGATTTTGAGAACCTTTGGAATAAAAACAGACCCACAACATCACAGATCCTCCATCATGCTTAACAGTGGGGTTTAGGATCTTTTCTGTATAAACAAGGGACTAAGGAAATAAGGAATTTTTTTCTCTGTCTCATCTCATTTTCATACCCCACTGAAACAGAAAGTCACGAATGAGCTCTTAGTAGCTCATAAACACTCATCTGAAAGTTATAAATGGGAACATGCTTCAGTTGCATTTTGTTCATATAAATGTTTTACAGATGCCAATAGTCATGATACATAGTTTTTTTTTTTTTTTTTTTTACATTTTGGTAAGGATTTATTTTTCTTAAAATAATTTCTAGAGGTTAGATTTCTCTCATTTTTTCAGGTTAAGATTAAGCTAATTAACCACAAATAATTTTTTTCTTTGGTCCAGTCAGGTCCATAAATATTTGAGCATTGACAAAGTTATTGTTATTTTAGCTGTCTACCACAATATATTGGAGATTAAATTAAATATGAATATGAAAGTGCAATACTTTCAGTTTGAGTTTTTCTCTATTTCTCTGAGGGATTTGTTTTGCTTTTTTCAGCATAATGATGGCTTACTTCACTGGCAGTGACAGAGAGTTAAAAGCAACAGATTCCAAATGCAAATTCCATACTTGAAATCAACTCTAGACCTTTCATCTGCTTACTTTTAAGTGAAATAATGAGGGAATAACATGCACCTGGGGCCTCATTTATCAACGGTGCATAGTTTTGTGCGTAAACTGTGCATAAGCACATTTTTGTGCAAAGATTGTGATTTATCAGGTTTTGCTTGTTCTTGAGGATGTGCGTACATTTCCACACACTCCTGAACATGCGTATGCAGGACCCCCTAGTGGTTAAAAAGTGTAATAGCTGGTAAAGATTTACGGAGGGAGGAACATTTTAGGCACCACTGGAAATGGTGCCACTGGAACTGTTCAGAGTGATGAGTGGATCATCAGTCGATTTCATTTGCACAGTGCAATTTTACTTGATGTCTATTCTAGGACTTTTAACTTCAGGTATATTTCAAAGAGAAACTGGAGACGGGTCTGACTATGAGTCGAATTATGATAAGTCTCACCTTCATTCATTCATATCGCTCATGCAACAGTACATTACATTTCCAAAACCGGCAAAGGAAAAGACAGCAAAGGTGAAGAATTTTCAGATCACTGCAGAGTTTCTAAACGTAACTGAGGCAACAGAATTCAAACATGTACCATAAAATCTTTTTACAATCGTATTTATTTATTAGACAAACCACTTGTTAATGTGCCAAATACGGTTTCCAGGGTAGGGTATTATATATAGTAAACTTCCAGTATAGCGTGTCACAGATCCAAATCCAGCGAAGTAGTTTGCATAGGAGAGTCCTCTTTTAGTGTCTATACTAATGCCTCTTACTTGTTAGCACAAGCTCTGATAATCTTCGGAGAATTTCTATTGGTGGGTCCTTTTTCAGTTGTGCGTCTAGAAAATATTTTAGGTCTGTTAATCCATCCTCATTAGGAATGACTCTATAGAAAATAGTAAAGGATTGTTCTGTAGCGACTGTTCTTTGAAGTGTTTAAGGATTTGTAGGAAATTAGTATTTGACAAGTGTCAGTAAATACTGAACAATAGGCTAGAAACTGGGACATCCAGGATTGTTTTCCGTGTCTATTTTAGGGAGAAGATAGGAACGGCTGTAGTTTGGATTATCCACAATTAGGTTCTGGGCAGAATTATGGAGATTTCCTGCTGAAATGGCATTAGTGATAATAGATTGGATGGAGGACTGTAGCTGGGGAGTTATGTCCTGGTTGATTTGCCTATAGGGGCTGGTATCAAATAGTTGTGTCTTGGACTATAAAGGATGGTATCAGATGTGTCTTCCATGATGTAAAGTTCTTTTCAATACAATTCAAGTTTATATGTATAGCGATTTTAACAATGGACATCGTCAAAAAGTAGCTTTACAAAAATATATAAGTTCAGGATATAAATTTTAAATTTATGAATTTATCCCCAATGAGCAAGCCAGAGGCGACAGTGTCAAGGAAAACTCCCTGAGACGATATGAGGAAGAAACCATGAGAGGAACCAGACTCAAAAGGGAACCCACCCTTATCTGGGTGACACCGGATAGTGTGATTATAAATAATTCCCTTCTAAATTGTCTTTTCTCCAGATGACAACTGACCCCTGTTATCTACTGGCTTCATCACAGTGTCATGTTATTTATTGTTCTATGGGTAGGTTGAGGCTTTTGGTGGATTTAAAAAAAAAAAATTAATTAATTTTATGTTGCCAGTTTCTCTTTTGCAGGTATTGTTGAAATAATCTAATGCTTGAAAATCTCCTGAAGGTGTCCACAGTGATTTGCTGGAATTATATTTGGAGAAGTGAGCAAGGATTTCAACAGCTTCAGGAAGTGTGGATAATGTAATTTGTTCATCCTTATTAAAATGTGCATGTAGCCTTAAATGCTTAAACACAAAAATATTTGGAGTCAGTAAAACTGAATTATCTGAATATATTCAGTGAGTAGACTGAATATATTCAGATAATGGGGAAATGCAGTATAGAATGGTGATAAATGTCAGGAACATGTACTATTTCAGTGTAGAAACTGTCAGGTTGAACAATAGGAGATGAAAAATAGTTTAAGACAAAAAGGAACAGAATTTTCTAAAAGAAGAAACATTGTAGCTAAGAATATTTACTGAATTTTTTTATATACCATACAGGGTTGGCGAATAGAATATAGGGAATACTAGAGTTGACCTCTCTACCCACACTTCAGTCCAGTAGGTGGCAACAATTCTTTCCGTTAGAAGTCAACCGCATCAACCGGAAGAAGTATAAAAGACTTTTATGTTGCATTAGAGTCTTTAGTTTTGTAGGAATTTTCACGCTGCTGTTACTTTTTATACACGTGTGAAGCCATGCCCAAAGCTAGTGAGTAGACTGCTTTTATTTTTGTCTATTTGTCAGTTGTAATTTCACACAGGAACATGACATTATAGCAAACTTTACGTTGTTTTATCCCGTTGCAGGACAGAAGCGAGCAAAAAGACTGGGGTTCTGTGGTAAAAAGGTACGTAGTTCGTGTAGGTAATGCTTAAACTAGCCTCCCATGAAAATATGGCATATTACAGTTATGTTCTGAAACCGTATTTAATTGTATGGCGTGGTTCTTAAAATTTAACAGGCCAGTCTCCTTCTGAGGACCGATTCAGATTTCTGTTTCCCCTAACCCAAGTTTCTCTCTTCTGTTTTTCAAAAAGAAAAAAAAAATAGCCTTGATAACATGTATTGGCGTGAACGGTGTGTGCAAAAAGTTAAGACATCTTAATTATTGTTTTTCACAAACAAGACAATCAGCTACAACTTTTTTTCCTTGGTAATTGATGCTTTATTAAATCGGGAGAATTCGTGTAGATCCATAATAGCGAGGAGCGCTAAGGGACCGTCTACAAATTGCTTTAGGTTTCGTTTTATGTTAAGTGTCCTTAAGGTAGTCAATGTAATGAATATTACGCTAATAAATTTTATTATATGTGTATTACAGTGTAAGTAGCGTAAACCTACGTTATTTGTTTCAGTTTTAACCCTATATTAATTACAAAGATGGATACAAAGATTTGTGTTTCATGGATAATGTGTGCTTCAAAATTGCTTATGAAGAATGTATATTAAAAAAAAAAACTCCTGAGTAATGACTTATGATAGATAGGTGTGTTTTGATTCCCAAGGGGAAATCTGGGATACATACACAGAACTTTAGTGAAATCTTATTCTGAAACAGATTCCATATGCTCTGGGTGACAATCAGACATAATCAATCACCATCACAGGAATCTATTGCACAGCTTAGTGTGGCCTGGTCTTATATTGTATTTTGAAAAAAAAGATTCTAAATAGTAAATATATGCATCAAAAGGGTATACAGTATTATTCAGGTGAACCTCTAAACTCTCACTTTAGAAAAAGCTGTTACTGGATTTTAAAGAATTTCTATTTGAGGGAAAAATTAAATAGCTTCTGAATGGTTAAACATATTGCTCCAAACTAAGGTGTGCTACATTATGCACCATCTCTACAATATAGTACAACTCTCATTATGGCAAACTGAACTGTTACAGAATTTAAGTTCATTTTTATTCAGAAAAAAAAATAGCTAGCTTAAGGTCAAGATTATTGTTCCAAAGAATTGTGCCATAGTATGCACCTTCTGTAGAACATACTAAACCTCTCACTTTGGGTTGGAATATAATTGTTTCCACATTTTATTGAAATTTTTTATGCTGCAGTGGGACCAATTTTTTATTATTATTATTTTTTTTTAACGCAAGCCAGATTTTTTTCCCCCCTGAAATTTCGCATTTTTCATACTGTTGAACTGGACAAACAACAAAGTTGTAAGCATCAATAGATTTTTATGTCTACATTCCTTTCTCTCTAGTATAATTACTCAAAGTTTTATTTATTTATTTTATATATATATATATATATATATATATTATATATAGTGGTGTGAAAAAGTGTTGGCCTCCTTCCTGATTGCCAATCTTTTTTCATGTTTGTCACACTTTAATGTTTCAGATCATCAAACTAATTTAAATATGAGTCAAAGATAACATGAGTAAACACAAAACACAGTTTTTAAATGAAGGTTTTTATTGTTAAGGGAAAACAAAATCCAAAACTACATGGCCCTGTGTGAGAAAGTGTTTGCCCCCTTAACCTAATAACTGGTTGGGCCACCCTTAGCAGCAACTACTGCAATCAAGTGTTTGCGATAACTTGCAATGAGTCTGTTACAGCGCTGTGGAGGAATTTTGGTCCACTCATCTTTGCAGAATTGTTGTAATTCAGCCACATTGGAGGGTTTTCGAGCATGAACCACCTTTTTAAGGTCATGCCACAGCATCTCCATCGGATTCAGGTCAGGACTTTGACTAGGCCACTCCCAAGTCTTCATTTTGTTTTTCGTCAGCCATTCAGAGGTGGACTTGCTGGTGTGTTTTGGATCATTGGCCTGCGGCAGAACCCAAGTTTGCTTCAGCTTGAGGTCACGAACAGATGGCCGGACATTCTCCTTCCGGACTTTTTGGTAGACAGCAGAATTCATGGTTCCATTTATCACAGCAAGTCTTCCAGGTTCTGAAGCAGCAAAACAGCCCCAGTCCATCACACTACCACCACCATATTTTACTGTTGGTATGATGTTCTTTTTCTGAAATGCGGTGTTACTTTTACGCCAGATGTAATGGGACACACACCTTCCAAAAAGTTCAACCTTTGTCTCCTCAGTCCACAGAGTATTTCCCCAAAAGTCTTGGGGATCATCAAGATGTTTTCTGGCAAAACTGAGACGAGCCTTTATGTTCTTTTTGCTCAGCAGCAGTTTTCATCTTGGAACTCTGCCATGCAGACCATTTTTGCCCAGTCTCTTTCTTATGGTGGAGTCATGAACATTGACCTTAACTGTGGCAAGTGAGGCCTGCAGTTCTTTGGATGTTGTTGTGGGGTCTTTTGTGACCTCTTGGGTGAGTCGTCGCTGTGCTTTTGGGGTAATTTTGGTCGGCCGGCCACTCCTGGGAAGGTTCTCCACTGTTCCATGTTTTCGCCATTTGTGGATAATGGCTCTCACTGTGGTTCGCTGGAGTCCCAAAGCTTTAGAAATGGCTTTATAACCTTTTCCAGACTGATAGATCTCAATTACTTTCTTTCTCATTTGTTTCTGAATTTCTTTGGATCTCTGCATGATGTCTAGCTTTTGAGGATATTTTGGTCTACTTCACTTTGTCAGGCAGGTCCTATTTAAGTGATTTCTTGATTGCAAACAGGTGTGGCAGTAATCAGGCCTGAGTGTGGCTAGAGAAATTGAACTCAGGTGTGATGAACCACAGTTAAGTTATGTTTTAACAGGGGGGCAAACACACTCACACAGGGCCATGTAGTTTTGGATTTTGTTTTCCCTTAATAATAAAAACCTTCATTTAAAAACTGTTTTGTGTTTACTCATGTTATCTTTGACTAATATTTAAATTTGTTTGATGATCTGATACATTAAAGTGTGACAAACATGCAAAAAGATTGGAAATCAGGAAGGAGGCCAACACTTTTTCACAACACTGTATATATGTGTGTGTGTGTGTATGTATATATATATATATATATATATATATACACACACATACACACACACACACACACACACACACACACATATATACACTGCCCTCCAAAAGTTTGGAAACACCTGAACAAAATAGGGTTTTTGGGCAATATCAGCATAAATCCTCTTTAGTTAGTGACCATTTTGCATTGATAATAAGGGACAACACAAACTATGAAAACATATTTTATTAAATAAAAAGTTTATGAACATAAACATGAACATAACATAGAAAAATACTCAAATTTT
>CM040994.1:9628272-9641924 GCA_022985145.1 Pangasius djambal
TGTGCACACTTATGCAACCACATTTTGTTTTTTTATTTTTACTCGCCCCCCCCCTAAAAGATTTCAGTTTGTTTTTCAGAGGAGTTGTACAGGTTATAGGTCACATTAAAGATGGAAAAAGTTCTTTATCTTGGTCTCATTTTTTTACATCACCAGAAACCTGGCATTCTAACAAGGGTGTGTAGACTTTTTATATCCACTGTATTTGACTTATCAGTTTGTAGTGACTCCTCTTCGCATACTAAGGTAAAGTTTGCTGTCCCGCAAGGCTCTGTTTTAGGCCCACTGCTCTTTTCTTTATATATGCTGCCTCTGGGCAAAATTATTCGTAAACATGGTATTAGCTTCCACTGTTACGCTGATGACACAAAGTTGTATGTTTCGGCAAAGCCAGATGACAGGCACCAGCTTAATAAATTTGAGGAATGTGTAAAAGATGTTAGAAACTGGATGTTTATTAACTTTCTCTTGCTTAATTCTGACAAGACAGAAGTACTTGTACTAGGACCACATGCAGTTAGAAGTAAGCTTTCTGATTACATAACTCTGGATGGCCTTTCTGTTTCATCATGTGCAGCAGTAAAAGACCTTGGTGTGATTATCGACTCTAGTCTTTCTTTTGAAGCTCATGTAGATATCACAAGGATCACTTTCTTTCATCTCAGAAATATTGCTAAAATAAGAAATATATTGTCACTACAAGATGCAGAAAAATTAGTTCATGCTTTTGTTACCTCTAGGTTGGATTAGCAGATGCATAAACAAACTCCAGTTAGTCCAGAATGCAGCAGCGAGAGTCCTTACTAGAACCAGAAGATATGACCACATCACCCCTATCTTATCCACACTGCATTGGCTCCCAATCAAATTTTGTATTGATTATAAAATACTACTATTGACCTATAAAGCACAATGGTCTCGCGCCACAGTACCTGAGCGAACTTTTGGTCTTTTATGATCCGCCACGCCTACTTAGATCAAAAGGTGCAGGCTATTTGTTGGTACCTCGAATAGTGTGGGCTACAGCTGGGGTAGAGCTTTCTCTTAAAAAGCCCCACAGTTATGGAATAGCCTTCCTCTTAGTGTTCGGGGCTCAGACACGGTCTCAGTGTTTAAGTCTAGGCTGAAAAAATATATTTGTTTAATCAGGCCTTTTGTGAATAGTTTTTTCTTAGGTACAGGAGCAGGTCTGGAGAGTTCACAGGCATAGAGTGTTGTGGTGAACTGGGATGATTGAATGTTGTTGCCCCCCACTCTCACACGTTCACTCAGGTTTGTCGACGGTGGAGTGGCTGGCTGCCTTATGTCCCAGGGTGCCCTCATGTGTTAGCTTCTGGCTCTCCCTTTTAGTTATGCTGTCATAGCTAGTTTTTGCCGGAGTCCCTGCTTGCACTCTGCATGCAAAGTACGTTGTCCTTAACCATTAGTAGACAAAAGCTTACCTAAAAATTTCTCCATCTCTCTGTTGAGCTGCACATGCTACTTCTGAGATGCCAGTGATCCTGACCCCTTCTGCTCTCCGGACCTGCCTGACCCATCCTGATGCCCTACTTCTGGTTGGAGTTCTCATTGGTTGAGTTCGCTCGCTGCTGCTGGGGGTGACCTCATATGGACGACCTGAAGAACTGTTTGGATTGCTGGGGATGGTTCCACCTGGGGGCTGGGGAGATGGGAATCTCATATGGGGAGCTGTACTGTGATGGCTTGGGACTGCTATTGCTGTGGTGGCTTTGGGGTTGCAGATGCCACACGCACCTTCATACTCAGGACCCCATCAATGGACAATGGATAGATTTTAACCAACCGGACTTCTTGCGAAAACTGTGATTAATTTACTGGTTGCACATTTGCACTATTTGTCCATATAGTACACAATAATAGAAGGGATTTATTTATAATTGCACTATCCATTGCACCCAGATGAGGATGCGTTCCCTTTTGAGCCTGGTTCCTCTCAAGGTTTCTTCCTCATATTGTCTCAGGGAGTTTTTCCTTGCCACCGTTGCCTCTGGCTTGCTCATTAGGGATATTTTTTATTTTGACATATTTGGAATATATTTCTTGAATCCATTTATTTCTGTAAAGCTGCTTTGTGACAATGTCCATTGTTAAAAGCACTATACAAATAAAATTGAATTGAATTGCAGCTTTGCCGAATTCCATCAGTGTCTGTTTAATAGTTAATAAGCGTTGTAGAAAGCGTGTATTGATTTTGAGCTACTGTTTTAATTAAATATTCTGATTTTCTGATTGAATAATTGATCTGATCAGTTTGTCTGTGTGGCAGGAGTTGGTTGTATGCATATGGCTTGCATTTCATAGTTCCCATGCTGCAAGATGCTGCTGAATGCAGGCTCTTTTCTTTTTTCTTTTTTCTTTCACTTTTCTTTTTTGCTGCACTTTAGTCACCGTCCCTAGGCATGGTCCTGCCATGAGAGCAGGAACACTGAGTATATTCTGAGAAAATGTTCTACTCTTTCCGAGTCAGGACTTACTTGACTTGATTAAATGGGTGTAGTTAATTCTCCTTTTGATGACACATTCAAATGTAGTCTTACAGTAGTTTGGCATTCCTTCAAGCACTATTGACCAGGAATTCCTGAATATCTAAATATGAAAATAACTTTACCACAGTTAAAGCTCACTGAAGCAAATTTTTCAGAAATGGCATTTTATATTAAAGGAGTCAGTAAGACCCTGTCAAAATGCATGACAGACGCAATTTTTTTTTTTACATACTTATTGTCTTTTATTGTAGTTGTCTACCTTGC
Organism: Pangasius djambal; assembly: GCA_022985145.1. Taxonomy (NCBI): domain Eukaryota; kingdom Metazoa; phylum Chordata; class Actinopteri; order Siluriformes; family Pangasiidae; genus Pangasius; species Pangasius djambal. The sequence goes on from CM040994.1 coordinate 9,631,044, forward strand.
AGTACATCTGATGTTTTAGTATTAGTGTACTAATAGAGTATGAATACAGTACAGTGGGATTTATGACTCACTACAACTGCACGTACATATAATAATAACTTTTTAAAAATCACTAAAAATAGAATCCTTGAGATTTTAAGACATTTAAGGTTGGAAGTAGTTGCCTAACAAGTGCAATGTTATATAAATGTTTTACAGTAATCATTTTATTCTTTTGCTGAGTTTCAGCATAGGGATGAGAAGGTGCGATCTCAAACAAAAGAGTTGCAATTTCTTTTTCAATATGGCAGAATCATACCAGTGTGGAAATGAAATATCAAATGTATTTTGCATTTGTATTTTAATTTTGGCTGCTATTGTACATAGCTGTGCCAGAAAATACACAAATAATTTTGAATTATATGTGCTTTATAATGGAAATGCAATTGCAGACTTGCTTCAGAAAAGGCAAGGCAAACACCAGGTACAAAATGTAGTTTCTTTAAAGCTTTGGTAACCAGTGCTGTTTGTTTGTTTGTTTGTTTGTTTGTTTGTTTTTGCTGTGCAGCACACTTAAATACACTCAAGTCCATAGGTATTTGGACAGTGGCACAATTTTTTTAATTTTGCCTCTGTACAGTACCACAGTGGATGAAATGAAGTAGTCAAGATGAGAATGAAGTTTAGATTTTCAGCTTTAATTCAAGGGGTTTAACAAAAATATTGCATGAACTGTTTAGGAATTACAGCCATTTTTCACATAGTACCTCCATTTTCACAGGCTCAACAGTAATTGGACAATTGACTGATGAGCAGTTTCATGGCCAGGTGTGGCCTGTTTCCTTGTTATTTCATGACAAATTAAGGAGATAAAAGGTCTGAAGTTGATTTCTGAACTCTCAATATGTGGTCCAAAGAGGTGTCTATGCAAGTGAAGAAGCAAATAATTAGGCTGAAAAAACAAAACAGACCTATCAGAGAGACAGCAGAAACATTAGGAGTGGCTAAATCAACAATTTGGTACATTCATAAAAAGAAGGAATGCACTGGCGAGCTCAGCAGCACCAAAAGGCCTGAAAGACCACAGAAGACAACTAAAGTGGATGATTGCAGAATTCTTTCATTGTTGAAGAAAAAACATTTCACAACATCTAGCCAAGTCAAGAACACTCTTGAGGGAGTAGGCATATCATTTGGCAAAGTCTACATTCAAGAGGCACCTTCATGAATGTAAATACAGATGGTTTACCTCAAGATGCAAACCACTGGTAACTCTCAAGAACAGATTAGGCCAGTTTAGGCCAGATTAGAATGGCCAGATTAGACTTGCTAAAAACCTCTAAAAAAGCCTGCCAGTTCTGATACAAGATTAAATTGTACCAGAATGATGAGAAGAGAAGAGTATGGAGAAGGAAGGGAAAGCATACCACATCATCTGTCAAACATGTGGAGGAAGTGTTATGGCATGGGCATGTATGTCTGCCAGTGGAACTGGGAAACTGGTGTTTATTGATGACATGACTGCTGATAGAAGTAGCAAATGAATTCTGAAGCTTATAGAGCTATACTTCCTGCTCAGATTCAGTCAAATGCTGCAAAACTGATAGGACGGTGCTTTACAGTACAGGTGGATAATGATCCAAATCATACCGTGAAAACAGCCCAAGGGCTTCTTAAGGCAAAGAAATTAACTCTTCTTAAATGTCCAACGACCTCAACCCAATTGAGCATGCTTTTCACTTACTGAAGACTAGGCCTGCCATTATAATTACATTATCGAATTATTGTACAATATATGGACATGACCTCAATCATTTTTGCTGACCTTTACATGTGTGTTTGTTTACATAAGAATGAATGTCACCATGTCATGTTCGGTGAGTAGTGACTGTTGCAAATGCAGTTTAAGCAGACAAATCCTAATCGTGAATCAAAATCAGTAAACAGAATACAGACAGCTCAGGTAATCGGTGAACAGCAAAAGCGGGGATAATCCAAAATGCAATGAGAAAACGGAACTAGGTCAGTAACTTGGAGAATAACACCATGGAACAAAAGGCTTGGCAAAGCACTGAACTACACTCAGCCCTCAGCACGAGTGGGAGGTTCCCAACACACCATCATTTTAGCCATTCCCGGTGCTTCTGTCCTCTTGTCTGCTCTAGGGCTGACAAATTAAAATTTCAGCTTCGATTATTTGTCGAGGTTAAGATAATGCACATACAAACGCAAAAACTGTGCATTCGAATTTGAGATATGGAGCAAGCACTAGCACCAATTTTTAATTAAAACATACTGTTGAAAAAATGGCATGCAAGATATTAACAATGTTATTTGAAGAAGAAAACTCTTGAAAGAATAGTTCTAGTGTTTTACATAATCCAGTCATAGTTAGTAATGTTAGGGATTGACCCCGACATTAAGATGCGTGAGCGAAAGCTGAACAGTGAATGAACACCGGAAACTGAAGTGCTTTACTAGGTGTTTAATTAACTCACCCAAAAGCATCCTCTACACTTATGAGATTATGTTGTGTATATATCTGAATAAAAATATTACAACTTGCTTCTGCACAAAATGACGTGAATGCACAAGTGAACTTAAGTTAAAGTAAGGAGCTAGGTAGAATGGTAAGTCAAGTTGTGAGTGCACTATTTCCATAACAATGCACTAAAACACAGACGAATTTATAATAATCTATTACTATAGTGTACTCATTGTAATGTTATTATTTCAGGAGAGCAGGTTTTCAAAACAAGGAGAGTTTTCACGTTTTTGTTGATACATGTTTCATTTTCTTGTCAACTAAAATGCCGTTGACTAATATTCAATGCCATTTTAGTCAGAGTAAAATTGACTGAAATTAATAAATATGACATGACGAAATACTGAATAAATTTAAAGGATACTTTCATCAGAAGACAAAAACTATGCTATTGTATTATCATTATATCAGTGGCATAAAATGGTCTTAAAATGACAATAATATAATTTATTGCAATTATTTCTGGAACAAGATACCATCCAACAAAAGTAGTTATCGTGACAGGCCTACTGAAGACAAAACTGAAGGCAGAAAAAACCCACAAACAAGCAGCAACTGAAGGCAGCTGCAGTAAAGGCCTGACAAAGCATCTCAAGGGAGGAAGCTCAGCATTTTGGTGATGTCCATGGGTTCCAGATTTCAGACAGTCATTGAATTGCAAAGGATTTGCATCTAAGTATTAAAAATAATTCTAATATTTGATTGTTAGTTTGTCTAGTTACTTTTGAGCCTGCGAAAATGGAGGGACTCCATTTCCATAGCAAAAAAAAGGCTATAAATCCAAAAAGGTTAATGCAATATTTGTTAAACCCCTTGAATTAAAAATTCACTGTTCGATGACTTAATGAACCTGACTGTATAAGCATGTGTTGCTGTCATGGCTGTCAAAAAATCATAGCCGTTGTGTTGTGCAAGAGTAAAAACCACTGATGGAAACAAAACTGCAAAGTTTTTTTAGATTTTTAGATTCGTGTTTTCAGCTCACGATAAAGAGGAGAGAAAGCTGTGTTCAACATGCCATATCACAGATGAAGACAATTAAAATTTACATTTTATGTTGCCAGTCACATTTTGCTGCTTGAAAATGTGTTGTGTAAGTACATTAAACAGTGCTTTATTGCACTGAGCATCCAAATGTTGTTATATCTGCCCCAGAGCAGTTGCAGGAGTGCAAAATTTGTACTTTATGCGGTTAATGCATGATTATTGTAATCTGTCAGGCAGTACAGATATTTGACATTATTAAACCAGTGTAAGAGTGCAGAAATAAAGCATAATCAACAAGCACAATCTGTGCCTGCCTTGAAGTGTGAGATTGGGGCCAAACAGGAAACCATGTTGTGGGTTTTTAAAATGTATTTATTTATTTTTAAATATCCCCTGTGTGTGGGGAAACACTCATGTTCTTGTGTGTCTCTGTGAAGGCCAATGCCTTTGAACATCAGACAAACCCAAGAGGAGGAAGAAAAGATCCTGGATTGCCCAGTGTTCGTGACTTCAAAGAACACAATCAGAAGCAAGCTGAACTTCGAAAAAAGAGGGTGAGCTTTTATCTCTTCCAGCATGGGAAACCTTATAGATCAGACGTTTTTCATGCATCCAATAGGTTTGTGTGGTATTGTTTTTTTTTTTTTGTTTTTTTTTTTTCTTCCCTGCTCATGATTTACCATTTTCAAAAATCACAATAACCAATTTATTTGGACACAACCAGTAGCTTAAAAAAAGACAGGAAAATGAGCATTTCCAGCATTTCAAAAAGACTGCTCTTTGGCATATTTTGATAACCCAGTACTTAACTATAACAGTGAACACCGATGTTAAAATGCTGTGCTCCAAAACAAAATGCTAAAGGTTGGCAGGTCTGATAATGTAATATACTCAGGGTAAACATCACTGGATATTGAAGCAGTGTAAGATTGTGTAGTGACAATAAAATCACTATACTGCACAAGTCTAGTGTCCAAGCCTCTTTCTGAACTAGAGGGGTATTTAACATTTGGTAAGAAATGTAAAACCACATCAGAGTGTCTAAAGATTGTGTACCGATGTGTCTCAGCTGGAGGAGCAGCACCAGAGGCAGCAGCTGTCCAGGGATAGGGAACATATGAAGAGAAGGAGTCTTGATATCTTCCAGAAAGACATCCAGGAGCGACAGCGAGAGTTTGAACAAAGGGTTGGTGGCCATCCAGGTGTACAGTAATAGAACTGTACTTCATGACATTTTTGCATTGTGACCTTATTGTGGATTTGATTCAGTGGTTATGGATTATTTTAGTTGCTTTAGCCTTGTGTTTTGATTAAGCCTAATGCAACTCAAAGCAATTTGCAATGCAATGCAATATTGATTAACTCAATGCAATATTTAAAGTTTAAACATATTTAAATTGCAATGGCTTTATGAAAGATCTTTTATGAAAGATCTGGTCTTTACTTTATAACCTTGCCTATGTTTTCTGCATGTGGACATCGTGTTAAGAGGATAGTTTGCTAGATTTGTGCACTTTCCTCATACACTGAATATTTGAATCAGGTTTTTGGATATCTGCCATAGCAAAATAGACATGATGGCCTAATAGTTTCAGTTTGTAGACTGTTTGTAAACTGCAGTGTATCTGTGCCATCGCAGACACGGTAGAGATAGCAGGAGACCACATAGTATTTTTGACTGCTAATAAAAAAAATTGGGACAATTAGCCAGCAGAACAAAATTCGGTGAACTGACCGTGATCAGTCAAACCAAAAGTGAAAAAAAGTCTCCTGTTTGTCAGATGTCTGACAGACCTTACCTCAGGAGAAGAGACTAGAGAGACTGATATGATGATGCTTATGATCAGAGTGATTACTTGTTTTCTGTTTCTGTCTGCTGATTATTATTTGCATTTTACTTATTACGTATTTAATTAAATGCAAATTAAATCATAAAATAGTAATTGCTTTTAGACAATGTGTTGGTGTCTTGGTGGAGACAGAATGGAATCTTTAAATGCAATTTTCTCTCACTTTCACCAGACACACAGAGCTCAAAGTCACACTCAGTGTGTGTTTGGGGTGTGTCATGTGCACAACCACACCCCCACTGCCACATACAACATTGATCAGCTCAGGCTGGGGAGCCATCAGGCCTGCAAGGAGAGAAGTCAGGAGAATGCAACAGTAGGCCCACACACAAGACCATTTTTAGCTGGCAAAAAGCCTGCTCCATGTGGGTATAGATCCATATACTGGACCGGATCTGGCGTTCCCTTTTTAATGAGGTCAATCAATGGACTGGTGAAATCTGAAAAGTTAGGTACAAACTTACGTTAATAGTTGCCAGCATCCGGAACCACCTCACCCCCTTTATGGTCTTGGGTCTCAGGCAGGCTGCATTCGCAAAGACCACATGGCTGCTCCAATCCCTGTGGGACTCCTTGATTACTTCCATGTCGAGCTTAGACTTGAGTTCCTCTCAAACAACAGTTTTCTTGTATTCGGGTAAATGGTAGGGGTGGCCGCGTACCAGCACACCTTGGGGTTTCAGTGTGGTGCTCTAACCAGGTTTGTGTGAACAGGTAGAGGTGAAAACACATTGGAAAATTCCCTATGCAACGTGACAACCTGTGCTCTCTGGGATGGCTTGATGTATTCTCCCTTGGATACTCACTGGTATGTTGTATGTTCCTGCTTGATTGGAGGAGGCCTGAGGTGCATCAAGGATGCGGATCATTGTTCCCAGTTCCATGAGAGAATACTGAGCCTGGAAATGCCCAGATTCTGTGCAGCACCTACAAACCTGCCTGGGCTTTGCCCCAATTCTGGTGAGCCAAGGATGTTCCCCATGTGTAGAAACAGATAGAGATTTTAGAGAGGCATGAGAGGGACGGGGCGAAAAGCAGGATGAAAACGGGGTCCAGGTTTCAGGGCCCTGGTACCTCAGTCCCAGGGAGTTGGAACAGGAGGGGGAGAAGGGAGAGAGGAGAGAGTGTGGAAGAAAAGAAAGTTGCCTTGACCAGGAACCACAGCCAGTTGATCCTCTGCCAGCTGGGTTCATCCAGGGATGTGGGCTGGTAGCCCTGAACCAATACCACTCTTCCTGTTGGGAATTGAACGACTGCTCTGGAGCATGGACTGCTCCAGTGGCATGGCCTGCATCCCGCTCCTCCTCCAGCAGTCACCAACTGACAGGAGTCCTTCAGCTGCTGCACATAGGTGAAAGCGCAGCCAACTTTGGAGCACTGTAGTGACTGGAAGTGTTAGTATTGCCTCTGGTGTCCGGTGGACCTGCTGCAGAACCGCCCTCTTGATGCTCTGATAGTCCAGCTGCTTCCCTGTAGGAAGATTAGCTACAGAGTGTTGGGTGCACTCTCTTACAAAGTCCCACAGTTATGGAACAGCCTTCCTCTTAGTGTTCGGGGCTCAGACACGGTCTCAGTGTTTAAGTCTAGGCTGAAAACATATTTGTTTAGTCAAGCCTTTTGTGAATAATTTTTTCTTAGGTACAAGGGTTCACAGGCATAGTGTTGTGGTGAACTGCGATGTTTGGATGCTGTCGCCCCCCCACTCTCACGCGTTCACTCAGGTTTGTCGATGGTGGAGTGGCTGGCCGCCTTATGTCCCAGGGTGCCCTCATGTCTGTGTTAGCTTCTGGCTCTCCCTTTTAGTTATGCTGTTATAGCTAGTCTTGCCCGAGTCCCTGCTTGCACTCTGCATGCAAAGTACATTGTCCTGAATCATTAGAGGACAAAAGCTTACCTAACAATCTCTCCCTCTGTCTCCATCTCTCTCCCTCACTCTCTATCGAGCTACACATGCTACTACTGAGATGCCAGTGATCCTGACCCCTTCTGCTCCCCGGACCTGCCTGACCCATCCTGATGCTCTGCTTCTGGTTGGAGTTCCCATCGGTTGAGTTCTCTCACTGCCGCTGGGGGTGGCCCCATATGGAACGACCTGAAGAACCATTTGGATTGCACTTGGGACTGCGATTGCTGTAGTGGCTTTGGGGCTGCAGTTGCCACGGGCACCTTCGTACTCAGGACTCCATCAGTGGACAGTGGATAGATTTTAACCAACCAGACTTCTTGCGAAAACTGTGATGAATTTACTGGTTGCACAATTGCACTATATGTCCATATAGTGCACAATAATAGAAGGGATTTATTTATAATTGCACTGTCCATTGCACCCAGATGAAGATGGGTTCCCTTTTGAGCCTGGTTCCTCTCAAGGTTTCTTCCTTATATTGTCTCGGAGTTTTTCCTTACCACTGTCACCTCTGGCTTGCTCATTAGGGATAAATTCACATATTTACAATTTTTTTTTTTAATCCATTTATTTCTGTAAAGCTGCTTTGTGACTGCTTTGTAAAAGTGCTATACAAATAAAACTGAATTGAATTGAACTTTTATTTTCCCTGGTGCTTCTCAGTGCAATTTCCACAGTCTTAAAAAGAAATACCACCCAAAAGATCCATGACTCACTCACTCACTCACGACTTTTGCCTTGCAAAAGCTCGACCAGCATTATGTCCCTCTCTCAAAAACCACAGGCTGGAAGTAATAAGACACAATTGAACTGCTGGTTCACCCTGCTAGACACCCCCAAACCCCCACCACCACCACCACCACCACACCTTGCTTTAAAAATGAATTATTAATATATTTTTTGTGTGCAGGAAATTGAAATTAAAAATTTGGAGAAACATGTTAGTTTTGAAAATGAGAATTCAAAGAAGACATATTACAGAGAATTTAAAAAAGTAAGTTCTTGCATGTCTGACAGTTTTCAATTGTATAATTCCCAGTATGTATTTTTTTTTCCCAGTAATGCACTATTTGTCGATGTTCTACCAGGTAATTCAAGTGTCAGATGTTATTTTGGAGGTTCTGGATGCTAGAGACCCGTTAGGCTGTCGCTGTCCTCAGGTTGAGCAAGCTGTTGTCCAGAGTGGAACCAATAAGAAAATTATTCTTGTTCTTAATAAAATTGGTAAGTGGAAACAACAGAAGCAAAGCAAAGTTCTTGAATGTCAAGTTGAACCAATTTGGGTTGAACCACAAGAAGACGTAAAGCTGGTGCATGTGTTCTACAGTACTGTGCAAAAGTCTTAGGCAAATACTGTAGAGCAAAGATGCCTTAAAAAATAATGAAATTAAATGTTTCTACATTTAAACAAATACAGAGCAGTAAACAGTAATAAATGAAACAAAGACAATATTTGGTGTGATGACCCTTTGCTTTAAAAAAACAGTAGTCTCAGGTACAATTTGTGCAATTTTGTAAGGAAATTATCTGGAAAGTTTTACATCTTGCAGAACCAGCCACAGTTCTTCTGGAGACTTTGACTGTTGCACTTGCTTCTTATTTGTGCATGCAAAACCCAGCAGCCCTCGTTATGTTTTGTGTATGGAAAGTGATCTCTTATGTAATATGCTGCTTTCTTTACTGCCATACAAATGTTTTCTGTAACATTTAATTTTGTGCTAGAAAACTAATGTTTGGAAATCTAAAATGTTTTTGTACTGACTCAATAATGTAAAGATGAATGAGACGATTGATAAGAATTTCAGATTTCATTTCCTGATATTTACATCTAGATATGTTAAACAACTTGGCATGTGGCACCTTTTGTTGGCTGAGCACCCAACATTTAGGTGAGCAAAAGTATTGGAACAGATAGTCGTAAAGTAAATTAAAATAAATAACACTTAATATTTGGTTGCATATGCTTATGCTTGCAATAACTGCAAGCTGGCAATCCACTGACATCACCAAATTGTTGCATTCATCTTTTGCGATGCTTTCCCAGGCTTGTATCATAGCTTCTTTCAGTTGTTTGTTTTGGAGGTTTCTCTCTTCAGTCTCCTCTTCAGGAGATGAAATGCATGCTCAATACTGTTAAGGTCTGGTGATTGACTTGTCCAGTTTAAAACTGTACTACTTTCCCAGATTAAGTTCTTTATTGTATTGGAAGTGTGTTTTGGGTCATTGCCTTGCTGAATTATGAAGTTCCTCCCAATTAGATTGGGTGCTACTGGTACTATCATGAGTTACATCATCAATAAAGATTAGTAAGCCCATTCCAGACGCAGTCATGCAAGCCCAAGCAATCATACTACCTCCACTGTGCTTGACTGATGTTCTCGTATGTTTTGGATCATGAGCAGATCCTTTCTTCACACTTTGGCTTTTCCCACACTTTGGTAGTGGGTAAATCTTAGTTCCAGAACTTTTGTGGCTCTTCTCTGTATTTCTTTGCAAATTACAATCTGGTCTGCTGATTTTACTGCTGAGAAGTGGTTTGCATCTTGTGGTATGGCCTCTATATTTCTGCTGTCACAGTCTTCTTTGAATGGTGGATTGTGACACCTTCAGCCCCTGCCCTGTGGAACTTGTAGGTGATGTCACTGACTATTGTTTTTGGGTTTTTCTTCACAGCTCTCAAAGTTTTTGTCAGCTGCTGTTGTTTTCCTTGGCCGACTTGTTTGATGTCTGGTTGTTGGTACACCAATGGCTTCTTTCTTTTTCAGGACATTCCAGGGCATTACAGGGCACACCTGGGCAACAAAAACACCTATTATTAACATGTTCCAATTTTTTTGATCACTTGAAAAATGGGTGGGTTCAAACAAAAGGTGCCAGGTTCTAAGTTGTTTAACACATCTCAAGGTTCAAACGACCATGATGGTGAATTGGCCTTGCCATTCCAGTACTTTCAGAGGGGACTGTATAGTGCAACAGTAGTTTCTAAATGTTTGTATTCCTTAAGACCTGGTGCCCAAGGACATTGTGGAAAAGTGGATTAAGTATCTTCGCAATGAGTTCCCTACAGTGGCCTTCAAAGCTTCCACCCAGCAGCAGAACAAGAATTTGGTGAGAGCCCTGGTGTAATGGTGTGCATTCATATGCAGTTGGCTAAAAACAATGACTGTATGTATGAATGGACAATAGTGCCATTCACTCCCATTGTGTGCTTTTGAAGCCTGCTTGCACAGTAGATAAGGCCGGATGGGCAGCGACGTCCATCTTTCACATTCCCATCTTAGAAGATGGACACTATGTGCACGTCTAAGATTCATTACCTAAAGTGCAACTTAAAACTACGCTTTGGCTAGCTCAAAGTGGTAAGTACAGTGTTATTAATTAATATGTAAAATGCTAAACTATAGTCACATAATTCACAGGTACACTATATTACCAAAAGTATTCGGTCACCCATCCAAATGATCAGAATCAGGTGTCCTAATCACTTGGCCTGGCCACAGGTGTATAAAATCAAGCACTTAGGCATGCAGACTGTTTTTACAAACATTTGTGAAAGAATGGGCCGCTCTCAGGAGCTCAGTGAATTCCAGCGTGGAACTGTCATAGGATGCCAC
>CM040994.1:9642024-9652969 GCA_022985145.1 Pangasius djambal
GGAAGAATGGTCAAAAATTCCTATAAACACACTCCTCAACCTTGTGGACAGCCTTCCCAGAAGAGTTGAAGCTGTAATAGCTGCAAAAGGTGGACCGACATCATATTGAACCCTATGGGTTAGGAATGGGATGGCACTTAAGTTCATATGTGAGTCAAGGCAGGTGACCGAATACTTTTGGTAATATAGTGTATATTGATTATACTGTAGCTAGGGAAAGGTTTTAGAACTTTAAATCATGATTTACTGAGCTACAATTTGCTAACCAGCTAACATTATCCATCATTTTAATAAATGTAATATAAGTTGAGAATGTAAGGTACGAACTGAAAATATACTGGCAAACAGCAGTCAGCATTTACACTTAACGCGAACAAGGAAAAAAAAAAAAAATCACTGCTCTAACGATTTTTATCGAGCTCTGACACCTGCAGTAAGTTAAGTGCTCTTATATCCTCTGTTCATTTTGTCAGTGCAGTTCGTTTAAAAAGGCTTGACTGGCTAAACTTACCAAGATATTTTGAGTCTTTTCTAAGGTCATACAGTTAATAAATTATTAGGAAATTTAGCTAGTTATCTGCCTTGGATTGTGCCATTACTTTGTTTACTAACGTTGGTTAACTATGTATAATCAGTACAGCTAGGTTAGACATCACAATGAGCAATATACCAGAAAAATGGCAAAGAACTCCCTGCTGAGGATCTGCTAGTATAGAGACATGGCTTTGCTACAGAACTGTAAAGAGCTTCAGGTTCGTGTTCATCTGTCATGGCCAAAGCCATCATTAATCTCCTCCATCCTTTTTATCCTTTTAACTCCTACACTATAAAACCAAAATTTTTTCCTCTTTCGGCTGCTCCCGTTAGGGGTCACCACAGCGGATCATTGGTCCGCATATTTTGATTTGGCACAGTTTTTATGCCAGATGCCCTTCCTGACGCAACCCTCCCCAGTTTTATCTGGGCTTGGGACCGGCACTGAGACCTCACTGTTGTACGCAACCCCAGTGGCTGGGGTAGGTTCCCTGGCCGGGAATCGTACCTGGGCCGTGGCGGTGAGAGCGCTGTGGCCTAACCACTAGTCCTCCAGGGACCCCCTATCACAAGGAAATATTGGGGGATATATTAAGGTCAACTGAGCTTGTAAAACACTATTCGCAAAAATAATTTGTCGATTAAAATGGGGGCCTCAGAGACATTTTGACTTCACTTCTGAGACCCTGTTACACCGTCCACTCATAAATACAGTCATTGGCTAAAGGGTTTTGACCTGTTGTTTGAACCTGATTTGTAGTCTTTGGGGTTACAGACCAACTAAAGATTAGGATGTGCTTTATATAGAAATGTAGCCATGTGCCTGTGAGCCAGGCCACTCAGGAACTCCTGGGCAGCAGTGCATGTGTGGGGGCTGACTGTCTCATGAAGCTGCTCAGCAACTATTGCCGCATCCAAGACATTAAGACCAACATTACCGTAGGAGTAGTTGGTGAGTGCTTTATCACGTTACCTCAGCAAGGCAATTTTTATTAGGTAAAATTACTTCTAATACTTACTAATCACCATGTTCTTTAATTGTTCTAGGATTCCCTAATGTTGGAAAGAGCAGTTTGATTAACAGTTTGAAGAGGGCACGAGCTTGCAGTGTAGGAGCTACACCTGGTGTAACAAAGTAAGTAAACTCCTTGTTACATTGTGTTCTTGCAACTGTGGTTGTTTGTCCCATGATTTTGTCTTAGCATAACTAATGTTACCAGGTGTCTACAAGAGGTGCATATAGACAAACACATCAAGATTTTGGATTGTCCTGGTATTGTCATGACATCATCAACCAGTGATGCTGCTGTGATTCTTCGGAACTGTGTAAAAATCGAACAGTTAGTCGACCCAGTCCCAGCCATTGAAACAATTTTACGACGCTGCAGTAAAAAACAGGTGGGTAATTCTCATCATATAATGATTTTATTCTGATTAGATTTTTAAATTTCAGAGTGCATTGGAAAAAAAATCATTTATTTGATGTCTTTCACTTTGGAACATAAACAGTAATAAAAGTCTGAGCCCACATTGAAAATCTAGGATTTTTTTTTTACCGTGGAAATAAACAGGTTTGAAATATTTAAAACAAAGAAAGTATATGTTCAGTATCTTTAATAATAGTATTTAATAAGTCCCTATTTAAATGTAAGCAAATTTGTGATTTGGTGACAGAAAAATATTTGACCAAAATGGTCAAGTGGATTGCTAATTTTAAAACGTTTTAAACAGATTTTAACTTTGTGCTTTTTTGCTAAATGTTCTAGTATGCTCAAGTTATGAATAATTAGGCTTGATGAATATTCATCAATTTTCACATTACAGAAACATAAAAGCTTGTTCCAGTTTTCTTTTTGATATTTATCAGACCATAGTGTAATTTTTATTTATTTTTTTCGTAACTTTAGTAAAAATACTTTAAAAACTCAACTCATCATGAATCCTGAGCATCTAAATTATTAAAGTATTAATATACAGTCAGGTCCATAATATTTGGGCATTGGCAGTTATTGCTATTTTAGCTGTCAATCACAGTATATTGGAGTTTATTTCAGCTTTAATTTGAGTTGAACTTTAAGTATTTAAGAGGTGAACTTTTAATTAATTGGGCGAACGGTGTATTGGTGTGTGTTATTCCCTCATTATTTCACTTGCATGAATACAGATATAAGTTCTAGAGTTGATTTCAAGTCTGGCATTTGCATTTGGAGTCTGTTGCCATTAACTCTCAATATGAACACCAAAGAGCTGTCGCTGACGGGGAAGTAAAAGTCATTGGAGTACCAGAAAAGATGGAGGACACGGATTAAGTTGGCTACATCAACAAGCTGCTTACAGACGTTTTTGGCTTCAAACCAACCAGTTTTGGACACAGTGAATAGACTGGGTTTCTCAGTTGCTAATAGGTACTGGTACAAAATCTAGAACCTTTAAAGTCCTTTTTCACACTCACCAGGACAAAGAACCTGTGGGAAGGAAGAGTCACAAGGTGCTGTTCTTTTGTGGTCACAGAATCGGATTCTTTCCCAATTACAGTGCTGACCTTTCTTGAAGACTGGAGTGCTTTTCATTCTGTGAAGGCAGCTTTGTATTATAAGGGGATCCAATTCACCCTTTTGACTTTAATAGCTGACAAGTTTTTCGACACACCTGAGGAAGCTCAGGCCTTCTTTGACAAACACTGTAGTAATTGAGCATCCAGTGGGACCATAGGATTCACCGTCGGCATTTTATGCTGTTAACAGCACGTTTTATAACACATTTCTCAATTTATTTATTTACATTTTTGTTTTGTAGAGAAGTCATTTAATTAGAGATGATTGTTGCCCATGTTGGGAGAATTTTTCTCGATTGGTTTGTTTTAGTGGTATTGCTTAATGTGTGTGTTACCGGCTTCAGACCTAGGGGATAACTGAGTCAGCAGCAAATGATACACAGGCTGATGAGCACTGTGAATCGGTGTTTACTGTGGGGAAACATGAAGAGACAGACAAAATTTATGCCTTTCCCTGATCACTTCAGTTTATTACTGAGTAAGGAATATGATTTTTCACTTTAAATCCTTCAACATCCAATAGCTCTCTGGTTGTCAAGTGCATATGGACAATACAGAAAAAAATAAAACCGATTATAAACATTGAGCATGTATGTAAATAAAATACATAATTTTGAATATATAATCAGTAATAATATGCATATATTTGTACATATATACGTAGTCTCTTTTACATTAACAATTATACTCAATTACATTTAGATAATACTATGGCATTTTTGGTTATGAGGCAAATGCAGCAAGAGTACTTTTGGAGCCTTAATTACCCAAATATATTAATCTTTTCTCCTACATGCTTCCATTTCACTTATGCATGTGCACACTCACTGAAAGACACATGCTGAAAGACAGAACAGAGAAGTTAAACTGAGAACAAACTCCAAAAAACTTGATGTAACATATCTGATATAGATTCACATCTCTAAGGTGTTAAAACATTATTTTGAGATGAATACACGTATCAGGCTTGATGATGATAAAATCCTTTGCACAATTGCATCTATGAACCTTGGAAAATTGAAAAACTTTAAAAAACATTAAAATATTATGTAGTCTTCACAACTCACTTGAGAACCAAGAACCAAGAAATTATTGTTTTAATTGTATTTTGGCATACCTGTGGCAAACACATAGAGAGAGACAAAAGTTATGCCTTTCCCTGATCATGTCAGTTTATTACTGAGCCCGCGAACTGGGAGAAAGCTAGACTCACTCATGTTCCACAGGAGTGCCAAAGCGTCATCTACTGGTGTGTTGGTATAATACCATTCTATTTTAAACAGTTAGGATAGTTCAAGTAATCAAATTGTAGGGGGTGTCTACAATTAAATACTGGCATTTTCCTAACCCATATAATCTCCCCTGCTTTTAGCGATGTCTCTAGACATCTAGAATTAAACCAATTAAGCAGTTATAGCTATCTGTTATAGTTTTCATCTGGAAATGTCAACTGTCTCACTGTATCAGGTACTTACTTTGTGTGTCAATGGATAATGTTTTTTGTTCAGTCTTTCATGGGTACACTCTAGTATACCCATACTGCTGGCACAGGGTAGTGGCATATGTCAGGTAGTATGGGGTATCCAGTAAGTGAAAAGCATGCTCAGTTGAGTTGAGGTCAGGTGACTGACTCTGCCATTTAAGAACATTGTATTTCTTTACCTTAAGAAGCTCTTGAGTTGCCTTTGTGGTATGTTTTGGGTCATTATCCATTTGTCCTGTGAAGGGCTGTCCTAACAGTTTTGCAGCATTTAACTGAATCTGAGCAGAAGGTATAGCTATACACTTCAGAATTCATCCTGCTACTTCTATCAGCAGTCACATCAATAAACACCAGTGACCCAGTTCCACTGGCAGCCACAGATGCCCATGCCATAACACTGGCTCCACATGTTTGACACATGATGTAGTGTGTTTTGGATCATGAGCCCTTCCTTTTCTTCTCCATATTCATCTCTTCCCATCATTCTGGTACAAGTTAATCTTGCATCAGAACGGATTTTTAGAGGTTTTAGATTTTTAGATTTAGGTTCTAATCTGGCGTTTCTGTTCTTGGGTGTTACCAGTGGTTGGTATCTTGTGGTAAACTGTCTGTATTTGCATTCATGAAGTCGTCTCTTGATTGTAGACTTTGACAATGATACACCTACCTCCTCAAGTGTGTAGCCTTGGCTAGATGTTATGAAGGGGTTTTTCTTCACCAAGGAAAGAATTCTGCGATCATCCTCTTTAGTTGTCTTCTGTGGCCTTTCAGGCCTTTTGGTGTTGCTGAGCTTGCCAGTGCATTCCTTCTTTTTAAGCAAATACCAAATTGTTGATTTGGCCACTCAAAGTTTTGCTATCTCTCTGAATGGTCTGTTTTGTTTTTTCAGCCTAATGATGGCCTCCTTTACTTGACAATGATTTCCATGAACAGCTACCAAATGCAAATTCAATGCTTGAAATCAACTTCAGAACTTTTATATCCTTACTCCTGAGCCTGTGAAAATGGAGGGACTCTGCAAAATGGCTACACTTCATTCACTTCTTGATTGCTTCATTTCAAGTCTATTGTGGTGGTGTACAGAGGCAAAATTACAAAAATTGTCACTGTCCAAATACTTGGACCTGACTGTGTGTATATACGTGTGTATGTGTGTGTGTGTGTGTGTGTGTGTGTGTATATATATATATATATATATATATATATATATATATATATATATATATATACATATACATATATACAGTTAGGTCCGGAAGTATCTGGACAATGACAGAGTTTTGTGATTTTGCACAATGGATTTGAAATAAAACAATCATGATGTGATCGAAGCGTAGAGTTTCCCTTTTATTTTAAGAGGTTCCACAAAAATATGGCATTTACCGTTTAGGAATTCCAGCCATTTTCAGCAAAGTACCTCCATTTTCAGGGACTCAAAGGTATTTGGACAAAGTGACATAATTGTAAATATGACCAGAATTTTCATACTTGGATGAAAATCCTTTGCAGTCAATGACTGCCTGAAGTCTGGAGCCCATGTTTTCAAAACTTAAATTCTGAGTTTCCTCCCTAGAGATGCTTTGCCAGGCCTTCACTGCAGCCACCTTCAGTTGCTGCTTGTTTGTGGGTCTTCCTGCCTTCAGTCTTGTCTTCAGTAAGTGAAAAGCATGCTCTATTGGGTTGAGATCAAGCGACTGACTTGGCCATTGAAGAATATTCAATTTCTTTGCCTTCAAAAAGTCGAGTTGCTTTCACAGTATGTTTAGGGTCATTATCCACCTGCACTGTGAAGCAGCGTCCTATCGGTTTTGTAGCATTTGTCTGAATGTGAGCAGAGAGTATAGCCCTATACACCTCAGAATTCATCTTGCTACTTCTGTCAGCAGTCACATCATCAATAAACACCAGTGAGCACGTTCCATTGGCAGCCATACATGCCCATGCCATAACACTCCCTCCACCATGTTTGATACATGATGTGGTATACTTTGAATCATGAGCTGTTCCTTTCTTTCACCATACTTTTCTCTTCCCATCATTCTGGTACAAGTTAATCTTGGCTTCATCAGTCCAAAGAATCTTATTCCAGAACATGGGAGGCTTTTTTAGATGTTTTCTTGCGAAGTCTAAGTTGGCTTTCCTGTTCTTGAATGTTACCAGTGGTTTGCACCTTGTTGTAAACCCTCTGTATTTACATTCATGAAGGCGTCTCTTGATTGTAGATTTTGACAATGATACGCCTACCTTCTCCAGAATATTCTTGAATTCTGTCCATGTTGTGAAGGGGTTTTTCTTCACCAAGGAAAGAATTCTGCGATCATCCACTTTAGTTGCCTTCCGTGGTCTTTCAGGCCTTTCGGTGTTGTTGAGGTCACCAGTGCTTTTTTCTTTTTAAGAATGTACCCAACTGTTGATTTGGCCACAGCTAAGGTTTTTGCTATCTCTTATAGATTTATGTTGTTTTTTTCAGCCTAATGATGGCCTCCTTCACTTGCATTGATATTTCCTTGGACTTCAATATTGGTAACTCCAGTCGAACAGTTGCCAAATGCCAACTCAATACCTGATATCAACTCCAGACCTTTTATCTGCTTCATTTGTCTTGAAGTAAAGAGGGAATGGACTGCACCTGGTCAATTAACTTCGTCAGTCAATTGTCCAAATACCTTGGACATGGAAATGGAAGTACTTTGCTTAAAATGGCTGTAATTCCTTAAATGGTAAATGCCATAT
The DNA here is from genome assembly GCA_022985145.1 of Pangasius djambal. Lineage (NCBI taxonomy): Eukaryota > Metazoa > Chordata > Actinopteri > Siluriformes > Pangasiidae > Pangasius > Pangasius djambal. The sequence goes on from CM040994.1 coordinate 9,649,329, forward strand.
TTTTGTGGAACCTCTTAAAGCTGAAAGTCTACACTTCAATAACATCTTGATTGTTTTATTTCAAATCCATTGTGGTGGTGTATAAAGGCAAAATCACAAAAACTGTCATTGTCCTAATACTTCCGGACCTAACTGTGTGTGTGTGTGTGTAACATATATATATATATATATATATATATATATATATATATATATATATATATATATATATATATATATATATATATATATATATATAATGAATTTTACTGAAAGACAATGGGACATACCTGATATCCCCCACTCCCCCACCAGTCATTGACCTAAAGCAGCCCCTCCTTCAAGGCTACACCTAGATCATCCACACAGCCTCAGTGTCGCCCTCTCCCCCGACCCTCACACCTCTCTCCATCAAAGAGGGAGATGTGAATAAACTGTTTAAATGGCTGAACCCCTGCAAAGCTGCAGGCCCGGACTCTGTCTCCCCCTTCACCCTGAAGCACTGTGCCAACCAGCTGTCTCCGGTGTTCACTAACATTAACACCTCACTGGAGACCTGCCATGTGCCAGCCTGTTTTAAAACTTCAACGATTGTTCCAGTCTCTAAAAAGGCGAGGATCACAGGACTTAACGATTACAGACCCGTTGCCCTGACTTCTGTGTTCATGAAGTCTTTTGAGTGCCTCGTCTTGTCCCACATCAAAGACATTACAGACCCTCTTCTGGATCCCATGCAGTTTGCCTACAGAGCCAACAGATCTGTAGACGACGCTTTAAACATGGCCCTCCACTTCATCCTCCAGCATCTGGACTCCCCAGGATCTTATGCCAGGATACTGTTTGTGGACTTCAGCTCTGCCTTCAACACTATCGTCCCATCTCTGCTCTGAGATAAGCTCTCCCAGCTGAACGTGCCGGACTCATTGTGCAGGTGGATCACAGACTTCCTGACAGACAGACAACAGTTTGTGAGGCTGGGGAAGCATGTGTTGGACTCCCGGACCATCAGTACTGAACCCCCCCAAGGCTGTGTCCTCTCTCCTCTGTATACCAACAGCTGCACATCTGGACACCAGTATGTCAAACTCTTGAAGTTCGCAGATGACACCACCCTCATCGGCCTCATCTCTGATGGAGATGAGTCAGCCTACAGAAGTGAGATGGACCATCTGGTGTCATGGTGCAGCATGAACAACCTGGAGCTCAACGCTCTCAAGACAGCGGAGATGATGGTGGATTTCAGGAAGGACCCAGCCCCCCTCCCACCCATCATCCTCTGTGACACTCCGGTGATCTCTGTCGAGTCCTTCCACTTCCTGGGAACCACCATCACCCAGGAGCTCAACTGGGAGCAGAACATCAGCTGCCTCACCAAGAAGGCTCAGCAGAGGCTGTACTACTTGCGGCAGCTGAAGAAGTTCCACCTCCCTGTGAGGATGATGGTCAACTTCTACACTGCCATCATCGAATCGGTTCTAACTTCCTCCATCACAGTCTGGTTTGCTGCTGCCACGGCCAGGGACAAGGCCAAGCTGCAGCACGTCATCCACTCCGCTGAGAAGGTGATCGGCTGCAGCTTCCCATCACTCCAGGACTTGTACATCTCCAGGACTTGGAGACGTGTAGCCAGGATTGCAGCCGACCCTTCTCAACCCGGATATGTACTCTTCCAGTCCCTCCCCTCTGGCAAGAGGCTCCGGTCCATCAGGACAAGGACCTCACGCCACAAGAACAGTTTCTTCCCCGCTGCAGTCAGCCTGCTGAACAGTGCTCCAATTCCCCCCAGGTGACACCCCCCAACCTACTGAGTCACTTTGTATATATGTGTATATGTGTGTGTATGTGTGTGTGTATGTATGTATGTATGCATACAAGGACCAAATTGTCATGGCTAGACGACTGGGTCAGAGCATCTCCAAAATGGCAGGTGTTGTGGGGTGTTCCTGGTATGCAGTGGTTGGTACCTACCAAAAGTGGTCCAAGGAAGGACGACCGGTTAACCAGCAACAGGGTCATGGGTGCTCACTGTCTCACTGATGCGGGTGGGGAGTGAAGGCTAGCCTGCCTGGTCTGATCCCACAGAAGAGCTGGGAATTGCTGAAATTGCTGAAAAAGTTAATGCTGGTCATGATGGAAAGGTGACAGAACAGACAGTGCTTCACAGCTTTCTGCATATGGGATTGCATAGCCGCAGACTGGTCAGAGTGCCCACACTGTCCCCTGTCCACCACCGAAAGTGCCTACAATAGGCATGTGCGCATCAGAACTGGACCATGGAGCAATGGCAGAAGGTGGCCTGGTCTGATGAATCACGTTTTCTTTAACATCATGGAGAAGAGATGGCACCAGGATGCAATATGGGAAGAATGCATGCTGGCAGAGGAAGTGTGATGCTCTGGACAGTGTTCTGCTGGGAAACTTTGGGTTCTGGCATTCATGTTGATGTTACTTTAACATGTATCAACTACCTAAACATTGTTGCAGACCATGCAGAAAAAAATTGTTCATGAATGGTTTGAGGAACATGACAGAGTTCAAGGTGTTGACGTGGCCTCCAAATTCCCAAGCTCTCAATCCAATCGAACATCTGTGGGATGTACTGGACAAAAAAAGTCAGATCCAAGGAGGCCCCATCTCGCAAGTTACAGAACTTAAAAAGATCAGCTTCTAACGTCTTGGTGCCAGATACCACAGCACACCTTCAGTGGTCTTGTGGAGTCATGCCATGACAGGTCAGAGTTCTTTTGGTGGCACAAGGGAGACCTACAATATATTTTATATATTTATATTTATATTAATTTATTATACACACACAATTTTCTATATTGTAGGTCTCCCTTGTGCCATCAAAACAGCTCTGACCCACATGTGCATAGCATAACAGCATACAAATTATATACAAATTATGTATTTTTTCTAATAAAAACTTTGTAGGCATAAAAAATATGAATCATATGTACCCACGCTAAATGTTGCTTGAACCACATTTAACAATATGAGTAAACAGAAGTCCATACCAAAATCGTACAGTTAAGGTAAGGATAAAACTCCTATATTAATGAATAATTTGTGTAAATACAAGCACTACAAAAATTCCAGTCTGTAAAATAATTTTAAAAGTGCTCATAACATTTGTCATGTAGTTTGTTGGAGCCAAAAAAAAAATTTGAGTTCATATCTCTGCAGTGCTTCATTGTATTGACACCAAATTTGAAAGCTATTTTGAGGACCATGTTCTGAGGGAGGACAAAACCTTGGTGTCATTTGCTTGATCCCTCAGTAGATGTTTGCAGCTGTATTTGTAAATGAAGCATTTTCTGAACACGAGTTTAATGTACTGTGTTTAACAGAAAAGTGGATTAAACCAAATGAGTATGTAGCATTAACTGAAGCTAGTCCTATGGAGTTAATTTTATGCCAAAAGTTTCAATTTAAATAACAAAATCCACAAACAAAATATTATCAAAATGTAAAAAATATTTTGCCAATGCAAAATTAAGTCGTCAAAAAGATCACTTCTGATCTCACACTCATTTTGTTTTAATTTTTTCTATTTGTGGATTCATTGATGCAGTTCAATTTTTGGTTCTGGAATCACTCTCCTCTTTTAGAATCACGCTTTTACTCCTGAAATCTTTTTTTTTTTTTTTTTTTTTTTTTTT
>CM040994.1:9658872-9672845 GCA_022985145.1 Pangasius djambal
CTAATACTGAACCCTGCGGAACGCCACACTCTACCCGATAGCGCACTGAGTGAACACCACTTAAATCTACAAACTGATAACGATCTGTTAGATAAGACCTAAGCCAGTCGAGGGCTGTTCCCTTAATGCCTACTACCCTTTCTAATCTATGGATAAGGATATTGTGATCGATAGTGTCGAACGCTGCACTGAGATCAAGCAGAATTAGCAGACTAATGCGACCCTGATCGGCGGCTAAGTGCAGGTCATTGACTACTTTGACTAAAGCTGTCTCTGTACTATGGTGGGGCCTAAAACCAGACTGATAAAGTTCATATAAATTGTCTAGTATCTAAACAAAATTCTGGTCTTTTATGATCCAAAATACCTACTTTGATCAAAAGGTGCAGGCTCTTTGTTGGTACCTCAATTAATGCAGCCTACAGATGAGAGCAGAACTTTCTCTTGCAAAGCCCCACATTTATGGAATAGCCTTCCAATTAGTGTTCAGTCTCAGTGCTTAAGCCTAGGCTGAAAACATATGTTTAGTCAAGCCTTTTTTTAATAAGCTTTTCTCTTAGGTAACAGAATAGATCTGATGGGTTCATGGGTCTAGAGTGTTGTGCTAAACAGGAATGTTCACTGTCATGCATAACTCAGGTTTGTTGACTGTAGAGTGGCTGGATACTTTATATCCGAGGGTGCCCTCATGTCTAAAGATCACCATGAGATCACTGTGGATGGTACCACTTAAAAACCATAAAGGTGGCTGTGGATGTTCTTCCTTGGATAGCCTTACAGCTGCAATTGATACGAACAGTTTGCACAAGTCTCCGTCATTGAACAGTTAATAACTTCAGTTTGATACAATAGACTTAATGTTAAAACTATAATGACGCTCATAATCAAGTTCTTCTTAATACAAGTAGCACTTACTGACTAAAGTATACAGTTATAGAAGAAAATTATTCATAATTGCACTATACGGTGTCACCCAGATGAGGTTGGGTTTCCTTTTGAGACTGGTTCCTCCCAAGGTTTTGTCTAAAGGAGTTGTTCCTTGCTGCCTTCACCTCTAGCTTTCTCATTCAGGATAAATTTATAAATTTCTAATTTAATATCCAGATTCCTGTAAAGCTGATTTGTGACAGTGTCCATTAGATGTGCTATATAAGTAAAATTGAAATGAATTGATTTGTGTGAGGTGTCACAGTCCACTTGGAGAAACAAAGGAATCTGCTCATGATCCAAATCATACGAGCTCATGAGACAAGCACAGCAGCGGTAGCATCATGGATTGGACTTGCATGGCTGCTTCTGGAACGGGCTCACTAATGTTTATTGATGTAACTAATGATGGTAGCAGCAGAATGAATTCAGAAGTCTAGAGAAACATTGTGTGCCAATTTAAAGAGAAATGCGACCAGTCTTATTGAGAGGATCTTCATGCAGTAAGACAATGAACCAAAGCACACTGCCAGCATAACAAAGGACTTGATCAGGGGAATAAAGTGGAAGGTTTTAGACTTGCCAAGTCAATCACCAGACTTTAACCCAACTGAGCATGTGTTTCACCTCCTGAAGAGGAGCCTGAAGGGAAAACCCCTCCCAAAATGAACAATAGCTGAAAGAAGCTGCAGTACATGCCTGGAAAAGCATCACAAAAGTAGAATGCAACAGTTTGATGATGTCAGTGGGTCTGCTTGTGAGATGTTTTAGTGGTTTAGAGAACAGGGCTCTACACTTAGGGTGTGTTTCTGCTGAACATTAACCAAATTTGTAGGCAGTACAATTTGAAGGTTATCGGGTGGTAACTTACACCATTTAGGCAAATATGTATCATTATGTCCAGGCCTAAAGCTTGGTGGTGAGCTTAGTGTGGAGCATTGTATTGAATACTGAACCATGATCAATGAACAGCATTCTGAAAAGGGTGTTCTTTTTGGCCAAGTGTGCGAGAGCAGTGTACATGCTTGCATCATCCATAGATCTGTTTGTCTGGGATGCAAAATGTAGAGGCTTGAGCGTGGCAGGAAGTAGTGAACATATGTGAATTTTGACTATAAGCTCAAAGCACTTCTTCATGGCGATTGAGGTCAATGCAACAGGCCAATTGTAGTCATTGTTCTGTACTATTGCTCCAGAACACAGATGGTGCTTAAAGTTTGCCTTCCAAACGTAGGCATTCAATTCAATTCAATTCAGTTTTATTTGTATAGTGCTTTTAACAAAGGACATTGTCACAAAGCAGCTTTTCAGAAATATTCCAATTCAAACTGCTCCTTTCAGCCTTTCTCTAAGGTCATTTGTGTTTCTAAGAGATTTGCCGGTGGCCTTGTTCTCATAGTGAATAAGAATGCTGGCCAGTCTATCACCACAGTGTGTGGTGGATAATATTGCACCTGTGCAGAATGCCACTGGGGTGAGTCAGAACACATCAACCAGCTGCAGTAGTGGGCAGTCCGTCTGGCCCCTAAAGTAATTCTTGCCGATTCTTGGATGTCCGCGCTTGCTAGTCCACACAAACAACATTGGCCTGCACTTCCTCAGGTGTGCCCATCCACAGCTGACGTCATTATCGGCAACTCCTGGGTCAGCACTGTACCATGATGAAGAGGACACGCCTTTGAGAGGTGGTAGCTCATATTGAGGATGGATCTATTGGTCATTTCCGCATAGCACTTGAGAGCCCTCACTGGACATAGGGTTGGCCTGGGCACGTTCACTTGCAAGATCAGATACTGTAGTTTGGTAGCTTTATTGATATACTCCAGTGTCAACATCTTTGGTAGATATGCTATATTTGGCCACAGCATGACATGTTTAAACTCTCTTTCCAAATGCAGAGCCTGCGTGGTTACAACGCATGTAGTTCACCTACTTGTGAATTGTAGGATTTGACTAGTTTATGTGCTCCCAGTGAAAACATCAGTTTATCCCCTATGCATAGCCAGTGCCACCATATACATAAAAAAAATATGTAGACTCAGAAAAAGAAACTTGTAGCAGACTCCAAGAAACTGGAAACATTGTTTATGGTGGAAGATATGGGGTTTATACCTAGTACCTTGCCTGCATACAACTGGTGTATAGACTGAGCCCATGCACTTACAATAGTCTGACCCTGACTCCTTTCAACCATCCCTTTATGCTGGGGTCCAAGTGTAAGTAGCCAAAAATAGCAAGTAGCCAATGTGCCACTATCTTGGCAATACAACTTGCACTCACTAGTGCATATGTTTATACAAACCAGCACATCAGCTCTTCTATATATCTGGGCTGTACACATCATGGCTTTATATGCATGGGTTTGTTAGCCTTAATCATATGAGGTGATCAGTCTCTCCACTGAAGTTGCAGTTTCAGATTACTCTTAAACATGTAAAAAGTGCAATAAAAACCAAAACAATGACCATAATTGTGTTCTGCTCACATTCTCACTGTCATATATTTTGTATTGGATCTGAAAAAAAATAGTGTGATAAAATATGAAAAAAAATAAAGGAAGTCAGGAGGGGACAAATAGTTTTTCACAGCACTGTATATAGCGTACTTTTGCAGATGTAGCTCATTTATGTACATGAGGGCAGAAAGCCCAGACCATGAGGGAAATGCAAATTTGATGAAAACTGGTTACATAACACTAGTTGTGTGCTGTGGTTAAAATCATTTAGTGGCAATGTGTACGAGGTCCAGTGTACGTTGTGCAAGAAATTTTTAAAACTTGGAACAATGGGGATCAAAGCTTTGAAGTCATGCAGTGTGAAAAATCGAAAGCGGCTGTGGAAACCTGTCAGAAAACACCCAGCATTTCTCAGTTCTGTTCTGGCTTGCCCACCTCAGTACCACAGAGCAGTGCTCCATGCTGTACACCAGCATCAGCTTCAGCATCAAGCACAGCTCCAACAGACATCTGAACAACTTTTGGCTCCATCGCAGCACTTAGAGCCGAGGTACTCTGGTGTCGTTCCTTTTGACGAATAGTAAAGAATAAAGAATTATTGTAAACCATCGATATACCCATCGTAGTGGGTGGTAGCATGAATTTTCGAGGCTGAAGAAAACAAATCATGGCTAGGAGGAAGAACATGATGATCCATGACCAGGTCAGGACACAAAGAAGCGCATGCAGTACTTCTCTTGTTATGGAAGTCATGGTTGGTGTCTGTCTTTTCTAGATTATGGAGCACTTTGGTGTTCCAGACTTTCACACGACACTCGACTTTCTGGCACTGCTTGCCCATCGTCAGGGCAAGCTGAGAAAAGGTGGGCTGCCTGACAGCGACCAAGCTGCCAAGAGTGTTCTCATGGATTGGACAGGGTGAGTTTTGCATTAGCAAGCTATATCAAAGTCTCAAGCTGGGTAACTTTTATATAGAAGATTTATAACAAACTAATTTCAAAAAGTGGTCTAGACATGTTACCAGCATAAGTTGTGCCAATGATTTTGTGACCAGGTTTGTTGGTAGAGGAATGAAGATTGGCCTATGTGATGAATTAGGTCATTTAAATAAACTCTGTTGTAAAATTAATAGTTTAACATGTTATTTGATTATTAACATTTGTTTGTTCACAGAGGACGTATCAACTACTTCACACATCCTCCAGAAACACATGTACTACCAACACATGTTAGTGCTCAGATTTTAACTGAGATGAGCAAGGAGTTTGACTGGGATGAACTGGAGAAGGGCAACCAAGAGACCTTAGCTGGTAATGAATCAATAAGCAGCAAAAAACAGCAATTTACAGCAATTCTGCCATTCTGGGTTTAGTAGTCTTCTAATAAACATTGAATATAATGTATTTTAGAATGTAACCCAGGAAATGTTGAGATGGCCTTTTGCATGACCACATCAGGAATGACTGAAATGGGCAATGAAGAGCCAGCAGAAATAGAATCCTTAGACATAGACTCCCAACACACATCGGAATCTGTGGATGCAGATGACGATCCAGAGGTGCATCATTTTTATATGATTACCAACTCCGTGTTTCTGATAGCATAAATGTACAATTTACACAGCCAGTCCACAATCGTATGTAAACTATTTTAGGGTGCCTATTAATATCTGGTAAGGGACTACTGATTAAATTAGTCTTTTTTGGGCCAACTCTGGCTCATTTACTGTACAGTTGATACCTTTCACTAATGGGCATAGTCCCTGACTAATAAATTAGTTAAAAAAAAAAAAAAAAAGAATCTAAACATTCTTAGTATTTTTCTGGAATTTCTTCATATTTGTGTCAGTCACATTTATTTTCATCTGCTTTTAAGTTTGGACCCATGACTGTAGAACTCCAAGCAGGAAAAACAAAATCTGGTGCAGTGAAGGTTCCAGGTCCCAAGGCTGTTGACTTAGATATTCTAGCTGTTGACCCACTTCAGCAAGGCCATGCACTTCTGGCTGCTAACAAGAAAAGAAAGAAGCAGCAAAAAAGAGCGGGTATTTATACTCTCAGCCAGTTATAAGCCATATATTTGACTTGCAAAATCTCACTTATGATGTCATGCAAAAAATTGGTGTATAGTACAATTTAATGATTTCTAGGAACAATTTTGTCACGTGAATTAGCAATGAATCTGACCATGTTTTGGGTGTTATTGTAAACACTTGTTTATTATTTTTTTTTTCTCTCTGGTTTTTCCATAGACAAACTTGCCACGAAACTCTCAGATTCTCTCACGTCAGCCATGAATTTTGCCTTTCTGGATAGCTGAAATTATGAGAAACAAGTAGAACTCGACGTCAGCAGTGTGAAATGCCTCTCTCGCCAAAAAGCCTGGTTCTTCTTTTTGTTAATTTGTATGCCTCAAATACCATTAAAATACACTTCAAACAGAATCAAAAGATTATCAATTTCAGACATTTAACCTGGTGTGACTGTGACCCTGTTTGGATCTATTCCAAAATCTAACCAGTTCATCTGCTGGTTACAGTAATTTCATATTGATAAATCCTACAAAGGTTAAACCACTCTTTCTTCAGAACCTGAGAACATATTTAAAAAAATAAATAAATAATGCATAATGCTCCACCACCTAGTGGAAAAAGCATAACAAATACGTTGTAGGGTGAAATAATAGATACGCTTTAGGCATGTATATTTCAGTGATGTACATGTGTTAAATGCTAATAAACGTAACTGCTCATTCCTTATGTTATTCTTTTCTTTACTGTTATACACAATTCTCCATGAGTAAATAAATACTTTTTTAAGAACTTGACCTAACATCCACCACCCACTTTTAGTCATTTAAGAGTTCCTTGAGGTTTGTCTGCTGGGTGCGTGTTGTCAACATTTTCTCTTCATGTATCCAAAGTAATGTACAGAGATTCTGATTTTAAATGTTGGGGGAGTAAGTCAGTCCCTTCAAATACACTCGTTAAATTTTATGATGGTGTACATTATAAGACCCAGAGACCATGTCCAGTTTTGCTCTCTTGTACTCCTGGTCATGGATGGCTGTGGCATCCTAACGATAGGCAAACAAGGTGGCCATTTTAGAGAACTCTTGTTTTGCCACCTCTTCGAAGTTCCGAAGCACCAGACATGTTACTGCTTGGTGGAGATAAAACTCCCCTGAAGAAGAGTAGAGAGAACCATGCTGTGTCCAGAAGCTCAATCAAAATGTGTTTAATATACCTAAGAAACAATGAGAATATATTGCCAAAGAATCTGATACAAGAGCAAGTCACATAACAGACTGATTTAAAATTACAGATACATCACTTCATATATTGCACAGTTCTAGCACATGATGAGGTAGACATGAGGTTACTGGACTGCAGGGGCATGATAAAACTATCTCAGACTGATTTCTTCTATGGCACCAAGTAATCAGAAACTAAAACCTTGATGTGATAAACGGAAAACATCACATATGGGGTCACTGTAACCTCAAAAATATAATAAAGATACTAATGATATATTGCAAAGTTGTAGGTTTTTAAGTTTGGGTTAAGATTGTTTGTAAAACCTAATGGGTTTTACTTATTTTCTTAATTTTTAAAGTGTGTCCTTCTCCAGTCCTTTTTCTAGTCTTTGTAACTGAACCATCAAATCTAATTAAATGCAGTACTTACCCTGGCCAGGAATTATGAACTTCTGTATTACAGATGAGGTATAATTAAATTTGAGATAAATTTGACATTGTACACTGTAACTATTATTATTATTATTATTATTCTCTGCTGACCATAAGTCATAGAGACATGACACTTGGTCAACAGATGATACTCCCTCCCACTACCCAGGCAAGTGAGATGGGAACAATCAGCCCAAATGTGGCACTACAGAGCAGGGTTTGCCATTTTGGTCCATATCACATGAACTGTGAGTCCAGCAAACTAAATTATTTTTTTTCACTGATTTCTCGGGTTCTTCCAAATAAAAAAAGTCTCAATATCTACATAGCTCTGCCCACTTAGATTTTTTGCTATATGCAAATATAGCAGCAAAAATATATGTGAAACCTACTTTTCTGAACTAGTCCTAGGATTTTTTTTTTTGCCTATGTTCACAAAATTGGTGTGAAACTACTGAGTGTGAACTCGATTCAGTTCTCAATTCAGTTTTATTTTAGCATGTTTAACAATGGCCATTGTAATAAAGCACTGGATTTACAGAAATCCAGTTCTGGATTTAGATTTATCTCCAGTGTCCAAGTCGGAGGTGACAGTGGCAAGGAAAATCTCCCTGAGATGACATGAGGAACCAGACTCAAAAGGGAACCCATCCTCTTCTAAGTGACACTGGATAGCGTGATTGAGTTATTATTCATTCAGCTGTATGCTATATAGGTCAAGCAGTGCAAAGTAGGTACCATTGATCCACAGATAGGGGACACACTTTTATAGCCACTGGAAGGACTTTTACAGCAACTGGAATAATGTAAAATGAGTACACATCACCCCTGTGAACTATCAAGAGGAATTCACCAGTGTTCAACCAGATGGTTACACTTTGTGGTCTAACTGTCTAAACGTCACCCTGGACTGTGAAAGAGAGGAGCTTCCTCTCTCAGGCTGATCACCATGCACTCTGGTTGCAAAGAAGTGGTTCGCAATTATCTCTGGTTTGAAAAGAAAATGGCTCACATCGCTCAACGATGTAAAATCAATTTTCATAAGCTTAGCTCTAATGCAGGGTGCCCATTCACATACACCGATCAGCCATAATATTAAAACCATTGAGAGGTGAAGTGAATAACATTGGTTATCTTGTTACAATGGCATGTCGAAGGCCGGGTGCATGTGTTTTGCTTACCTGGGGAAGAGGGTAAGCTAGCAGAGGCAGTGTGATGCTCTGGGCAATGTTCTGCTGAGAAACCTTCTGTCCTGGCATTCATGTGGATGTTACTTCGACACGTTGCACTTACCTAAACATTTTTGCAGACCATGTAAACCCTGTAAATTCCCTAGTGGCAGTGGCCTCTTTCAGCAAGATAATGTGCCCGGCCACATTGCAAAAATTGTTCAGAAATGGTTTGAGGAACATAAAGAGTTCACTGTATTAACTTAGCCCCCAAATTCCCCAGATCTCAATCCGATTGAGCATACGTGGGATGTGCTTTACAAACAAGTCAAGAAGGCCCCACCTCACAACTTACAGGACTTACAGGATCTGCTGCTAACATCTTGGTGCCAAATACCACATGCATGGCAAGACCAGGGAAGATGATACTATGTAAATACTTATCTTAAATTTTCAGGGAATAACTGACTACCCCACCCCGGGAATTCTATCGGGGGAAATATGTGATAGAACACAAAACTAAGGTACACAAAAGGTAAGGCCTTTCTGCTACGGATCTCCAGCTCCTGAAATAAATTGACAAAACCAGCTGGTTCAAAATACAGCCTTCCTGTCAACAAAGAGGGAAGACTACATACCATATAATCTGATGGCAGGTTAGGCATAAATTGAAATCAGTGTACACACACACATACACACACCCTGTTCAACAATACAAGACACCCAAAAACAAAAATACCATTTAACATATGAAATGACGAACACAACTACAAACACTCAAAAAAAAAAGCTCAAAATAAAAACAACCAAAAATGGGGTAAGCAATCTCCACTAGACCTACACAGAGTTGTTTTCAATTAGCTGCACGTTCACCATCCTTAACTGCGTGGCAGCATTACAGGCCGTCGATTTGAAACCTCTGGTCGCTCTGGATAAGGGCGTCTGCCAAATGCCATAAATGTAAATGTAAATGAAACCTGGTCAACAGACCAAAAATTAAGAGTCCACACCACCACTGCCACCACCACCACTCCCAAATCACCAAATCAAATGCTAGACACGTGATGTACGTGCAGGTGAATGCATGGGGAAATGCAAAATCTAACACAAACAGAATGATCTGTTGCTAATACCATGACAAAAAGGCTTTTAGCCAAACCGCAACATGCTAGTACACCAGCACAGACCTTCAGACACCGTCAGAAACACAGAAGTATCGGATAATTCAGACACCTCAGATACTAACAACCAGCTCTAAATAGGTGGCAGCCACTGCTGATTGGTGGTCACAGATGTCACACAATGATGCAACCAGGAATTAACCCATTCTGCCACACGTTTACCAAAATAGTCTATGCCCTTTAACCCTTCAGAGATCTGCTCCTTCAATCTAAGAGAAAAGCTATTAACAAAAGGCTTATCTAAACAAATAGGTTTGGAGCCTAGTCCAATTAAGACTGTATCTGGGTCCCAAGAACTAATTGGAAGGCTGTTTCATAAATGTGGGGTTTTGTCTAAAAAAACCTCTACCCCTGCTTTTTTTCGTCATTATTCTAGCTACTAATAAAGAGCCTGCACCTTCTGATCAAAGCAGGCATGGCAGATCAAAAAATACCAAAACTTTGCACAGGTACTGTGGTGTGAGACCGTTTACTGCTTTAGGAATTATAAGTAGTATTTTATAATCAAGAAATTCTACTAGGATCCAGTGAATTGTGGATCAAATATGGGGTGATGTGATCAAATCAACTGGTTCTAGTAAGGACACTGCGGGTGGTGTATTCTGGACTTACTGGAGCTTGTTTATGCACCTACTGGAACATCCAGACAGCAATGAGTGACTAGTGTAAAATGAAGGTAACAAAAGCATTGAAATATTTTTTCTGCCTCACGTAGTGACAGTATATTTCTTATCTTTGTGAGATGAAACCGAGACTATCCTACTAGTAGTTTTATGTATGTGAGCTTCAAATAAGAGACTGGAGTGAATAACCGAAAGGCCATTCAGGGGTACTACATAACCAGCAAGATTACTTCTAGCTGCCTGTGGTCCTAGTAGAAGTACTTATGTCTTGTCAGAATTGATTAGGAGGAAGTCACTCAGCAAACTAATATCCTTTACACATTTCTCAAATTTAATAAAGGGACATGCCAGTCAAAATCTAAAATTTAACCAACAGTACAGCTGTTATAGACATGCCTACTCATGGGCAGTTTGAATACTGGGGAAACACCCAGTATCTTGGAGGTGGCACAAAATTTGAAAAACTACAATGGTTATGGTGTATATTTGGGTGGGAGGGGAAAGGGGGAAGAAGGGGGAATCATGAGATAATGGTATATTCAAGGAAGCGAGATAGCTAGCTGGCTACTGCTAATAATCAATCACTTTGCTTTGTAAGTACATTATTGCGATGAAGCAAATGGATTACCCAAGCAATAGCAATGATTCAGTGGACATCCAACCATACATGTTCAAGCCAGAATATATAGAAAAAGAACCTCACCAGCGAGAAGAGCAACAGGAGGCAAGCAGAGAGCAACTGCAGCTCTTTCAGAATTACACTGAGCCAACTAACTTAAGTTATATAATAATGTTAGCTAGCAATAATACATGACAATTTACCTTTGTGTTAGGGAATTTAAAAGCCATCTTATTAGTAGTTACATGGGTGCAGACAAGTATTTGCTAGAAGACATTAATTAGTTTTTTTATCTCAGTTTGGTTCATTCTGGACATGGGCCTTCTCTGCTTTCTGTTTTGTAGTAAATACAGACACAGTCACCATCTTCTTTGGGAGAAGACTCAGTAACTCCACTTTCAAATCTCCTTCATAGTCCTAAGGACCTAAGGATATCTAAGGTATCTAAGGCTGAAAGTAGTTAAGATGGTTAGCATAGTTGCATTGTCAACATAAATATCATTTGTTCGGTTTAAGGCTAAGGTTCTTTCACTACACAGTAAAACATGCTAAAGATTCAGTAAATACAATATAAATACAATCAAACAAATCAAGTTGTAAATATTTACAAATAAGTGATATATGGGGTTCCTATATAGCGTACAGTTTCAGAAACAGTGGTTTACCATTTACCAATGAAAAGTGTCACTACTAAACAGGAAGGGACCAAACTGGTAAACTGCTGTTGCAATAATGAGAACACCCTCAAATAAATTATATAATAAGATAAACCAGCAGATGAGTCTGCTGAACTATCACACTCAAAAAGGTATAATCAGTACACCTTCAATTAAGAGTGGTACTTTAACCATTGCATCACTTCCAGACTTATTGCTGGAACTCCATGGTTGTTGTCCACACATGTAACCACTACAGAAGCCAAAGCACAAGAAGGCTCGTTTAGCTTTTGCGAAGACCCATATTAACAAATGTGAAAACTTAGGAAACTGTTCTCTGTTCTGATCTCACTTTTCACTTAACGTGACTTGGTAACACAAGCTCAAGCTAAATGAAAATAATAACAGTACAAAATTCTCTCTCCCAACCCATTTAGATTTGAAGCATGGGCCTTTAGTGTCACTAAACACATGCCAAAGGGTACCTTTGGCTTCACTATACTGAAGCGCTCTATAATCTTTTGGTTAACAAAGAAAGCTCTCCGATGCAAAAAAATAAATGCATTTACCAATTTGTGAATGAACCTTCTACTTCAAAAGTCCGATGCAAAAAGGTGAATGACTGAACAAAGCACAGTCCATAATAAAGGATAACTTTTTTTTTTTTAATTCGTTATTCTTTAGTGCTATTACCTGATCTTTTTCAACGCCGGAATCGGCGTTCAACTACAACACCATTAACAGACTTGGCCTACAAACATGGCCGCCATGGACTCCAACTCCCGACTCACACGCTCATTGTCTCATACACTCTCCTGATTGCTGATCATGCACCCCTGGACTCAATTTCACCACCACAGTATATAAGGACTCTCAAAACACTTACCCATGTGAAATATATGCTCCATGTTTTGTACTAGTCGTTACTGAGCAATTCACTGACACAGTCTATGTGTTTTTTTTTTTATCCTGTTTTGGTTTTCTCGATTTTCCTCTATTCTGTTTATGCTGTTTGTACATCGCCTGAATTTGAACTGCAGATGCACTGCACAACACAGGCAGGAAACATGGATAGGATAATCATATCCTTTCTTTTTTGTATAGATATTTCTGTTTCCTTTCCCGGTCTAAAGATATGCGTTTTAAGCAAACTGGCATTTCCAAATTGTCCGTAGTGTATAAGTGTGTGTGATTGGATGTCACTTTGACACGTACCACCTACCCAAATATTGTTGCAGACCAAGTACACCCCTTCAATGGTAATCCCTAATGGTAGTGGCCTCTTTCAGCAGGATAATGCGCCCTGCCACACTGCAAAATTGTTCAGGAATGTTTTGACGAACATGACAAAGAGTTCAAGGTGTTGATTTGGCCTCCAAATTCACCAGATCTCAATCCGATTGAGCATCTGTAGGATGTGCTGGACAAACAAGTCTTATCCATGGAGGCCCCACCTCACAACTTATGCCAGATACCACAGCACACCTTCAAAGGTCTTGTGGAGTGCATGCCTTAAAAAAAACACCTGCCTAATATTGAGTAGGTCCCCATTGTTGACCCGTTCAGGCCTGGACTCCACAAGACCTCTGAAGGTGTACTGTGTTATCTGGCACCAAGATGTTAGCAGCAGATCCTTTAAGTCCTGTAAGTTATGAGGTAAGGCCTCCATGAATCGGAGTTGTTTGTCCAGCACATCCCACAGATGCTCGATTGGATTGAGATTTGGGGAATTTGAAGGCCAAGTCAACACCTTGAACTCTTTGTCATGTTCCTCAAACCATTCCTAAACAGTTTTTTCACAGTGGCGGCATACATTATCCTGCTGAAAGAGGGCGCATTATACTCCTGCGTATACAAGCAGAATATACCCATGTTTATTCTGTCTATGGATGGTGAAAAGGCTTTTGACAGAATCAAGACTACTTTTCTTTTTGCAACCTCAGAAGCCATGAACTTTGGCTTTAGGATTATTGGATATATTTAAAACTATCTTTAACTGCCCTAAAGCACAAATATTTACTAATGGGGTTATGTCAAGCAATTTTACACTGTCAAGGGGTTGTAGACAAGGCTGTCCAATATCCCCCTTATTATTTGCCCTTGCTATCAAACCCCTGGCTACTGCAGTAAGGCCCCATACTGCAATAAATGGCATTAAATTGGGCACTATTGAACAAACTATCCCTTTATGCCAATGACCTATTAATATATTCAACCAATCAGCATTCATCTATCCCTCCTTTATTACAAGTACGTAAGGAATACAGTGATACCTCTGTATGTAAATTGAATTATGACAAGAATGAAGCCCTCTTAATGTCCCAAATGATTTAAAATATATAGGTTCTCAAACTTCTTGATAAATTAAAAGGAGATTTGCAAAAATGGAAAGAATTACCCATTAATTGGAAGAAACAATGTTATAAATATGAACATTTTACCTATATATACACATACATACATATATACACTATATTACCAAAAGTATTCGGTCACCTGCCTTGACTCACATATGAACTTAAGTGCCATCCCATTCCTAACCCATAGGGTTCAATATGATGTCGGTCCACCTTTTGCAGCTATTACAGCTTCAACTCTTCTGGGAAGGCTGTCCACAAGGTTGAGGAGTGTGTTTATAGGAATTTTTGACCATTCT
>CM040994.1:9690775-9709539 GCA_022985145.1 Pangasius djambal
AGTGAAAGTTTGATTTATGATTATTATTCTGTCCCATTACTTTTGGTCCCTTAACAAGTGGGAGGCACATATGCAAACTGTTGTAATTCCTACACCGTTCACCTGATTTGGATGTAAATACCCTCAAATTAAAGCTGACAGTCTGCAGTTAAAGCACATCTTGTTTGTTTCATTTGAAATCCATTGTGGTGGTGTATAGGGCCAAAAATGTTAGAATTGTGTTGATGTCCCAATATTTATGGACCTGACTGTATATATATATACATACATACAGCCAGGTCCGGAAGTATTTGGACAATGACAGAGTTTTTGTGATTTTGCCTTTATATACCACCACAATGGATTTGAAATAAAACAATCAAGATGTGATCGAAGTGTAGACTTTCAGCTTTATTTTAGGAGGTTCCACAAAAATATGGCATTTAACATTTAGGAATTACAGCCATTTTCAACAAAGTACCTCCATTTTCAGGGGCTCAAAGGTATTTGGACAAAGTGACATAATTGTAAATATAACCATAATTTTAATACTTGGATGAAAATCCTTTGCAGTCAATGACTTCCTGAAGTCTGGTGCCCAGGTTCTCAAAACTCAAATTCTGAGTTTCCTCTCTGGAGATGCTTTGCCAGGCCTTCACTGCAGCCACCTTCAGTTGCTGCTTGTTTGTGGGTCTTTCTGCCTTCAGTCTTGTCTTCAGTAAGTGAAAAGCATGCTCTATTGTGTTGAGATCAGGTGACTGACTTGGCCATTGAAGAATATTCCATTTCTTTGCCTTCAAAAGGTCGAGTTGCTTTCACAGTATGTTTAGGGTCATTATCCACCTGCACTGTGAAGCAGCATCCTATCAGTTTTGTAGGGAATCAGTTTTGTGATTGGATTGTAGACTTTCAGCTTTATTTTAAGAGCTTCCACAAAAAAATGGCATTTATCATTTAGGAATTACAGCCATTTTCAACAAAGTACTTCCATTTTCAGGGGCTCAAAGGTATTTGGACAACTGACAGACAAGTAGTTAATTGACCAGGTGTGGTCCGTTCCCTGGTTACTTCAAGACAAATGAAGCAGATAAAAGGTCTGGAGTTGGTATCAGGTTTTCAGTTGGCATTTGACAGCTGTTCAACTGGAGCTACCAATATGAAGTCCAAGGAGATCTCAATGCAAGTGAAGGAGGCCATCATTAGGCTGAAAAAACAACCTAAATCTATAAGAGAGATAGCAAAAACCTTAGGTGTGGCCAAATCAACAGTTGGGTACATTCTTAAAAAGAAAGAAAGCACTGGTGAGCTCAGCAATATCGAAAGGCCTGGAAGACCACAGAAGACAACTAAAGTGGATGATCGCAGAATCCCTTAATTGGTGAAGAAAAACCCCTTCACAACATCAGCAGAAGTCAAGAATACTCTGGAGAAGGTAGGCGTATCATTGTCAAAATGTGCAATCAAAAGATGCCTTCATGAATGTAAATACAGAGGGTTTACAGCAAGGTGCAAACCACTGGTAACATTCAAGAACAGGAAAGCCAGATTAGACTTTGCCAGAAAACATCTAAAAAAGCCTCCCATGTTCTGGAATAAGATTCTTGATGGGAAGAGAAATGTATGGCAAAAGAAATGAACGGCTCATGATCCAAAGTATACCACATCATGTGTCAAACATGCTGGAGGAGGTGTTATGGCAAGGGCATGTATGGCTGCCAATGGAACAGGCTCAGTGGTGTTTACTGATGATGTGACTGCTGACAGAAGTAGCAATATGAAGGTGCATAGGGCTATATATAGGCTCTGTTCACATTCAGCCAAATGCTACAAAACTGTTAAGACACCGCTTCACAGTGCAGGTGGATAATGACCCTTATTTGCTTATTTGTTCATGTGTTTGTTCACCTCCTTAATTATTATTGATGTTATCAATATTACTGTTATTACGGAGGCTGCTGCTGTGCCTAGTATTGTTAACACTGTTATCATGATATGTAATTATTATTAGCTTATTGTTCAAATTTTTTTGTTCCCTTGTTTAAATATTGATTGATGCCTTAAGGCTCATTAAGCAAATCTTTTGGCCTAGCATTGTACCTCTGGTGTGCTGCGGTGGGATTGACCCCCTTGGGGTACTGGGGGTGGGTGAACTCATTATGAGATGCTATGGAGGGAGCCCAGAATGCCCACGCCTTGCCCCCCCCTTGATCCTCTGCCCTGGCTGGACCAACTCCATATTGCACAACTCGCTTCTTTTAATGCATCACATCAGTCAAGTACTGAAATTTATGCTGTGAATCTTCTGTTCTATCACATCCCAAAGGTGCTCAACTGGATTCAGTTCCGGTGACTGGGGAGGCCACTGAAGAACAATAAACTCTTTGTCATGTTCATGAAATTAGTTTGAGAAGACTTTTGCTTTGTGACATGGTGGAAATAGGATGGGTCAATTGTGGCCATGAAGAGATAAAATTTTTAGTTTGGCTGATGAATGTTGCTTTAAATAAAATCTTTGCAATGTGACAGGAGCTTGGGTGCTGCAAGCTCTCAGATTCAGAATCAGTGATTTCAGCTAAGCAAACTGCTCATCCATGAGTGCATTTTAAGAAATTCAGTCATGCCATCTTTGCTGCTCATCAATCTGGGAAGGGTTATAAGGCCATCTCCAAACTATTTGAAATTCACCATTCTACAGTGAAAAGGATTATTTACAAATGAAGAGCCTTTAAGTCAGTTGCCAATCTTCCAAGGAGTGGGTGTCCCAGCAAATTCAGAACAAGGTCATACCGATTAATGCTCAGAGATTTAAAGACAAACCCAAGTAAGTACATTAAATGTTTACGTTCATGACAACACAATCAGAAAAAGACTGAACAAATATGGCTTTCATGGAAGAGTGGCTAGGAAAAAGCCCTTTCTCTCCAAAAAGAAGATGGCAGCACAACTTAGGTTTGCAAAATTGCATCTGAACAAACCACAAAAGATATGGAACAATATCCTTTGGACTGATGAGACCAAGGTGGAGATGTGTGGTCATCATGCACAGTGCCATATTTGGTGAAAACTAAACACAGTGCATCACCACAAACAGCTCAAACCAACGGTCAAGTATGGTGTTAGAGGGGTGATGATCTGGGCTTGTTTTGCAGCCACAGGACCTGGGAAACCTCCAGTCACTGAGACAAAGATGAAATCCACTTTATACCAGAATATTCTTGAGAGAAATGTAAGGCCATCAATCCAGCAGCTCAAGCTGGGCTGAAACTGGGTCATTCAACAGGACAATGATCCCAAGCACACCAGCAAATCAACATCTGAATGGCTAAATAAGAAAAAAGTCAGGGGGTTGGAATTGTCCAGACCTCAACCCCATTGAGATGCTGTGGTGGGATCTTAAAAGAGCTGTGCATAAACAAATGAACTGAAGAAATATTTTAAAGAAGTGTGGGCCAAATTTTTTCTAAAACGATGTGAGAGACTGATAAACTCCTACAGAACACTTACTTCAAGTTACTGTTGCTAAAGGTGGCTCTACATGTTGCAGGATGTACTTATTTTTTCCCCACCTGGTTTCTGAATGGTGGTTTCGGTTTACTTTTTGGAAAATATGACAACATATTGAAATCTGTTTTTTTTTTTTTTTGGTCACCTGAGGTTAATTGCTTGTTTATAGAAGTTGGCGAGGACCAAACAATTGTTATGTAGGCCCTCCTGAACTGAAGGAGGATGTACTTCCTTAACCATTACTGTATGCCCCAAATTATGTAAACATAAATGTAAATGTCCTTTCATATTGTAATATGATCAGGGTGTCCTTGGGTCCTTAAAAAGTTTTAATTTGTCTGAAATTTCATTTTAATTACAAATTTAAGGCCCTAATTATGCTTAAACTGTCTTAAATTTGAAATTGCATGGTCTTAAATTTTATGCTTCAGACAGGTATCTTTTAATTAACTTTGTCTTGTGTTGTTTATGTAAAAAACACCTGACATCACATCTCACACATATTATGGGTCGGTCACTTACACAACACAGGGACATGCCCCGAGCGAACATTCACTGCTGTCAATTGTCATCATCAGCAGCAGCATCTGGCATTTTTTCTATGCCATTTGTGGTTCAACGCCAACACTAAGAGCACAGGTAATTTGGGGTTTAGAATGGTGACAAACCACTTCTTGGACAGATCCAAGAATCAATGATGTATATAAAGCAATGTTCCCAGATTCTGAATTAGTACAGATGTTTCCATTCAGAAGGGATAAGACAGCATATATGGAAAGGTTTCATTTTGCTCCATACATTAAAATAGAGCTTAACCCGAAAGTTAATTGTAGCAAATTTGTAGTGATGTTTGACGAGAGCCTAAATCAACCTCAAAAACAAAACACAACTGCGTTGTGGATTGAACACGGTATTATGGGTGACAGTGCATGTGCATTTCTATACAAAATTTCAATTTGGCCAAGTCTATTTGTTAAAAACTTATAACCTTATGCTTTCTCTGATCAGTAAAAGTATCTGCACTAATATTAATAACATTTTTGCTGCTTTCCCAAGTTTGCTGTAAAATGAAGTTTATTACTGTTGGTTAAGTTGATTTGTGATTGCCAGTGGAGGGGATATTTTCTGATGTGCATTCATAGGAGTGTGTTGTCAATCTCCATGAATGGAAACCTTCATCAGCAGGAACAGGCAAAAAGATTTGGTGGAATTTAAGAGCAGGGTTTCTGCTTAGAGACAACAGACACTTTTTTAAACACACAAATAGCATGTATAATTAAGTAATATTGCACAAGCAGAGTGCTGTTGTATGAATATCAGTATGGCTGTGATTCAACCACAGGCACAAGGCCACAGGTAATCACAGATAATCATAGCTGCGCTGATATTCCGTAAAACAGCACGACTGCGAGTGAGCTTTTATACAACAGTTCTGTTAAGAAATTAATATTGAGTAACTGACATTTTAGACACAATAATGGTCAAATATTTTGTTTATATTTGCTCCAAAAAAAAAAAAAAAAGAATTTGCAATGAAGCCACAGCTGTATAGAGCATACCATTCCAAAACACAGAGAGACTGATGGCTTGCAGTAAGTGTAGTAATGGTTTCAGTGTACAGAATTATTCTAGAATTGGAATTTTATATAGCGAACAAAGCGAACAAAACGAAGTGGAGTACCCTGATGTACAGGTCCAAAATGGCAAAGTTGCAGTATTTTATAGGTTTCTCTGAGGAACAGCTTATTTCATGCAACACTTCAAAACAGCTGTTATTATGAAGGTGGCATAGCTAATTTTGAAAAGTGACAACCCCAAGATTCAGTTAAACCTTTAACAGTTAAACTCACCATGCTCCTCTGTGTGTGACTTGGGGTGAATTGATCAAGTCAAGTCAAGTGGAGTTTATTGTCATTTCAGCCATATACAAGTACATAGTGAAACAAAACAACGTTTCTCCAGGACCAAGGTGCTACATAAGACAACCACAGAACTACAGGGACTACATAAATTATACGTAAAGTGCACAAGTGCAAACATGTGCAGACAGCACAAGACAGAACAAGACAGTACAATGACTACAATGCCGACCAGTACGCAGTTCTGTTTAAAAGTGACCTGGTGACAACAGTGCAAATATTACAGAGTTTGATAAATGGCAGTATGTCTATTCTATTTACTAATTTTATTTATATAGTGCTTTTAACAATGGATATTGTCACAAATCAGCTTTACAAATAAACCAGATATACACTCACTGGCCACTTTATTAGAAACACCTGCTCATTTATTAAGTTATCCAATCAGCCAATCATGTGGCAGCAGCACAGTGCATAAAATCACGCAGACACAGGCCAAAAGCTTCAGTTAATGTTCACATTAACAGACTCACCAAAACTGGAGTTAAAGATTAGGGGGAAAAAAATCACCTGGTCTTTTTCCAGTCTTCAACTGTCCAGTTTCAGTGAGCCTGTGCCCATGATAGCCTCAGATTCTGTTCTTGGCTGACAGGAGTGGAACTTGATGTGGTGGTTATTTGAGTTACTGTAGACTTCCTGTCAGCTCAGACCAGTCTGGTCATTCTTCTCTGATCTATCTCATCAACAAGGTGTTTCAGCCTGCAGACCCTCCACACACAAGACCATTCTGTGTAAACTCTAGACTGTTGTGTGTGAAAATCCCTGGAGATCAGCAGTTTCTGAAATACTTAAACAGAGAGTCACAGAGATCACTTTTATCCCATTCTGATGTTTGATGACTTGACCTCTATCTGCATGATTTTATACATTGTGCTGCTGCCACATGATGAGCATAAATGAGCAGATGTTCTTATTAAAGTGGACAGTGAGTGTAGATGTAGATTTAGGTTTATCCCTAATGAGCAAGCCAGAGATGATAGTTTCTTCCCTGAGAAGATGAAGAAGAAACCTTGAGAGGAGCTACATTCAAAAGGGAACCCTTCTGGGTGACACTGGATAGTGAGATTATAAATCATTATTCATGTATCCTCTCCTGGCAAATTGGCAAATGTTCCCGACATTCCAGAACTTATTTGCTATGGTTCTGATAGTCAATGAGATATTCTCATTACATTTGGACAAACATGCCAAGGCCACAACAGCATTTTTGGAGTTGAGGAGCAACTAAAAAATTTTTTTTTATAAATCTTTCAAGGATGACAATTTGTTTTACACTTTTTGAGAATTTTTCACAAGTTTTGTAGTTTCTCCAGCTGTTTGAGTGGAAAATGTATTTTTCTTTTTACCATGTCCAAGGATGTCACTAATCATCAAATTGACTATATTTGTGAATATTCTTGGAAAATAAAATTACTTGTCATTCCTGACTCACCGTTATCTTGGGAGTGAGTCGAGTCTGACATGGAACTGCTCTCTGATTTAACTGTTTCCTCTGCAAATATAAAATAATCAAATCTCAATTTAAGAACAAAAAGGTTAGATTAGATTAGGTTAGATCATAAATACTGGCAAAGCATGGCACCACAAAAACAACCAGACTATGTGTATATCTTAAACATTATTTCCCATCATATACAGTACAGTCGGGCCCATAAATATTTGGACATTGACAAACATTGTTATTTTAGCTGTCAACTACAGGATAATGGGGTTGAAATTAAATCATGAATATAAGATCAAATGCAAGCTTTCAGCTTTAATTTAAAGGTATTTACATCAGAATTGGGTGAATACAGTCTCCTCCTACAGTATTGGCAAGGCCAATTCTAGTGTATTTGCTATATATGAAAGGCATGTCCGTTTGAGATCAAAAGATGAATATGAGAAGATATATGAGAATTTCAGCTTTCATTTCCTGATATTTACATCTGTGTTAAACAACTTAGAACATGGCACATTTGTTATCAGACCACTAAATTTGGTTGCATATCCCTTGCTTGCAATAAATGCATCAAGCCAGCAACCCACTCACATCATTTCATTTGTTTTGGGGGGTGTGATGGCGGGCTGACAGTCCACGCACAGAAAACATCTAATGCTCCTCGCACGGCTGATGGCACGGTGCTGAAAAGACATCGCCATTTCAGCACCTCATTGTTTTGGACAGCCTGAGTGTGCGTGGCTGTGGGGCGGAGCAACTAGATGCCACACGGCTGGCAGCCAATGAGTGGCGCGGCTCCAATTCACTCTCCGGGAGAAGAAGAGGAGCTATAAAAGGAGCTCGCAGCCACTCTCCAGCCAGAAAGGTAGGTAAAACTGATATCTTCACTAACAGTTGTCTTTCTCTCTCTCAGACGCTGTTATCAGTGAGGAAGACGAGCCGCTGCTTCTGCACACCAACCACCCCCCTGCCTGAGAGCGTCTGCGGTGTCATTGCCATCTCACCACTGTGCCACTACTGCCTGTTCACTGCGCCAAGCCCGAGACCTCACTACCTGCACAGAGTTTCACCAGATCCACTCTCCCTCTCTTCCTTTCCTCTCACCTCTCTCAAAAAGGAAATAAAGAGCATGCTCCCCCACATTCGCTGCCTCTTTGTGTGTGTTCAACCCAGTGTCACAGTGGTGGAGGATGCAGGCATCAGCACAACCCGAGGCACAATGGAAGCACTGCTACAGCAGTTCCTGTAGGCCACCCTACAGAAACAGGCGGTGACTTAGGAGCTAGCCTGAGGCCTCCAGGTAACTACAAAGAAGCTCCTGGAGCTGAGGCAGAGGGATGGTCCCCCTCCCCGACCCCTGCCGAGAGGCCCAGCGCCTCCTGACCAAGCTCACCTGAGGACGACGTCGAAGCATACCTGCTAACGTTTGAACGTGTCGCCCAACGTGAACAGTGGCTCAAGGAGACCTGGGCCCATGCCCTTGTGCCCTTCCTCACAGGGGAGGCCCAATTAGCATATCACGCTCTGACACCGGAGAAAGCCACCCAGTATGACAGGGTAAAGAGCAAGATCTTGCTCCGCTGCGGGCTCTCCCCCACCAGCACCGCAGCAGAGCTCCACCACTGGAGGTACAACCCCAAAGCCACCCCGCACAGCCAGATGGACAACTTATTGAGGATAGCTAAGAGGTGGCTGCAGCCGGACCGCCTCTCCACCATGGAAGCCATCAAACGGGTGGCCTATTCCTGCCCAAACGGCCCAAATCGGCAGGTGCGAGCGTTGCGAGTTTCCCCGGGGCCCACCAACCCATCGCTAGGAAGTGTATCCACCAGGGGAGGGGAGACCCAGCCTGAGCCGCTCACTCCCAAGACGCCCCAGGATGTGTCCATGCCAACCGAGCCGGACCCCGCCGCCCAGCCGCAACGTGTGAACAAGCCCTGGCTCAAGAGGCTTGCCAACCATCCCAGTAGAGGTTAACGGGCACCACGTCTCGGCCCTCCTGAAATCTCGCAGCACAGTGACCCTGGCCCATCCCCTCCCCCCATCGCGGTGCCCAAGACCAAAGAAACACTCATGGTCTCCTGTGTACATGGGGACGTTCGAGAGGTTCCCGTGGCCCATGTCAACCTGCGACACCAGGTGAAGGAATGGCCCCTCCTAGAATGGACCTCTTAGGGCTGCTACCGAAGTCTGCCTGGGGTCATGAACATGTCCTGGTCATTGTGGACTACTCCACCTGTTAGCCCGAGGCAGTACCGCTTCGAAAGGCCACCTCCTGGAACATCGCCCGTGAGCTCCTACTCCTCTTCAGCCAGATTGGAATACCAAAGGACATCAGCACCGACCAAAGTAGCCCTTTATGTCCAAACTAATGGCGGATCTGTGTCAGTTGTTGCAGGTTGCCCACCTGAGGACATCCATCTACCACCCCAAGACCTACGGGTTGGTGAAACGATTCAACCAGCTGCTGAAGAGAATGCTCCAGAAGGTAGTAGATGAGGAGGGAAGAAACTGGGATCTGCTACTCCCCTACCCCCTCTTCGCCATCTGGGAGACACCGCAAGCATCCACCGGCTTCACCCCCTTTGAACTGCTCTTTGGACAGCGACCTCAGGGACTGTTGGACGTGGCCCGGGAGATGCAGGAGAGAATCGATAAGGTGATGCTGATTGTGAAGGAACACCTGGAGGCTGCTCAACGAGAACAGAGGAAGGCCTACAACCGTCCAGCCCAGCCTGCCGACAAGGTCCTCTTCCTCCTCCCTGACGCCACTGGGGTCTGGGGAGGGCCCGATTTATCTCAACCCTCGACCTGACCAAGGGCTATTGGCAGGTAGCCTAAAGTCCAGACGCCAAGCCCAAGACAGATTTCGACCACTGGAGGCCACTGGGCTTCACGGGGCACCTGCCACCTTCCAGTGCCTCATGGACATTGTCCTGTGGCCCCATTATCAGTATGCAGCTGCCTATATCAACATCGACATCATCCACTCCACCACCTGGTCAGACTACCTGCACCACCTGAGGGAGGTCCTTGGGGAGCTCTGGAAGTCAGGGCTAACCGCCAACCCCAAAAAGTGTCACCTGGGGCTCACGGAAGCACGGTGCTGAAAAGAGTGCCGGAGTGTGCGTGGCTGTGGGGAGGAGCACCTCTCCCAGAGGGTAAATTGGAGCCACGCCACTCTCCAGCCAGAAAGGTAGGTGAAGCTGATATCTTCAAAACGGTTGTCTCTCTCTCTCAGACACTGATATCAGTGATTGACATTTTTTATTGACATTTTTAATACTTGGTCGCAAAGGCAGTCAATGACTACAGCCACTGACTGTTGTCAATGAAGTCTGGAACCCACAGACATCACCAGACGCTGGGTTTCTTCCCTGGTGATGTTCTGCCAGGCCTTTACTGCAGCCATCTTCAGTTCCTGATTATTCTTGGGGTGTTTTGTCTTCAGTGTGGTGAAATGCATACTCAATTGGATTCAAGTTAAGTGACTGACTTGGCAATTGCAGAACATTCCAACTTTTTGCCTTAATAAAGTTGCTTTATAAGTATACTTCAGGTCATTGTCCATCTGCACTGTGAAGTGCCACTCAATTTTCAAAGCATTTGACTGAATCTGAACAGATAATATAGCCACAAGAAAACATTGTCTGATCACTTAAAAAAGGAAAATGGGTGAGTATAGCCCACCAATAAATACAAGGAAACCAGTTCCATTGGCAGCCATGCGTGCCCACACCATATAAGATAAGGTGGTATGCTTCAAATTATGAGCAGTTCTTTCCATTTACATTTACATTTATGGCATTTGGCAGACGCCCTTATCCAGGGCGACTTACATTTATCTCATTTTATACAACTGAGCAGTTGAGGGTTAAGGGCCTTGCTCAAGGGCCCACCAGTGGTAGCTTTCCCTTCTCCATACTCTTCTCTTCCCATCAGGGTCGGAGTGCGACTGATTTTCAGTCTGAGAATGTCATCTGAGTGGCCCATGGCCCCATATGCAGCCCTACACTCACTTGATGACTATTTATTTTCAAACTCTTTTGACTATTTATTTTCAAAGACATTGCACAGTAGGCACCAACTACAACACAAATTAAATAAATATATGCAAAAAAATTAAGATGCCTAAAATAAATATTACTACACTTACAAATAGTTTAAATGGTGAACAATGAATGAACTAGGCTAATGAATATCAAGTGAAAACAGAAAACATGCAAAAAAGGATGCAGGATTTGCAGGATTTCTGAACATAGGCTCTATTAATATCTTTGTGATCATATGTTAATCTTTGTCTCATCTGTCCGAAGGATGTTGTTCAAGAACTGTCCAGGCTATTTAAATGTTTTTGGCAAACGCTAATCTGCTCTTCTTGTTTTTGAGGCTTATTATGATAAGCCCTCTCTATTAACTCCGATGAAGTCTGCTCTTGATTGTATGCTTTGACACAGATACACCTACCTCCTGGAGGATGTTCTTAATCTGGCCACTTGCTGTGAAGGGTTTTTTTTTCTTCACCAAGGAAAGAATTCTTCTGTCATCCACCACAGTTGCTTTCCATAGTCTGGTCTTTTGGTGTTCCAGATGCCACAAATCAACTCTGGACCTTTATTCTGCTTACTTGTAAGTGAAATAATGAGGGAATAACACACACCTGGCCATGGAACAACTGAGCAGCCAATTGTGCAATTACATTTAGTCCCTTTAAAAGGGTGGATCACAAAGTTCTGTAATTCCTACACCATTCATTAGATTTGGATGTACATACACTCAAAATGAAGCTGAAAGCACTTTGAACAATATATTTGTCAATGTCCAAATATTTATGGACCTGACTGCATGTCCACACACATACAAACCCATTTCTGAGTGAAGAGCAAAATTAAGAGTGTAAGCTAAATTAATTTATACATTTCCTAATATATACTGCTCAAAAATAATTAAGGGAACACTTAAATCACACACTGGATTTCGATGAACGAAATATTCAAGTTGAAAATCTTTACTTATATTCATTGTGTAATTTGTTGAGAACAAATTGATGTCACAGTGGTCAAGTCATCAGCACACTGAGGGCTGGATTCAAAATCACACTGAAAATCAAAGTAAAAAATTTAAATTACAGGCTGATCCAACTTGCATGAATTTCATCACGGCAACTCATTATGTAAGTCAGTAGTGTGTGTGGCCCCACATGCCTTTATGCACTCCCGACAACGTCTTGGCATGCCGATGAGATGGCGAATGTTGTCCTGGGAGATCTCCTCCCAGACCTGGAGCAGGGCATCAGTGAGTTCCTTGACAGTCTGTGGTGCTACTTGGCAGCTTCGGACGCTCCAATACATAACGGCCCAGAGGTTCTCAATTGGATTCAGATCTGGAGAATGTGAGGGCCAGTCAATGGCATCAATGACTTCGTCATCCAGAAACTGCCTACACACTCTGGCCACATGAGGCCGGGCATTGTCATGCACCAGGAGAAACCTGGTGTTCTGTTCTGACATTGGCTCTGAGGATTTCATCCTAGTACCTAACAGCAGTAATGGTGGTGTTCGCTAGCATGTAGAGGTCTGTGCAACCCTCCAAGGATATTCCTCCCCAGACAATCACTGACCCACAGCCAAACCATTCATGCTGGATGATGTTGCAGGAAGCATAACGTTCCCCACGGCATCTCCAGACTTTTTCATGTCTGTCACATATGCTCAGTGTGAACCTGCTCTCATCTGTGGAGAGAAAAGGGCGCCAATGGCAGACCTGCCAATTCTGGTGTTCTCTGGCAAATGCCAATCGAGCTGCACGGTGCTGGGCTGTGAGCACAGGTCTCACTAGAGGACATCAGGCCCTCATGCCACCCTCGTGGAGTCTGTTTGTGACAGTTTGGTCAGAAACATGCACACCAGTAGCCTGCTGGCTCTGGTAGTGTTCCTCCTGTTCCTCCTTGCACAAAGGAGCAGATACTGGTCCTGCTGGGTTATTGTCCTTCTACAGCCCTGTCCAGCTCTCCCGGTATCTCCTCAATGCTCTTGAAACTGTGCTGGGAGACACACCAAACCTCCTTGCGATGGCACATATGGATGTGCCATCCTGGAGGAGCTGGACTACCTATGCAACCTGATTGGGTTGCAGGTACTGACTCATGCAACAAGTAGTGACGAGGACGCTAACAAAACACAAAACTAGACACAAATCAGTCAGGAAGGAGAGAGAGCAATTGTCTGTGTCCACCACCTGCAAACCATTCGCTTTTTGGGGGTTATCTTGCTGTTGCCTCTCCAGGGCACCTCTTGTCACTTTCATTTGCACCAAAGCAGGTGAAACTGATTCACGCTCACTTATGCTTCCTAACTAGACAGATTGATATCCCTGAAGTTTAACTGACTTGGTGTTATACTGTAAAGATTAAGTGTTCCCTTATTATCTTTGAGCAGTGTAAATTCTAGATGTGCAATTTTTATTAAATGTGTTATATTCAATCCATGCACTAGATACTATTACAGTGGATGCCAAAACTGTAACTTCTCAAGTCTGATCTTGACTTATATCTCTTTTATGTAGATGCATCACCTGTGTGACATCCACGGTGAACAGTCCTCTTGTTATGTAAAGTGTTTTTGTCTGACTCGATGCTTTGAAGGAGGGCGCCACTGAACCCAGTCTTCTTCTGTCGTTGCTGGCCCAGGTTATCCTGCACACAATTAAAGTTACCCAGACACCATAAAATTTCATGTATCGAATAATAAATGCTTTATGTGGTGGGTTCAGAAAAATGCAATTTAGCATTACATTTGGGCCCTACTCACGCTGCCTTTACAAATAAAGTATTTGCCTGTACATACTCCCACAGACTTAATAATTTGTAAACAGTCTACTTCTGCTTAACATGACCAGACACTATTACAGCAAAGCAGAATACAAGCAGAATACAAGTGTAACATCTTGCCTAGACGTTTCCTGCTCCTCTAGACTGCTAGAGGGCACCCTCCCCTGAATTTTGAATCACTTCTTCACTTGCTTCACTCATTTCCTGTTTGTCACACACACAAAAAACACATGGACCATTGTACCCACATAAAGCCTTGCAGTTTGCCAGTCAAGCTTGTGAATTCTGTTTGCAATCTTGTCAAAGCCATGTATATCTTGGACAGCTATTTTTTGTATGACCTTGTTCATCTTGTCTCTGCCGTTTTCCTTGCCCTATTTTTTGACTACACTTTGGACTGTGTTTTGGAATTGTGTCATATCAAGATTTTTGGTGCCAACCCTGTTTTGACCTTAACTGATCTGATAATAAACGTCCTGAAAATGGAACCTTACTCTGTCTCAGTGGGCCCTGTGTTACAGAGGCTTCACCTAACACAGAGGGTCTAGAAGTGCACCCATAATGCATTCCTCTCGCTCGTCCAGAAAATTATGATGGTTCACCTGGCAAATGTAAAGGATTTTTGATGCAATGTGCCATTCTGTTTGCTAGTGCGTCCTCACATTTTTTAAGGGATCTAGATAGAATTTGCCAAGTGCTCACCTTACTCACCAGGGCTACCCCATGACACTAAACCAACCCTACTCAAGTTTCAAGTAAAATTTCTGTGATATTTTTGACTATCCTGAGTCTGAGAAAGGATGCTGGAGAGAGACTTCTGTCATTAAATCAAGGTAGACAATCTGCAGCCATATACGCTCTAACTTTCTGTACTTGGGGTGCAGAGAGCAAATGAAACAAGCCTGCATTGAAAACTGTGTTCCGGTCAGGCCTCAGTGACGGTCTACAATGGGAACTAGCATGCAGAGCCCTCATCATACGAATGGACAATCTCTTAAAGTCTCAAAAACCCAAAGTTGACTTGAACAACAAATCACAAGTGATGTTGAACCTGTTGAGATTGCCTGAGTCAACCTCTCTCATAATGAAAAAGGTCGTCAAAGATGAGTCAGGCTCTGCCTGTACTGTGGAAATAAAGGACACTTGCACTCTCAGGCCTGAAAACAAGAACCTATAACTGTTTAGCCACACCTATGACTGAGCGCAAACACATTACCTGTCAAGTTATCCTGGTGTTCTTTTGATTCTGGTGAGGCTGATAACTTTATTGTTACTCTTGTTACTCTCATAGGCACCTTGACTGCCCTAGATTTGGGAGGGAGAAAGGTTTTGAAGTGCACAGTCCCCCTTCAAATGCACACAGGCATATTCCATGTTGAAACCCTCTCTTTCATGATCACCAAGTCCCCATTGTTCTAGACTCCCCTGGCTGTCTACCCATCACCCCCACATCTCCTGGAAACAAGGTGAGCTCACTGCCTGGAGTAAAGCCTCTTTTAACAGCTGTCCATCTCTCTAGTGCCACTCCACACACATTCAGCAAGTCCAGAGCTACACAACTACCACCACATTGACCCTGGGACTGTGCCATCGACCTCTTGGCAGGTACAATGCCCCCTAGGGGAGAAGCCTCTCTCACTCCCCATCACGGAGTACATTTCTGTTCTCCTTTGTGGAGAAAAAAGATGGCAGGCTTCTACAATGACATCATACATCAGCTTCTGTGAAGACAACTGTATCTCAACTAAAGCACAGGTCAGGTACAGCAATGAATAACCATGGTTTTCAGCTGCACTCAGATAGCTTCAAGAGTGGGGACATAATTCTCTACAAAGAGGCCAGATACAGGCTGGAGAAAGGGAACGAGGCAGCAAAGAGAAAATACTCAAGATAAGCTCAGAAGCCACATTGCTGCTAATGACCCAACGTCATTCGGCAGGTCTCCAGGAGATTACCAACTACAAGGTGAGAAGAAATCCTCTTCTCCTGAATCACTGCCAACTCACCAACAATCTGAATGAGTTCTACTGTAGATTTGAAAATGCAATGGATACACTCTTGCCCTCCTCCCTCACCCGTCTCTCCCCTGCTCATTGCACTATCGATGAGCAGGACATTTACAGGCCTTTCAAGTGACAAAAGGTGAGAAAAGCTCCAGGCCCAGATCTAGTCTCCCATCCACCCTAAAACATTACTGTGAATAATTAGCACTAGTTTTCACAACCATATTCAACAAATTGGAATTTTGTTCTATTTCCACATGCTTTTAGATCACTACCATCAACCTGGTCCCCATAAAGTCAAACATAACAGGACTGAATGACTACAGGCCAGTCGCCCTGACCTCTGTATTCATGAAAGTCTTTGAATACTTGGTCCTAAGCCACCTGAAAGCTATTACACCCCACTGGATCCCCTGCGATTTGCATACAGAGCAAAGAGGTCTGTTGATGATGCAGTCAACTTGGCCCTGCACTACATGCTGCAGCATCTTGACAGTCCAGGGAGCTATGCTAGTGTGCTGTTTGTGGATTTCAGCTCTACTTTTAACACCATAGTTCCAGAGCTGCAGGTCAAACTGTCCCAGCTATCTGTGCCATGTCCCATCTGCTGGTGCATCGAATAGGAGACAGCAGGTACAGCTAGGAAAACGTCAGACACCCGGACCCTCAGTACTGGTTGTGTGCCTTTGCCCCTTCTTTTCAGTCTCTATACCAGTAACTGCTCCTCCAAAGAACCATCTGTGAAAATCCTAAAGTTTACAGACAACACTACCATGGTTGGCCTCATAACCAGTGATGAGGAGTCTGCTTACAGGAAGGAAGTTGAGTAGCAGCTGATGTCCTGGTGCAGTCACAACCACCTGGTGCTGAACACCCAAAAGACTGTGGAGATGGTGGTGGATTTCAAATGCAACCCTTCCCCCCCAACATCAATGGCTCCATGGTTTCCACTGTGGAGTCACCCAAGTTCCTTGGCACCACCATGTCCATGGCCCTGAAATGGGAGAAGAGCATGGTCTCCATAACCAAGAGAGCACCGAAGAGAATGTTCTTTCTGAGGCAGTTGAATAAGTTCAATCTGCCACAGGCACTGTTCTACACAGCAATCATCGAGTCCATCCTCACTACATCTATAACTGTCTTGGTTTGGATCCTCCACCTCACAAGTGTGAGCCAAACTGCAATGCATAATCAGGACAGTGGAGAAGATCATCAGTCTGCCAATGCTTCAGGACATTTACAACTGCACGGTCATGAAGCATGCTGGCAAGATTATAGCTGACCCCTCTCACCCTGAACATCCTTCTTCCAGCCACTTTCCTCTGGAAGAAGTCTCTGGGCCATCAAAGCCAGCACAACACCAACAGCTTTTCCCCCATAGCTGTGGTGCTCACTAACAGCAGTGGACACCTTGCAGACTGAACCAATTTTTTTTCTGCCTCAATTACTGTAGCTCGTACCCATCTACAGCACAATGCATCCCTACACAACCGCAAAGGTTTATCATTCAGTAACATACCATGAACAATAGTTATTTTATTTCTGTTACTTATGACCCTACATGTATATATTTTCACTTCATCTTTTGGTTATTTTCACAATTGCTTTTTTTTTTTATATCTAATCATTTATTTTATTATTGTATTTTTATTATTGTATGATCAAGGAGATCCAAAGAGTCACGGCACCATTGTAACAGATGAGCAAACAAACACATTGAACAGTGTTCTCCAATTTATTTCTGCAATCTGCAATTTTAAACAGAGTAGTGTGAGCATACAGTGGTTTTGCATAACATAACATGTGGTTTAACATAGTGTGGTTAAAATATTCAATAAAACAAGCTCTAGTGGTCTACTAGATGATATACTCTCCAATGGACCTCTAGTGGAAGCTCTTTGCTTATGATACAGCGCTGGCAGTGACACATGGTCCTGTATTTTGCAATCCAAGGTGGCGCTAGCAAGAAATTTGTTCCATAGCCTCAGGTCATGGTTCTGAGGATGTCTACCAAGCTTTTTGTCAGTGCCCAAAGTCGTTGCTGAGATACAGCCTCACTTCCTCTTTGGTGGCTTCACTGTCACTGTCACTGTCACTTCACTGTTGGCCCATTACGGGGAAACCCTTTGGACTATTCAAAATGAATTTGATAATTTTTGTGAGGCTTACTCTGATGACGATGTATGCCAAATTTTGTTGATGATTGGACAAAATTTGTAGGATTAGTAGGTAGTATTAGTATGGTGCAAATCTAATCTTGGAGGAAAATGACGTTATAAGTGTTTAATAAGCTTTATAAGTGGTAGTTATAAGTGTGTTATAAGCGTTATAAGTGGTAGCTCAGTGGTTAAGATGTTGGACTCCTGATCGGACGGTTGAGAGTTCAAATCCCAGCACCGCCAGGCTGCCACTGCTGGGCCCTTGAGCAAGGCCCTTAACCCTCAGCTGCTCAGTTGTATAGATGAGATAATTGTAAGTTGCTCAGGATAAGGGCATCTGCCAAATGCCGTGAATGTAAATTTTATAAGGTGCCCAGGGAATCCAGGGATGCTTAGCTTTTAAAATTTGGACACGCGGTTCAAAAGTTATGACCATAAATGTACTTGATGGTGGCCCAAATTTGGTCAGAATGTTCCTTAGGTGCTCCTCAATCAGTGTGCCAAATTTCACAACTTTTTAACCAGACAGTTCTATGGGTTGCCATAGAAACTCTAGCCAGAAGAAGAAGAAAACTTAGAATAACAATAGGGTGCCTATGTACCTTTGGTGCTTGGCCCGCTAATAATAATTTTGCAGTGAAATGTGTGTGTGTTTTTACTCCGAATGTTTGAGCTCTTCAACAAGTAGTGATTGGCCTACTTTCTCTTGATGAAATCTGATTGGATCTTTCTATATACACTGCCCTCCAAAAGTTTGGAAACGCCTGAACAAAATAGGGTTTTTGGGCAATATCAGCATAAATCCTCTTTAGTTAGTGACCATTTTGCATTGATAATAAGGGATAACACTAGGCATCCGAGCAGTCAGTTTATTCAAACATTGACTTGATATATTACTCCAAGCCTCCTGGAGGATTGCCCAAAGATGAT
>CM040994.1:9712518-9722971 GCA_022985145.1 Pangasius djambal
AAGTGGGAGGCACATATGCAAACTGTTGTAATTCCTACACCGTTCACCTGATTTGGATGTAAATACCCTCAAAGTAAAGCTGACAGTCTGCAGTTAAAGCACATCTTGTTCGTTTCATTTGAAATCCATTGTGGTGGTGTATAGAGCCAAAAATGTTAGAATTGTGTCCATGTCCCAATATTTATGGACCTGACTGTATATATATGTGTGTGTGTGTGTAAAATCCCAATCAGCCATAACTTTAAAACCACTGACAGGCGACGTGAATAACATTGATTATCATACAATGGTACCTGTCAAGGGGTGGGATATATTAGGCAGCAAGTAAGCAGTCAGTTCTCAAAGTGTAAGGATCTGAGCGACTTTGACAAGTACCAAACTGTGATGGCTAGACGACTGGGTCAGAGCATCTCCAAAGTGGCAGTTCTTGTGGGGTGTTCCCAGATTGAAGTGGTTATTACCTACCAAAATGCTCAAAGGTAGGACAACCGGTGAACAGGTAACAGGGTCATGGGTGCCCAAGGCGCATTGATGTGAACAGTCTTGTGAACAGTCATAACATTCAGTTACACTGATCAGCCATAACAATAAAACCACTGACAGGTGAAGTGTTTATCAATAGTATTATTGATCTTGTTTCAAAGACAACTGCCAGGGGGTGGAATATATTATGCAGCAAGTGAACTATCAGTTCTGTCAGTCAGTTCAGAACAGTCAGTTCACGAAATTGTGATGGCTAGACAACTGGGTCAGAGCATCTCCAAAATTAAATTTTTCAATTCAATTCAGTTTTATTTGTATAGCGCTTTTAACAATGGACACTGTCACAAAGCAGCTTTACAGAAATAAATGGATTAACAAAAAATATATTATAAATATTTGAATTTATCACTGTGAATTTATCCCTAATGAGCAAGCCAGTGGCGACGGTGGTGACGGTGGCAAGGAAAAACTCCCTGAGATGATATGAGGAAGAAACCTTGAGAGGAACCAGGCTCAAAAGGGAACCCATCCTCATCTGGGTGCAACAGATTAAATAAATAAATCCCTTCTATTATTGTGCGCTATAAGGACAAGTAGTGCAATTGTGCAACCAATAAATTCATCACAGTTTCTGCAAGAAGTCCGGTTGGTTAAAATCTATTCACTGTCCACTGATGGAGTCTGAAGCTGCTCGTGGCAACCGCAGCCCCAAAGCCACTACAGCAATCGCAGTCCCAAGCCATTACAGTACAGCTCCCCATATGTGATCCCCAAACCATCTCCACAGCCCCCAGGTGGCACCATCCCCAGCAAACCAAACGGTTCTTCAAGCCGTCCATATGGAGCCCCAGCAGCAGCGAGCGAACTCAACCGATGAGAACTCCAACCAGAAGTAGGGCATCAGGATGGGTCAAGCAGTGAGGAGGAGCAGAAGGGGCATCAGGATGGGTCAGACAGCGAGGAGGAGCAGAAGGGGTCAGGATCACTGGCAACTCAGAAGTAGCATGTGTAGCTCGACCGAGAGTGAGGGAGAGAAAGAGATGGAGAGAGAGAAAGAGAATGTTAGATAAGCTCAGAAGTAGCATGTGTAGCTCGACCGAGAGTGAGGGAGAGAAAGAGATGAAGAGAGAGGAAGAGAATGTTAGATAAGCTTTGGTTAAGCAAAATATACTTTGCATGCAGAATGCAAGCAGGGACTCCGGCAAGACTAGCTATGACAGCATAACTAAAAGGGAGAGCCAGAAGCTAACACAGACATGAGGGCACCCTGGGACATAAGGCAGCCAGCCACTCCACCATCGACAAACCTGAGTGAACGTGTGAGAGTGGGGGGGCGACAGCATCCAAACATCCCAGGTCACCACAACAGTCTATGCCTGTGAACCCTCCAGACCTGCCCCTGTACCTAAGAAAAAACTATTCACAAAAGGCTTGACTAAACAAATATGTTTTCAGCCTAGACTTAAACACTGAGACTGTGTCTCAGTGACAGGTCCTCTGTAGTGTTCCTGGTATGCAGTGGTTAGTACCAACTAAAAGTGGTCCAAAGAAGGAAAACCAGTGAACCGGCGACAGGGTCATAGGCACCCAAAACTCAGCGATGCACGTTGGGAGCGAAGGCTAGCCTGTCTGGTCTGATCGCAGAGAAGGGCTACTGTGGCACAAATTGCTGAAAATGTTTATGCTAGATAGGTGTCAGAACACATAGTGCATAGCAGATGCAGACCGGTCAGAGTGCCCATGCTGACCCCTGTCCACCGCTGAAAGTGCCTACAATGGGCAAGTGAGCATCGAAACTGGTCCATGGAGCAATGGAAGAAGGTGGCCTCGTATGATTAATCACTTTTTTTTTAACATCATGTGGATGGCCAAGTGCATGTGCTTCACTTACCTAGGGAAGAGATGGCACTAGGATGCACTATGGGAAGAAGGCAAGCCAGCGGAGGCAGTGTGATGCTCTGGGCAATGTTCTGCTGGGAAACCTGGGGTCTTTTGACATGTACCACCTACCTAAACATGACCTCTAGATTCCCCGTTCAAGCATCTGTGGGATGTGCTGGACAAACCAGTCCAATCCATGGAGGCCCCACCTTGCAACTTACAGGACTTAAAGGATCTGCTGCTAATATCTTGGTGCCAGATACCACAGCACACCTTCAGAGGTCTTGTGGAGTCCATGCCTCAATGGCTCAGAGTTTTTGGCGGCACAAGGGGGAACTACACAATATTAGGCAGGTGGTTTTAATGTTATGGCTGATCGCTGTATATTTCCAGAGTTATAATGTAAACTGACATACTGCCTCCAGCAGACACACTTGTCGTAGTTCCTTCTGTCTACTACTTAAAAGAGTCTGCAGACTTCGCTTCTTCTCCTGCAGGTCAGAGATCCTCTCAGCCTGCAGCTTGCTGTTCTGGCAGCCCTGGAATTCTGCACAGGAACACACTGCACTTACAGGACAAAGGACAAACTTACACAAAAACAGTATAAACATGAAATCTATGCAAGCAATATCTACAAAGAGCTATGGTGTCCAAATTAAAACAATACCCAATTAAAAGGTCAGTTCTCATAGAGTATCTTGGGGGTCCTCCAGCTTAGATCAAGCACATAAAAGGAACAAAACCTTCAAGAATAAATGTAGTTAATTCACTGGCATGGCTGTATTGATATGGCACATCGTACTGTTTTGTTCCATAGTCAAGAAAAACAAAAATGGCAGAAAAAATGAACTGGAAGAATTCCCCCAATTTTTAAGTACTTTTGTATGGGAGAACTTTTACTTCCACGTAAGTTTAGAAACTGATGGCCGGTGACCTAACTTTTGTGTCAGTTGATAGAACTAGTCGAAAGCACGAAGAAACACACCCACACACACACATCTCTCTCTTCTGTATTTAGACAGACTTAACATGCAGATTCAATCTGGGTTAAAGAATATTAGCCAGCGATTGGAAAGTTCATAGTTGCAGATATGAGACTACTCGGCATAGTGTACAACAAGGATTCAAAAACCTGCTTGAGCTACAGAGAGCTGCATATGACACACAACACAACACAACTACCTAACAGCAGAATGTGAAATAAAGCACCCCATGCTTCAGACATTGAAAGGAGTCACTTCAATGAAAGCCTTGCCAGAGAGTTTAATAAGCCATTTTAATTTAGTTAAAATTTAGTCCACAAATTTTGTTTCATTATATGTTGCTAAGAGTCTGAATGATTTACACAATACAGGTAACTGCTTTAATAAACTGAAAATAGATACCTAAGACACATATTCATCCAATACTTATTTTTGGTGTATCGAAAATCTATTGCATTAAGACACAATTGTATCTTTACACCCCTACTCACCAGGTACACCTAAACCCATGGTAGTGATCCAATGTCTTTTGACCTCCATAGGATATGACTTAGTGCCATGCCAATAATATTGCATTGTCAACCGTTACATCCTGAAATATCAAAAATGTTAGATCTTAAAGTTGCAGTTCACAAAGGTATGGAAAAAATAAAATTGTACACAACATCCATACATTACCTTGCATTCGCAACTGGGTAATTCATTTCACTCACTCGTGTGACTTCCACAGTCCTACACTGATAAAGAAATGCTGCCAGACAGACAGGTTTCCATCTTTAGGCTTCCATTCAGTTGCTTAATAAACCCTGCAGGAAAGCATCAATATTACTACTAATGTTACTCTATCATCAAAAATAGAGACATCAAAAATCAGTTTGCAATTTAGCGTCTTCAATGTGTTGGCATAGTGTTGACCACATTTGGTGACAATAGCATTAATCCCGTTGGAGGAGTATTTAAAAATTCAGAGCCTGTAGCTTTCAAAAAATCCACATTAAGTAATGACCTACTTCCTGTTGAGTGGAGCTTTTTCAAAGCAGTCTGATGAGAACAATATATAAATTTAATGAACTTTTACGCATGCTACATGCCTCGAAAACACCCGAAAAGAGTATTAATGTTTGATGCGTTACCATGGCAACATTATTTAAGATATCAGAAATCCTTTCACAATTTTACATCAGCCATGTCTTGACATTATTCTGACAAAGCTTGAGGCAATTTGGGTAAATATAAGAGGATTATTGCAAAGTCTGTTGTAAGACACACACTTCCTGCTGCCAATTGGTGGCGCTATGACCGTGACTCAAAATAGCCACATCCATGTGATCAGCTCCGAGTATCAAACACACAGCCCAGGTTTCATCTAAATCACTCAATGCAATCAGAAGATATGAGACACTTCCTGTTTCCCTTTTTTTTGCCATAAATTTATTGCCTTGCCATGGTGAAAACGTTTGAGATATCAAAAATCCCTTCTCAATTTAGCATCCTCAATGTCTTGGCATAATATTGACCAAGTTTGGTGACAATCACGTGAATCCCCTAAGAGGTGTATTTAAAAGTTCACAGCATGCACTTTTCACAAAATCCAAAATGGCCAACATCCTGTTGGGCGGAGCTAATGATTGTCAGGGCAAAACTTGTTCGGGTCGATGAAAACAATGTGTGTACTGAGTTTCGTACACTTATGTATAAGTATGTACAATATATGCACCAAACATATGTACCGTGTAAAAGGGGGCACTGCAGAGCCTCCCCCCCACCACGCCCATGTGCTACCCTTTGCCAGGGCCCAATGGCCTATGTGTGCCAAATTTCATGAGTTTTTGAGCATGTAGAAGGCCACAAAAGCCCCCGAAACCTTGAAATAATAATAATAATAAAAAAATAATCCTTAGGAAAACAATAGGGCCCTGCACACTTTCAGTGCTTGGGTCCTAAAAAAAAAAATATATATATATATATATATATATAGAGAGAGAGAGAGAGAGAGAGAGAGCTGCAAGCAGCGATGATGGGCCCAAGCACTACTGTGCGATCACCACCCGGTGGGTGTATGAAAACAATGCATAGTGAAGCGAGTAGTGAAACTTGTTTTGAGCTGATCTGTTAGGTTAAGCCCAGGTCTAAGGTTTTACGACAGCTTCCATGTCCAAACGTACAGCTCATATTTGGTGAGATAATGCATGAAGAAAATAAGAGATACTTCTTGTTATCCACATTAGCCATTAATTAATTGTAGTGAAGTAATGTGTAGTGGGCGCATGCATTTAAGGGGGTGCAACATAGTTCTGTTTAAGTTCCTTTCTCCTAGTTCATGATTTGATTTTATTTGAATTACAATGCAACAGCTCTGCAAAGGCAAAGTGTAATTACAGCTATATAGTAGATGTCTTTTCAAAAAAAAAAGATTGCTTTTCAAAAAAATCCACATTTGGTGACTGTACATAAAACTGACCCCACCACTTTAGTCAAAAGGGGGTGCTACAGAGCCCCCTCTCCATGCTCATGTCTTAGCTTTTGCTTACACCTAACGGGCAACAACTCTGACATGTGTGCCAACTGTCATGAAATTTTAAGTATGCCATGAGCCTCAAAAATATTCATAGTAAAGAGTATTAAAGTTTGATGCGTTACCACAGCAACACTGTTTAAGATATCAATAATCCTTTCGCAATTTTATATCAGCCCTCTCTCGACATTACTCTGATCAAGTTTGAAGCAATACGGGTAAATATAAGAAGACTATTTAAAAGCCTGTTTTAATTGACACATTATCTGCTGCCAGTTGGTGGCGCTATGACCATGACTCACAACAGTCACATCCATATGCTCAGCCTCCATTACCAAACATAAATTTATTGCCTTGCCATGGCGAAACCGCTCGAGATATCAAAAATTCATTTGAAATTTAGCAATAATAATAATGAAAACAATAGGGCCCTGCACACTTTCAGTGTTTGGGCCCTAATAAATCCTACAAACATTCAACCACTTGTTCTTGAGGTATCACACTAACAAAAATCTCAGGCAGAGAGACAGAAACCCAAAAATCTAATGCCTTCACCACCTTGTGTATGTAAGAACCACCTATGTATGAAAGAAGCTAGGGACATCCATATCAGGGCCATATACTGTACATGGTTAACCTCAGAATTATGAAAAATAAGGTGTTGTGTAAGCTTAGCTAATGCCATCAGCTAGCTAACTAGCTAATAACCATTTATAACCCTATTAAATAACCATATTTAATAAGCCTATTTTCTAAAAATATTTCTAAAAAGACTGGTTAGGTTACCTAGACTACTTACAGCAAAGAGAACTTCGTTGTATCATAAATTACTGTTAGTTATCATTACTCAAATTTACTCAAGTTTGGCATCTGATATTAGCTAACAGACTAGATATATTGTCTATCACCACCAAATAGCTACAGCCTTTTAAACACTAAGGGAGGACAATTTTAGCAGTTAGAATAATGGAATTTAAACAACTTGCTAAACACCCACACACTTGCTTAGCATTAATGTACCAAATGTTGTATTTCAAATGCTTCCTCAGGTCAGGACCCAGCTGTATCTACAAGTTAAAGACAAGGATCTTTTGAGGACAACAATGTACACATTCTGGAAAAGACTTTATCTAACGTTGCTCAAAAATCCAATTTGGTTTGAGAATCTACTAGCTACCAAAACAGTTTGAGTTGGTCAAAATGGTAGAACATATTTGCCAGCTGGTCA
The DNA here is from genome assembly GCA_022985145.1 of Pangasius djambal. NCBI lineage: Eukaryota > Metazoa > Chordata > Actinopteri > Siluriformes > Pangasiidae > Pangasius > Pangasius djambal. The sequence goes on from CM040994.1 coordinate 9,719,609, forward strand.
GTGTTGTTAGAAATTTTTCTGAATACAGACTGATTATTTTTAAGAAAATAACACAACAATAAGACAGTTAGAAATTTTCTAACTTTTTTTTTTTTTTTTTGGTTGTCAACTGGTCCTGACATATTTAACCTAGCAGTTTAACTGTGATTTTGGTTTTTAATATTAACTTCATTAATTAACTGGCCTTGAAGCACAAAGATAATAACTGTAATCTTTGCAAACATTCTTTAAATTAAATGTATGGTAAACAATTAAATAGGTTCCATTCCAGAAAACTAAAAGCAATCAATGTTCCAATTAATGTTTTTTTTTTATTATTACTATTAAAAGGGATTCAAATTTACTACGAGTAAATAACAAACAACAAAGAACAATCCAGAAATAAAAGTAAAAGACTACCCATCGCTGGAATAATTTTTTGGTAGTTAAACAGACTCAGCACACTGGGTTATACACATGACACAGCAGTGTGTGTCAAATTATTTAAAGGTGTTCTGCTATATACTGATGCATCACTAGGTTATTGAAAGACTGACATTGGCAGCAGAGCTTTGAAACAGCAATTTGTACTGTGTGTGCACTGTATAATAAATGAGACATCATCACGCTGGCTTATGAAGCCTCGAAAGGGGAAGAGATCCTTAGTGGAATATATTAAATTGGCGCAAAAGTTAATCTGGAGACCAGAGTACAAATGCAGATATCTTCATCCAAAATACACTAAGAACTACACTTATAAAACCAGATCTGCGTGTACATTCAGCAAAGAATGACTTAATGAGACTAGCCTGCAGTCTTTTCACACAGAATTGAAAGAAAGGTGGAATGAGACATGGGGGAAATCTGAATCAAGCTCACGTGCCATATCTGAAGAGCAGGTGATTATGCCGAGCATCGGCAGTGAGGTATAATCCTGTAATTCCCGAAGAGGAACGTAATGGTCCCGTAACGCAGCAGGACATGGATCAGGTGCTTACACTGGCGTGGTTTTGAAAAAATTTGAGAAGCCTTTATTACATAACCCTGTCCATCTTAAAATGGCATCGCAGTTATATTAACGGAGGAAACGCCTCATGACACTGACATCAATGGCGGTGAAAATCGAAGAAAGCTTCCCAAAACACGCATCAACTCATCGCTCCGTCCTGCAGAATCTCTCCTTCTGCATCACCATCGCGATAAAACCACCATCTTCCTGATTCTCGCCGTTAACGCGCCCCAAAAGTGCAGTTTCTAATCAGGCCGAATAACATGACCAACAGGAACAGATTAACACTTCCAGGTTACTTAGTGAAAAAACAAAGCATCAAGGCTAGAATCAGATCGGAAAAAGCATTGCCGGTGAGAGAGTTAAAATTCTAATACAGGGGCGTGGCCAGTCTATCAGAAGGGGTGGGACTCCTCACCGCAGTAAAGTTGGTTGTATGTTGGACATTCACTGCACATTCGAGATTTTCTCTTCTATTTCTCAAGAAATAAACACACAAAAAGGACAAATGTGTATTTTCTTATTGGAGTGGACAGAGAACCAAGTACAACTGAATTTATTTTTACATTTTCTGCCGTTAAAGCCCCCTGAAGCTAAACTCTCAGAAACGCAGGGCTCCGGTGCTTTATAATAATGGAGTCAGTAAGGGACCAGAGTATCTAACGTATTGCGGTGTTATGATACAATATGGATTCAGTACAGTGGGATGTAAGACTCATTGGTGCAATATTAATTCAATTCAATTCAATTCAATTCAGTTTATTTGTATAGCGCTTTTTACAATGCAATATTACACAAAAGTCTTACAGAAGAAGTACAGTAATAAAATCATTATATCAGTGGCGTGCGGTTTTAAAATGAAGAGACATATATATATATATATATATATATATATATATATATATACATTACGTAAAACGAGAGCACAAATAAAATTCTATTTTGTATTTTATTATTTTTTTATATATATATTTTTAATACTAATTATACATTTCGTAGTGTTTTTATGCATTTTTACATTTATTCCAAAATAATAACTAAAGTAACAATTATTGCAGTAACAATTTGAACAATATTTTGGAAACACTTTAGAATAAGGTTTCAATAGTTAACATTAGTTAACTACTTTAGTTAACATGAACTAAGAATGAACAATACTTCTACAGCATTTATTAATCTTATTTAATATTATTTTCAACATTTACTAATGCATTATTAAAATCAAATGTGTTTGTTAACATTAGTTAATGCACTGTGAACTAACATGAACTAACAATGAACAACTGTATTTTTATTAACTAACGTTAACAAAGATTAATAAATACTGTTGTTCATTGTTCATGTTAGTTAACACATTAACTAATGTTAACAAATGACACCTTATTGTAAAGTTTTACTAATATTTTTTTATTTGTGAACTGATGTTCAGCTGTTCTTTTTAATAGTCAACTTGTTTTCGGGTCATGGTCATAAAAGCTCTGTAAACACAAACACAGACACGAAGATATATCTTTCATTTCATCAAGCTGAATGCTCACTGAAAACTAACAGTCATCACGTTTTCAGGCCATTTCAAGTTTTCATTTTTGACGTGACACAAAGCAGTGATATCTAAGCGGGTGAGCTGTTTACTTACTTTATAATTAGTCAGTAACGCAATCATTTTGTCCATTCCGGCCGAGAGGTCGCACGAAAACAAGAGGCGGGATTTATCGAACGAACCTATCACATCCAGTCATAACCGATCATATCCAATTATAGCGCGATGGAGGCATTGCCTCCTCTCACGTGACTTTTCCCCATTCATTCTCAATTACCCCCCACTAAACCCACGGCACGTTATGGGGTCTCTGTTATACACTATATTACCAAAAGTATTCGGTCACCCATCCAAATGATCAGAATCAGGTGTCCTAATCACTTGGCCTGGCCACAGGTGTATAAAATCAAGCACTTAGGCATGCAGACTGTTTTTACAAACATTTGTGAAAGAATGGGCCGCTCTCAGGAGCTCAGTGAATTCCAGCGTGGAACTGTCATAGGTCTGGGTCCGAGTCTGGGTTTGGAGGTTGCCAGGAGAACGGTACATTTCGGACTGCATTGTGCCGAGTGTGAAATTTGTTGGAGGAGGAATTATGGTGTGGGGTTGTTTTTCAGGAGTTGGGCTTGGCCCCTCAATTCCAGTGAAAGGAACTTTGAATGCTTCAGGATACCAAAACATTTTGGACAATTCCATGCTCCCAACCTTGTGGGAACAGTTTGGAGCGGGCCCCTTCCTCTTCCAACATGACTGTGCACCAGTGCACAAAGCAAGGTCCATAAAGACATGGATGACAGAGTCTGGTGTGGATGAACTTGACTGGCCTGCACAGAGT
>CM040994.1:9723071-9755861 GCA_022985145.1 Pangasius djambal
TATGGACCTTGCTTTGTGCACTGGTGCACAGTCATGTTGGAAGAGGAAGGGGCCCGCTCCAAACTGTTCCCACAAGGTTGGGAGCATGGAATTGTCCAAAATGTTTTGGTATCCTGAAGCATTCAAAGTTCCTTTCACTGGAACTAAGGGGCCAAGCCCAACTCCTGAAAAACAACCCCACACCATAATTCCTCCTCCAACAAATTTCACACTCGGCACAATGCAGTCCGAAATGTACCGTTCTGCTGGCAACCTCCAAACCCAGACTCGTCCATCAGATTGCCAGATGGAAAAGCGTAATTCATCACTCCAGAGAACGCGTCTCCACTGCTCTAGAGTCCAGTGGCGGTGTGCTTTACACCACTGCATACGACGCTTTGCATTGCACTTGGTGATGTGTGGCTTGGATGCAGCTGCTCGGTCATGGAAACCCATTCCATGAAGCTCTCTGCATACTGTACTTGGGCTAATCTGAAGGTCACATGAAGTTTGGAGCTCTGTAGCAATTGACTGTGAAGAAAGTCGACGACCTCTTTGCACTATGTGCTTCAGTATCCGCTGTATCCGTATCTCCGTCAGTTTACGTGGCCTACCACTTCGTGGCTGAGTTGCTGTTGTTCCCAAACTCTTCCATTTTGTTATGATAAAGCTGACAGTTGACTGTGGAATATTTAGGAGCGAGGAAATTTCACGACTGGATTTGTTGCACAGGTGGTATCCTATGACAGTTCCACGCTGGAATTCACTGAGCTCCTGAGAGCGGCATTCTTTCACAAATGTTTGTAAAAACAGCCTGCATGCCTAAGTGCTTGATTTTATACACCTGTGGCCAGGCCAAGTGATTAGGACACCTGATTCTGATCATTTGGATGGGTGACCGAATACTTTTGATAATATAGTGTATATAAAGAATCACTAAACATACAGAAACTGAGATTTACACATTCTGAAGGTTGTAGTAGTGGGGCATAAGACTCACTAGAATTGCAATATTACATTATATTACATTACATTACTGTATGAGTACTGTAGTAAATGTTATTTATTTATTCTTATAATTTATTAATGATTATTAATGATGTACTTTTTTTAAATGAGCGATTACACATAAACTCATTGTGGGACATAAAACCCAGGGTTAGTCTTAGCAACTACTGCAAAATGATTTTGAAAGCAAGTGTTTTTTAATTGCTAAATTTTATTTCTGCAAACAAATAGAAGTGAAACTCAACAATTTATTTGATTAACACTATATTATACTCCGTTCCTTCTAATAAGGACACATACTTTCGTCCTTAGTGGGTGTATGAAAATAATGCATAGTAGAGTAACTTGTTTTGCACTGATCTGTTAGGTTAAGCCCAGGCCTAAGGCTTTACAACAGCTTCTATGTCCAAACGTACAGCTAATATTTGGTGACATAATGCATGAAGAAGATAAGAGATGTATGTTGTTATCCTTATTAGCCATTAATTCATTGTAGTGAAGTATTGTGTAGTGGGCACATGCATTTAAGTGGGTGCGACATAGCTCTGTTTGTGTCTTTCTCCTAGTTTGTGATTTGATTTGAATTACAATGTAACAGCTATGCAAAGATTAAGTGTTATTATAGCTATATAGTAGATGACTTTTCAAAAAAAAAAAAAGATTGCTTTTCAAAAAATCCACATTAAATCCAAAATGAATCCTCCTTTTGGGCGGAGCTAATGACTGTCAGTTTGAAAGGTGTCTGGCTTGATGAGAACAATATATTTACCAAGTTTGGTGTAGGTAAAACTGACCACAATGAGTTTTGAATCCTTAGGAAAACAATAGGGCCCTGCACACTTTCAGTGCTTGGCCCCTAATAATCCCTAGGAAAACAATAGGGCCCTGTACACTTTCAGTACTTGGGCCCTAATAAAAAAAAAAATAAAAAAAAATAAAAATAATAATAATAATAATAATAATAATAATAGTTAGGAAAACAATAGGGTCCTGTGCACTTTCAGTGCTTGTGCCCTAATTCAATAACTTTTTTAACATAGGAGATACACATATAAACCCAAATGCCCTATGATACAGTTCATTACTGTATTGCTACCAAAGACAGCAAATAGATTTTTAAAACTCAGTTTTTTTATTTTTGTTTTTTAAAAAGAAAAATAATCAAAATCCAATAACATTTTGTCTATAGGAGTTACACATGTAAAACCTAATGCACTATGATAGATTAACTACTATCAACTACAGTAAGTAGATTTTTAAAAATCAGTTGTTTAATTTTTATTATTTTTCAAAATTCAATAACTTTTTGACTGTAGCAGTTACACAAATAAAACCAAAAGCCATATGATACCATTCATTATTGCTACCAACTACAGTAAATAGATTTTAAAAACTCAGTTTTTAATTTTTAATTTTTTTTAAAGAAAAATAATCAAAATGTAATAACTTTGAGTGTATGAGCTACACATGTAAAATCAAATGCACTATGATACATTTTATTATTGTTACAAACTACAGTAAATAGATTTTAAAAAACTCAGATATTTACTTTAATTTTTTTTTTTTAAGAAACTGTAGGACTGTAGGAGTTACACATATAAAACCAAATACATGCTCATTATTGCTACCAGCTACAGCAAATACAGTAGATTTTAAAAACTCAGTTTTTTAAATATTTTTTATTTAAATTTCTTTTTTAATTAAATCAAAATTAAAGCTGCAAGCAGCATTTTCGGGGGCCAAGCATCCAGACGCGGTCACATTCACAGACACACCACAATTGTTGCATTAGTGATCACAAGAAAGCAGGGCCATAACTATAGGCAAAGGGATTCAAGAGTGATTTGTAGTTTTACTCATTTTGCCAGTCCGTTATGGGAGAACGGTTTTGAATATCAGAGTTCGTTTGAGAAATTTTATTTAGACAGGTCTCAAGATGATGTGAGCCAAATTTGGTGAAGATAGTACAAAATTTTTAGGAGGAGTAGCGAAAAACAAAAACAGTTTTTGACAAAAGCCAAGATGGCGGAAAATCTAATTAGGCAAAAATTGACGTCATAGGGTGTGTTGAACTTGTCTCGACACAGGATGACTTTTAAATTTTGGACACACATACACTATAAACATACCTCCAAATTAGGCATTTTCGTGGGCCAAGCATCCAGATTTTTTTACTTCTTGCAATTTAAAAACATCTAAGTTCCTCGAAATTTGTTGCATAGCCTCAGGCCATGGTCCTGAAGATGCCTACCAAGATTTGTGTCAGTGTGCAAGGTCGTTGCTGAGATACAGCCGCACATCCTATTTGATGGCTTTGCCATCAGATTTTTTGGCACATTACAGGCAAACCTTTTAGAATATCAACATTCTTTTGATAGGTTTTGTCCAAGTTGGTCTGAATATGATATATATATATATATAATTTTGTGATGATTGGACAAAATTTGTAGGAGAAGTAGCGAAAAAACAGTTTTTAACAAAATCAAAGATGGTCGACAGGAACTACACTTGAATTTCAGATTTTGGTGTGCATTCACTTCAGCATACTCCAGGGCCCCCTAAAAAGGTAGAATAAAAATAGGGTGCCTACACACCTTTGGTGCGTGGTCCCTTAACTCAATAACTTTTTGATTACAAGCTGCAAGTATAAAACCAAATGCACCACGATACAATTAATTATTATAATTATATAATCATATTACAATTAGTTAATTAATATTATTAACCAAGTACAATAAAGACATTTTAAAACCTTAGTTTTTTATTTGAATTTTTGTTGTTTTTTTATAAAAAAAAATCAAAATTCGATAATTTTTTGAGTAACAGAAAGTACATAAATTAAAAAGATACAATCCAGATGCATTAGATTAGGCCTTACTATTATTACAATCTACAAAGAATGAATGTAAAAAAAGACATATGAAATATGTATATATACACACACCGATCAGCCATAACATTATGACCACTGACAGGTGAAGTGAATAATATTGATTATCTCGTTGAGATATATTAGGCAGTGACCAGTCGGTTCTCGAAGTAGATGTGTTGGAAACAGGAAAAATGGGCGAACATAAGTATTAGAGAGACTTTGACAACGGTAATTGTGATGGCTAGATGACTGGGTCAGAGCATCTTTAAAACGGCAGGCCTTGTGGGGTGTTCCTGGTATGCAGTGGTTAGTACCTACCAAAAGTGGTCCAAGGAAGGACAACCGGTGAACTAGTGACAGGGTCATGGGCGTACAAGACACACTGATGCGCGTGGGGAGTGAAGGCTAGTCTGTCTGGTCTGATCCCACAGAAGCGCTATTGTAGCACAAATTGCTGAATAGTTAAAGCTGGCTATGATAGAAAGGTGTCAGAACACACAGTGCATTGCAGCTTGCTGCGTATGGGGCTGTGTAGCAACAGACCTGTCAGTGTGTCCATGCTGACCTCTGTCCACTGCCAAAAATGCCTACAATGGACAGGTGAGCATCAGAACTGGACCACGGAGCAACGGAAGAAGGTGGCCTGGTCCAATAAATCACATTTTCTTTTACATCATGTGGAAAGCCGGGTGTGTGTGTATCGTTTACCTGGGGAAGAGATGGCACCAGCATGCACTATGGGAAGACCGCAAGCTGGCGGAGACAGTGTGATGCTCTGGACAATGTTCTGCTGGGAAACTTTGGGTCCTGGCATTCATGTGGATGCTATTTTGACACATACCACCTACCTAAACATTGTCGCAGACCAGGTACACCCCTTCATGGCAACGGTATTCCCTAATGGAAGTGACCTCTTTCTGCAGGATAATGTGTCCTGCCACACTGTAAAAATTTTTCAGGAATGGTTCGAGGAACATGACAAAGAGTTCAAGGTGCTGACTTGGCCTCCAAATTCCCCAGATCTCAATCCAATCGAACATCTGTGGGGTGTGCTGGCCATCAAGTCCAATCCATGGAGGCCCCACCTCGCAACTTACAGGACTTAAAGGATCTGCTGTTAACGTCTTTGTGCCAGATACCACAGCACACCTTCAGGGATCTAGTGGAGGCCATGCCTCGACGGGTCAGGGTTGTTTTGGCAGCAAAAGGGGGACCAACACAATATTAGGCAGGTGGTCATAATGTTATGGCTGATCGGTGTATATATACAGTTAGGTCCAGAAGTATTTGGACAATGACAGAGTTTTTGTGATTTTGCCTTTATACACCACCACAATAGATTTGAAATAAAATAATCAAGGTGTGATCGAAGTGTAGACTTTCAGATGTTTTAAGATGTTCCACAAAAATATGGCATTTACCATATAGGAATTACAGCCATTTTCAACAAAGTACCTCCACTTTCAGGGGCTCAAAGGTCAATGACTGCCTGAAGTGTGGAGCCCATGTTCAGAAAACTCAAATTATGAGATTTGTCAAGAAAATCATAAAAAAACAAATAAAAGTGCTTAGACTAGCTTAAGAGCCTTAGTATAGCCTGTTAGCTTTAGTCGACCTCTTTAATAACCAAATTAGTGAAGCATATAATAAACTATGCCCAATATTAAAGCAGAATGCACTTACGACATCAATTTTAGATATAAACTATGCCCAAGTAGCGTTTAAAGTATATACTGTAAAGTACACAAGAACACACAGTTTAAATAGAAAGAATATAAACAAATAAGGAATTGCTTAGATGTAAAGGCATTTTAATGTTCTTTTATATTTTAATCTTAATAAAAGAGAATAAAGCAAAGCCTTACAACATGACTGATGCAGAAGAATAAGCCAGATAGTCAGATCAATACGAGGGACAGGAGCAAAATGAAGAGAGATGAGGAAGTAAGCGCAATATTTTTTAATTTTTTTAAAAAGGCCGAAAATAAGGGTAACTGAGAAAGACAGGAAAAATCAAATATGGAGTCTCAGGAAATACGAGTGACTGGACAGTTGGAAAATAAGGGGAATTCAAAATAAACAGACAACGGTTAGTGGGGGAGTTTCCAGGAAGAATTAGAAGATAATGGGAAACGGTGAGGTGTATGCAAATAAGGATAGCAGGAGTTAAAAAGACTTAGACTGAAAATAATGGGAAATTGCTGACATGGGGAAAACTAGAAGAAGGTGGCGCCAGCAAGTGCCTGGGTATATATACAGGGGATTTGTGGGGAGTTCGCGGCACTCAACTCTCCTGCGTGAGATTGTTGTCACACCGTTGCAGGTATTCGCCTTCTTTGAGCTCATTGGAACATGGCGTATTGGTTCTGCAACAAAGAAGTTTGCGTCTTCTCATCCAACAACTGGAGATTCATCATTTATCTTAATTTTTGAGTGAGTACAAGTGAAATATAGGTAATCCGCAAATATTACAGTCCACCCGTGAATGTGTCCACTCAGACAGGGACTCTGAGTTCCGACATATTTAATTGGCGCCCAATGTGGGGCTTGACAGGTCAGCACACAGTTGAAACCTGAGCTGGGACTGCGTAACCAACAGGCTACAGATGCCGGCAACCAAAATTAAAAGGTAAGCAGACACCTGTTATATTCAAAAGTCTGTATTAAAATTATATCTGTAGCCTGTGGAGGAACAGCCCCAGGGAGGGCATAGACTGCTGGCCTCGAGCCAAGAACCAGTGGGTAGAAAAGAGGATTGGATGCGAACAAGCAAAGGTTAAGTCTTGTTTGAGACAAGTGATTAGTGTAACTTTGTATGATTCCGTCGGAGCGTCACTGCACATAGGCTAGGTGCAGGATGGGACCCAAGAGGTTTAAAAGAATATAAGATCGGAGTGTCACTGCGTGTAAAGGCAGGGTGGGAACCGATATTGATGAATAGTGTATTGTGTATGGGTGTGTCACTGCAAGGATTGCAGGTTGGGACCCAATAGTGTTGAATTGTGAATTGTATCGGAGAGTCACTGTAAGATGTTACAGGGTGGGACCCAATAGGATTGTGTTATATTGATGCATGTATAACAAATATATGGTGCATTGAGAATAGTTATATCAGTAGCCATAATTGGTGAGACAGCAGCAAGTGAGACTCTATTCAAAATGATGCTGAGAAAGGCCCTCCCAAGTGAAGTCCAAGACAACTTGAGACGGTGGTAGGGCTGAGCACAATGCCCTGGCCAACCTTTGAAGCCAATGTGATACATTACGTTGAACTACACCGAAAGAGGGAGAAAGCAGCCAAAAAGGCCGCCGAGGACTTGCTGAAGCAGCTTCATAAGGCCCAATTGGGAGAGCTGGCACGTAACAAGCAAGAAAACCATGAAAAGAAAAAAGAGGAAAAGAGTGCTGCAAGGCAAGCGGCAGTGATGGTGGTGCCAGCACCAGCTCAGCCATCCCCTGTCACCCAAGTGCCCCCACAAGTCGCATCACTGGCATAGCCAGTGATGATGACGCAGCCACAACTGCCAGTAGCATACCAAGTACCAACACCACAAATGGCCTATCCCATGAGCCCACAGTACCCACCACAGAGTAGAGGGTGGGGCCAAGGAAGAGGTCGAGGGAGAGGAGGAATGTTCCAACAGATGCCAAGACAAGGTGCTGCTCCAATACAAAGAAGGGGAGGTGGATGCTGGAACTGTCAGGATCCTGGTCATCTGATGCAAGACTGTCCATATCCACCACAGCAGCCACAGAGAAACCCCAACCAGGGCCAAAGCTGGCAGAATACTAGGAATTGGACAGGACAATGGATGGGACCGAACCAGCAGGGGCAGGCCCCAATGACACCTGGAGGAAGCCCGCTGGGGCCACCCCACGGTAACATGTGAAGGGGCCCAGAGAAGCCAGAGGGGGAGCTGGTACAGTGCCCCACCTCACTGTACCCTGCACAAGAGCCAACGATCATGGTGGATGTAGGAAATAAGCTCCAAACACCATTCCTGGTTGATACTGGAGCAACATTCACAAGTATTGGAAAAGAAGGTTCTAAGCTCCCCCTCTGTCGAAAGACAATAAAGACAGTAGGCTTCTTGGGTAAAACACAGTCTTTACGATTCACAGAGCCCCAAGAAATAACAGTGGAAGGAATCACTATCCAAGCACCACTATTATTCTCCCCTGACACCCCAGTGAACCTCTTAGGTAGATATGTACTCTGTAAGCTGGGGGCAAAGATACACTGTGGACCCACAGGAGTGTGGGTTGAACTCCCAGAATGTCTGGTTCAACAATGTGTTGTGATAGAAAGAAAAGCAGAGCTACACACACTGGACAGGGTGTATTGGTTAGAAATTAAGGACACTTCAAAGGGTCTACACGACCTGTACACTCAGTGGAGCCCATGGCTCACTTACATGCACCCTGACTGCCAACCCGCCAGAGAACCGTGGCACTGTACAGTCAAGTATGATGAGGGGGGACACGATGAAGAATATGAGATGCTCTGGGATGAGCAAGTGGAAGGAACTCAGCATAACATTAAGACAGTGAACTTAGTCGTGGGACCCCAAGGGGTAGCGGCAACAGTACAGCTGCCCAGTCAAATTGCTCAGTGGTACCAGGTTGAAAATGCTGCTCCACATGTTTCCTTGATGGTCGGGCAAGGTTTTGAATCAAAAGACTTAGGTCCAATGGTCAGGGAGGCAGGCCAGGTAGCCAGTTGGATATCTGTAGGAGAGGGCATGAGTGTGTCAGCTGACAGAAAATATCTCAGGATAGAGCAGTCAACCACAGACGTCGTGAAAGCTAGAACGCTATTAATTAGTCATCAGGCTAGTGGTAGGATTCGAGTAAAAGTGACAGGGCAATGGTCCCAGTGGACAGAAGGGGAAGAACTCACTGAGCAGGAAGTAGAACAAGTACTGAGGCAGGTTCTAGACCAATTATGGACAAAACACCCTACAGATGTAGGATTAGTAAGGTCATCAGGGCTAGTGAAGATTCAGCTTAAACCCAACATGCAGTTGCCCTATCAGAGACAATACCCACTGTCAAAACAAGCAGTAGAAGGAATAAAACCAACGATTAATGGGCTAGTTGAAGCAAAGGTCTTAGTCCCAACTAGAAGCCCTTGCAATACCCCCATTCTCCCAGACAGGAAGCCAAATTCAGATAAATGGAGACTGGTCCACGACTTAAGACCAGTAAATCGTGTAGAGGTGTCAGAAAATCCTGTAGTGCCAGACCCACACACATTGTTCTCGAACATACCTGAAGGGACAAAATGGTACACAGTAATTGATTTGTGCTCAGCTTTTTTCAGTGTGCCACTGCACCCAGACTCCCAGTTCTTGTTTGCTTTCACGTACAGTGGACAACAATACACTTATACCAGGTTACCACAGGGGTACTGTGAGAGCCCCTCAATATTTAACCAAGTGTTGGCCCGTGACTTAGCGAATTTGGACGTCCCCAGCTTAATACTGCAGTACATCGATGACCTACTGATTTGTAGCCAGACGAGGGAGCAATGTGTGCAGGACTCACTAAAAGTGCTAAAGACGTTGGCCCCACAAAGTGAGTAAGGACAAATTGCATTTCTGCCAGCAGAAGGTAGAGTATTTAGGCAGAGTGCTCAAAGGCACTACACGAAAAATCTCACCAGCACACACGGAAACAGTCCGAAAAGCACCGCAGCCTAAAACTGTGCAACAGATGCTGTCATTTCTGGGCTTGGCGGGGTTTAACAGACCCTGGATTTGTGACTTTGCGCTAAAAACACAACCTCTTAGAGATATGATGAGGGCAGCCGATCAGACAAAATCAAGCACCCCATTAGTCTGGACAGAGAAAGGAAGAGCAGCATTTGAGGCAATAAAAGGCACCCTAATCTCAGCCCCAGCGCTAGCCTGTCCAGATTATGGTAAGCCGTTCTATCTCTATGTATCGGAGAGGCGTGGGTTTGCGTCAGTCGTGTTGGTACAACAACAATAGGGCATGGGAAGGAGGCCAATCACCTACTTTAGCACGGCACTCGATAGTGTGGAGAAGGGCATGCCACCATGCTATCGAGGGTTAGCAGCAGCAGCAGCAGCAGTCGCCTATCAAAAGGTGTCCACAATCACAATGGGACACCCAGTAACTCTTTACACCTCCCATGCATTGCATGCGTTATTGACAAGTCAGAAGTTTGTGATAACCAATGCCCGCTGTCTTGCGAACTGTGCGCGCAGCAGAATGTGAGGAAACATTTTACAGCACCCATTAGCCACATGCCGGTACCGAGAGGACCGTTTAGGATTTGGTAGGCATGTTGGACAAGAAGGAGGGAAAGAGGTACATTCTAGTAGTGATAGACCATTTCAGCAGGTGGGTAGAAGCAATAGCAACAGCAAAGTGTGACGATAAGACTGTAGCTAAGTTTCTGTGTAGAGAGGTAATCCCGCGATTTGGCATTCCTGACCAGCTGAGCTCAGATAATGGAACACATTTTGTAAATGAAGTGATCAAAGCAATTGCAGAAGCACTGTGCATTAAGCAGAAGCTGGGGTGTGTTTACCACCCACAATCACAGGGGATGGTTGAGTGAGCCAACGGTGTACTAAAAGGGAAGATAGCGAAAATCTGTGCAAGCACCAAGCTGAATTGGGTTCAGGCGCTACCTTTGGCATTAATGAAAATGCGCTCACAAACCAACCGTAACACACACCTGACACCACATGAAATGATAACAGGTCGTCCAATGCCCGTCACTTTCTCTCAAGGGCCATATAAGGGCCCCTCGCTGGAACAGCTGGAGAGTGAGATGTCGAGTTATGTCAAACATTTAATGCAGATACACAGAACTTTGTATTCACAGGTTTGTGAAGCCACACACGGTACACGTGTGGAACAGCCCCTCCGGCAGGTCGAGCCTGGTGATTACGTGTACATTAAGGTGTTCAGAAAGAAGCACTGGAAGCAGCCAAGGAGAGAGGGACCCATCAAGGTGGTAATAGCGACTCCTACCGCAGTCAAAGTCGAAGGTAAGGAGCACTGGTATCATCTAAATCATTGTTACAGGGCAGCAGTCAAGGGAGTAGACTGGAAAAAGTCCAAAACACGTCTAATATAACACGTCTATTGAGGCGAGGATGAGGACAAGAACCTGGCCCAGCTCACCGAACATGAGCCAGAACTCCCTGTGCTGAGCCAGATGTAGAACTCTCAGACGTAATGAACCCCAAGTTGGACGAGTCTCTCAGTGCACACTCAGGGACGTCGGACGCGATATATATACAGGTGACATTGACGAGAAAATCCTAAAGCTGCTTAGACACTCTGATGACCCATCCCTTATACGCGTTCTGTTCGATACAATTAACCTGGAGGATTTAGCAGAGCAGAATGAACTCAATGATAGGACATAAAGAGCAGAAGCCCCTACCTTCCAGACCATTTTGTCCAGCATGTCGAGAAGGACTATAGTGGTCATCTTGGGACTAATATGGCTACTTTTCATCCGGTTGTTGATTCAAGGAAGTTATGCAGTCTCGACAAATAACCTCATCGCCTCTCCTGGCAATATCAATGGCTCACGCGAGGGAAGCTTGTCAGTGGCACTGCCACTTGTTACCCCTGTAAATACTAGAACATCCCCACACAAACGACGACGGCGCCAGGCAGGCCATGGTAGTGCTTATATAGGCGGAAAGCAAGTCTATGGTAAAACACACGCTGCTAAAACACTGAGTATTTCTGAAAAAGAAGCCAGAACTATCCTTACCGACCAAGACCCTATGCGCCATGGCTATGGTAGCATCTGGTATCGACAGAGGAGTGGTGCCCCCAGGCCGTAGACTGTTCGTGATGTACTCCTATTCATACACTGGTCCCCCATGGCCACAGGACTTAAGCCAAGGATTGCGAGGCATGTCTGTAGAGAACTAGACACTAACAGTGGATGTTAGACTTAAGCGGGCTAGCAGCATTGACCCTGAGAACGCACCTAGTAGTGTAGTAATCTCGGGCAAACCTTCGAGTCTCAGTCAATGTACTAATGTCACCTCTCTGTGGTATTATAGTTTGTATAATAATTATACCCTGCCTGATCATTTACAGAAGCAGGGAGTCCTGGAGACTGGCATTGGAATTCCGGTCCAAGTGTATGTCCCCGGTTGGCAACCTGGCCTGGAACTCCGCCAAGTGGGCATTGACTTTTGGTGGGAGCCATTTATTAACGAAACGACTGTTAGTAAGAATTTTATTCAAATCAAGACCCTCACGCATTACAATGCAACGCATCACAACCACCCCATGCATAATCTATACCGCCAGTGGCTTCATGATTCAGCACGCACTGCAGTCCCAAACAGCACCTGTATTGAATGTGATAGACGGTCTAATTGGCCACCCTTAGTAATGCCCACAGTAGGACTGAGCAGCTGTGCCAACCCTCCTTATAATCCAACCCATTTGTGTCCAGCTATTTGCCTACCCGGTTCCGCGGCTCTCACCCACAGTGCAGACTGGATGTGAAGGCTGAACTCCGCATGCACATACCACCCAATCTCCATACAAAGCTCCAATGACTTGCGGGCTCACACATACCCCGGGCAAACTTTCCCACTATGCATACGTGCATGAGGTTCTGAGTATGTAGGGATGATACACAAACGCTCATGCCTAGAGACCATAGAGTCAGCTCATCCCATTGTTAACATTAGGCCCTTATGCAACGCCTCAGAATATGGGTGTGAGCCAGATTCGGTAGTACGACTCAACATACCTAGCTAAAGACTGGGGACCCTTCCTCTCGCAGACATCTTCCGGTATTATGGGGAACCCGAGGTTTTGCAGGTTCTCCCACACCTATGGCATGATCTGTGCACCCCAGTCCTTCTTGAAGAGCGCCTCACGGTGCTGGCCGTAGATGAAACCAGCCTGAATAAGCACCTCCATCCAACGCGTGACAGTAGAACCCGAAATCGCGAAATGTGGTGAACATCAGCGAACGGCTACTGACAAAGCTCTGGGGACAGTATGAGAATGAATATCTGACCATCTCCAATGACTCGGTGCTTCCAGACTGGGGTCCAGACCCAGAGGTTTATATCAACTGGGCTGGAGAACCTGTGGGAGTCCGAGAAAAGCATTATGCCCAGAGGGTAGGGTCAACTTACGCTTGGGCTGTTTTAGTCCCTGCTGTACAGGTCCACCGCAATCTAGCATGGATTACCTACATATGGTATAATCAACAGCGATTCATCAATCACACCATCACAACATTATCACTGCTCCAGGAACACTTGCATGCCACAACCCTTATGGCAGTTCAGAACTGCTTTATTATTGACATGATGCGTGGACCAGATCAGGGCATTTGTTTATTATTGGTGTGGACTGTTGCACGGTGCTCCCCTTGCACACGGGCCCAGCAGGCCCGCTTAGTACCTTACTGGAACATATGAGCAAGGCAAGGGATGAAATGGTTTCAAATAATGCCACGCCTGAGCCAGACTGGTTTAGCTGGTTATTTTCCTCAGATTGGATGGCCGGACTAATGCGTTTAGGGCCCATACTTCTGGTGACACTCCTCATTATTGGCCTAGTTGTGTGTTGTGGGATCCCCTGCCTGCGTGCCCTAATAAATAAAACTGTACACTCTCTATTTGGTCAATACGTGCTGCTCCCTCTGAAGGAGGTGGTGGAAAAGGACTCACCTGATAAGAGATGGGCTGATAGCCCCTGGCTCCTTGAGGACTGACGGTTGAAACACACCGCTGTGTTTTCTGTAGCACGCACATGTAAATCTTCTTGTATAAATATATATATATATATATTTATATATATTTATATATATACACACACACACACATGTATGTGTAGATGTATGCAGTCTTCACTTAAAGAGGCGGACCATAGTGGTCTGCATAGTAGCCCCACAGTTGTAATGTATTCTAGTGTCCCGTGTATCTATTGTCTGTCTGGCTTGCTCTTGTCTGTGTATCTCTTGTCTGTCTCGCGTGGCCTGTCTTCAGTGTTACATGTTCTATGCAGGAACGGATGGTACAGGCTGCGCTGTCGAGAGCACCGTACCTTGATACATGCTGGCGGCGCATCTGCGCCAACATGGAAAAATACGGGCCAGGTCTGCGGTACAACTTCCTGTCACATTTTCGCAGCTGTCTTGCATGCCTGGAGCTACAGCTTACCAACTACGACCACTGCTTATGGTGTCGGGACAGGAGTGATGACATGTGCCCATTGGGGGACGACTGCTTCACAGGCGCGCACGTCTGGTACTCGTTTCTCCCCTGCACAAGCTGCCATGAGTGGGTGCTGGATCCGGATCCGGACCTGGATTCACTCAGTACAAAACACTGTCTATGACTTGGGCAAAGGTCTCCAAGTGGCGGTTCAATCCTTCCACCTTAACAGGGCAGTGACTATTGCCCAAGCCTTTGGATCCTCTGACAAGCATGGCTTTCTCCTAACAGAATATGTAAGACAGCAAACCCTCCTGCACCAGTACACTGTTCTGTTCTGTGGATATGTACTGTGGTTCAGGGGCCGCCTTCCTTCGCACGGGTGTTGGCTAGCTTGCACAAGCCTCCGCCCCGGTATGACCCTCCAGATGGCGCGGACTTGTATGTGATTACGGTCCAGTGCCACCTTTCTTGCAGATTGGCACAGGCAATCTCACATCAGGACGTATGGATGCCACCAACAGACCATTCCGGCACCTTTGCCAATGTGGGTGCGCAACCATCATACACACCACCGTTGGGGGTGGCGCTAGTATGTCCAAACATGGACACACACCCTCTTGATGGACGACATCATACTATGATATTGACATCTCTGTCTGTTTTCATGTTTCCTTTGTTTTCCATTTGAGTCACGACACAGGGCAACCTTGGTGGTAGATCCACTGTCGCACTATAGGCGGGCAGAGTGAGAATTTTCCCTGTAAGTTTGGCCGTACACAGGGTTTTTCGCTCACTCCTTATTTGTCATGTGTACAAAGTAATTAAGAGGGGATGTGATGCTGATGTCAATAAGTTTGTGTGAGTAATGTTATAACTATATAATGAGATGATCAATGGAGGCAGGGTGCCTGGTGACGTGCTAGTGCTAGTGCTAGTAACCCAGGGCTCCAACAGACCCTCAACAATGTGTAAAACATCTGGGTCAGAAAAAAAAGTGAGGAAAGGAGAACTGTTTGGATGAATGCCTCGTTGTAAAGTGTTGAATGCTCATCAGCATTTGTAGAATGTTTATGGATGATAATCATGAATAAGTTAACAAATAAGTACAGCGCCTGACCTACGTGAAAAGAAAAAAAAAAAAAAAAAAAAGCCAACGACAACGACGGTAGAGGATGGAACAAACAGGTAGTGAGAGTAGGAAATCGAATGCCAGGACAGGACGGCAACAGTAGGTCATGAAAGGACGGACTGACTACTGGCCGGGACGGACAAGCGAGAGAGCGTAGAGGGATAGGAGAGGAGGATAAAGATGTGTGAGACTTAGAAAGTCTCAGCGGGAGAGTGATGTCAAGAAAATTATAAAAAAAAATAAATAAAAGTGCTTAGATTAGCTTAAGAGCTTTAGTATAGCCTGTTAGCTTTAGTAGACCTCTTTAATAACCAAATTAGTGAAGCATATAATAATCACGTTCAAACATTAGGCTTAAGGGTACAGGTAGTTTATTAAGCATAATGAAAATATATGAAGTATTATAACAACATGTCTCAGTCAATAATGACACTGGGAGGTTGATAAGGGGAAGGAGAGAAGTCAAACTGGACGGGTGGAATAGGCGTAGTAGGAGAATAATCAGTAACATCCAGGAGAAGAAGGGTAGGATAGAGTAGACTCAGGAAGCTGAAGAACATCAGAGTACACGCTGTTGGGTGGCAGTTTGAGTGCCCACACTGCATGAGACCACGGGGGGGCACAACATGAGTGTCAGACACTGTTTGTGTGCTCTTATCAGAAGTTGGAATCCAATGCACAATGCGTGGTGGTATAAATGAGGTATCTAGGGAGGTTGGAGTCAACAGGTGTTCAAGAAAACGGGTAAGCTCAGCTGCAAGAGTCGACAGTTGGAAATAACGGCGCTGGCGTAGAATGCACCTGAGGCCCCTTCCGGCATCTCTAGGAGACTGATGAGCTAAAGTAAAAACAGAAAAATAGTGCCCAGCTTAGAGCCCAATATTAAAGCAGAATGCGCTTACAACATCAATTTTAGATATAAACTATGCCCAAGTAGCGCTTAAAGTACTATATACTGTAAAGTACACAAGCACGCACAGTTTAAATAGAAAGAATATAAACAAATAATGTAGACATAAGTTGCTTAGATGCAAAGGCATTTTAATGTTCTTTTATATTTTAATCTTAATAAAAGAGAATAAAGCAAAGACTTACATATGACTGATGCAGCAGAATAAGCCCACGGGTAGTCAGATCAATACGAGGGACAGGAGCAAAATGAAGAGAGATGAGGAAGTAAGCGCTTTTATACAAGCGCAATATTTTTTAATTTTAAACTGAGTTAGGCCGAAAATAAGGGTAACTGGGAAAGACAGGAGAAATCAAATATGGAGTCTCAGGAAATAGGAGTGACTGGACAGTTGAAAAATAAGGGGAATTCGAAATAAACAGACAACGGTTAGTGGGGGAGTTTCCAGGAAGAATTAGAAGATAATGGGAAACGGTGAGGTGTATGCAAATAAGGATGGGAGGAGTTAAAAAGACTGAAAATAATGGGAAATTGCTGACATGGGGAAAACTAGAAGAAGGAGGCGCCAGCAAGCGCCTGGGTATATATACAGGGGATTTTTGGGGAGTTCGGGTCACTCAACCCTCCTGTGTGAGATTGTTGTGTCACCGTTGCAGGTATTCACCTTCTTTGAGCTCATTGGAACGTGGTGTATTGGTTCTGCAATAAAGAAGTTTGCTTCTTCTTATCCAATGACTGGAGATTCACCTTTTATCTTAATTTTTGGGTGAGTACAATAAGTGAAATAAAGGCAAATATTACAGTCCACCCGTGAATGTGTCCACTCAGATGGGAACTCTGAGTTCCGACAATTTCCTCCCTGGAAATGCTTTGCCAGGCCTTCAGTTGCTGCCTGTTTGTGGGTCTTTCTGCCTTCAGTCTTGTCTTCAGTAAGTGAAAAGCATGCTCTATTGGGTTGAGATCAGGTGACTGACTTGGGCATTGAAGAATATTCCATTTCTTTGCCTTCAAAAAGTCTTGAGTTGCTGTTGCCATATGTTTAGGGTCATTATCCACCTGCACTGTGAAGCCGCGTCCTATCAGTTTTGTAGCATTTGGCTGAATGTGAGCAGAGAGTATAGCCCTATACACCTCACACAATAGCACATCATCAATAAACACCAGTGAGCCTGTTCCATTGGCAGCCATACATGCCCATGCTATAACACTCCCTTCACCATGTTTGACACATGATGTGGTATACTTTAAATCATGAGCTGTTCCTTTCTTTCACCATACTTTTCTCTTCCCATCATTCTGGTACAAGTTAATCTAGGTTTCATCAGTCCAAAGAATCTAATTCCAGAACATGGGGGCCTTTTTTTTTTTTAGATGTTTTTTGGCTTTCCTGTTCTTGAATGTTAACAACAGTTTGCACCTTGTTGTAAACCCTCCGTATTTACATTCATGAAGGCGTCTCTTGATTGTATATTTTGACAATGATATGCCTACCTTCTCCTGAGTATTCTTGACTTCTGTTAATGTTGTGAAGGGGTTTTTCTTCACCAAGGAAAGGATTCTGCAATCATCCACTTTAGTTGCCTTCCATGGTCTTCCAGGCCTTTCGATGTTGTTGAGCTCACCAGTGCTTTCTTTCTTTTTAAGAATGTACCCAACTGTTGATTTGGCCACAGCTAAGGTTTTTGCTATCTCTCTTATAGATTTAAGTTATTTTTTCAGCCTAATGATCGCCTCCTTCACTTGCACTGAGACCTCCTTGGACTTCATATTGGTAGCTCCAGTTGAATAACTGCCAAATACCAACTCAATACCTGATATCAACTCCAAATCTTTTATCTGCTTCATTTGTCTTGAAGTAACGAGGGAATGGACCGCTCCTGGTCAATTAACTTCTTGTCAGTCAATTGTCCAAATACCTTTGAGCCCCTGAAAATGGAAGTACTTGTCCAAAATTGATATGCTATGATATGCTATCCATTTTCACAATGTAGCATCTGTGACATGTAGTAGTAAAATGTTGACCTGTAAAAATGTGATTTTTGTGTAGTCTAAGCATTTGGAATTAATAAGTCATTGTACTCTAAAAAAAATGCAACACAATGTTTTTATAATTCTTAATCATATCTTCTAATATGGAAGAGACTTACTGCAGATTGTCTTGCATCTGTAGGCTCTACAGTTACATACAATCAAACTTTAGTAATAATAAAAACATCATTAATTTTACCTATTGATTTTTTTTGTAGCTATTGGAGTAAGCTTCAATAATAAGATTGATAACAAATACCAGTAAGAAATGCAGTGATGTGACATCACAATTACACAAAATTCATCTTTCAAAATTCAGTCATATAATAGCTTGTCCTAATTGTATTGTAGTTAGTAGCAACTGTAGTGTGTATTTTTACTGCGTAGATGAGACAGGAAAAAGGTAACTTTAAATCAGTTAAAAAGTTATTGAGTTTCAATTGTTTTTGGACAAAATAAAACAAATCATTAAAATAAATACATTTTGAAAAAACATTAATTGAGATGCTGTAGCTGATAGGAATAATAGAGTGTAAGGTAGTGCATTCATGTACACTCAAAATTTTATTTTATTTTTTTTTTTTGCAAAAAAAAAAAAAAAAATCTGTAAAATTAAAAACAACACTTTTGTATAGTTGCTGTATAGTGAGGTTGGTTTTACATGTGTACCTCCTACAGTCAAACCATTATTGAATTTTAATTCTTTTAATTTTTTTCCAAAACATTATAATGAAAAAAAAAAAAATTGAGCTTTTAAAATCTATTTATTGTACACTATATGGCCAAAAGTTTGTGGACACCTGACAGTCCCACCCATATATGCTTTTTGAACGTTCCATTCCAGATTTAGTCCCCCTTTGCTGCTATAATAACCTACATTCTTTTGGAAAGGCTTTCCACTAGATTTTGGAACTTTTGGTTGCGGGGGAACTTTTGTGCTCATTCAGCCACAAGCGCATTAGTGAGGTCAGGCACTGATGTCAGGCGAGGAGGCCTGGGCTGCAGTCGGCATTCCAATTCATCCCAAAGGTGTTCAGTGGGGTTGAGGTCAGGGCTCTGTGTAGGCCACTTGAGCACTTCCAAACCAACCTTGGCAAGTCATTTATTCATGGAGCTCGCTTTGTGCACAGGAACATTGTCATGCTGGAACATGTTTGGGCCCCTTAGTTCCAGTGAAGGAAAATTGCTACAGCACACAAAGACATTCTAGACAATTGTGTGCTTCCAACTTTTGGCCATATAGTGTAGCTGACAATAGACTGCATCATAGCACATTTGGTTTTACATGTATAACTCCTACATTAAAAAAGTTGTTGAATTTTAATTATTTTTCTTTTTTTAAAAAAATTATAATAAAAAAAAAAAAACAAAACCAAGTTTTCAAAATGTATTTGTTGTAATTGATAAGAATAATAGACTGTATCATAGTGCATTTGGTTTTTGTGTGTGTAACTCCTAAGGCCAAAAAGTTATTGAATTTTAATATTTCCTTCTTTTTTTGCGAAATAAATAACATTAAAATAAAAAATTTAAAAAATAGTTTTTAAAATCTACTTACTATAGTTGGCAGCAATAATGAACTGTATCATAGTGCATTTGGTTTTACATGTATATCTCCTACAATCAAAAAGTTATTAATTTTAATTATTTTTCTTTTTTCAAAAAATAATAAAATTAAAAAAAAATAAAAAATGAGATTTTAAAATCTATTTACTGTAGTTGATAGCAATAATAGACTGTATTACAGTACATTTGGTTTTACATGTGTAACTCCTACAGTTAAAAAGATTTTCCCATTCAGTTTTATGTGAACGTTACCTTATACAGAGCCACTAAGGGAATATGGTGATGAAAAAAATATGAGATGGGAGGAAAATTTATATTTCAATGCTTGGGGAATGGGAAAAATGTGATCACAGTATACACAGAAAGCAGCAGTTTTGTGGACAGAAAGGTCTTGTTGAAGAAAGAGGTCAGAGGAGAATGGCCAGATTGGTTTGAGGTGACAGCAAGGTTATGGAAACCCAAATAACCTCCCTTTACAACTGTGGTGAGAATATCATCTCAGAATGCACAGCACGTTGAAACTCTTGCGAATGCAAATACACCAATCAGCCATAATATTAAAACCACCTGCCTAATATTGTGTAGATCCCCCTTGTGCTGCCAAAACAGCTCTGATCCATTGAGGCATGGACTCCACAAAACCTCTGAAGGTGTGCTGTGGTATCTGGCACAAAGACATTAGCAGCAGATCCTTTAAGTCCTGTAAGTTGTGAGGTGGAGCCTCCATGGATCAGACTTGTTTGTCCAGCAACATCTCACAAATGCTTGATCAGATTGAGATCTAGGGAATTTGGTGACCAAGTCAACACCTTGAACTCTTTGTCATGTTCCTCAAAGTATTCCTGAACCATTTTTGCACTATGTCAGGGCGTATTATCCTGCTGAAAGAGGCCACTGCCATTAGAAATTACAGTTGCCAAGAAGGGGGGGAGTGTTTCTCAGCCACATAATACACTTGAGCTCAGGGCATTGCTTAAACCTTCATTTTTTTTTTTTATCATGCTCTACTGTTTTTCCCATGGCATTTGAACTAGTAATAAATAAGAAAAATCGACTACTGCACTTTTAACAACAGCAATTAGAATATGCCCCATCTGATCTCTTTTGTACACTTTTCTGGCAACAACCTTCGTCCTTGCTCTTATTGTCTCCTTTTGTGTACTTGTTTCCAGTGGGGGAAAAACCTTTCAGAACATGATATAAGGCACTTTCTCATTTCTTAAATTACACTTACTTGTTTTATTTCCTTGTTTTCTTCGCTTCTTAGTGCCTCCGTCTAAGGAAGTGAGGTAAGAATGCAACGAAAATAGACAAGGACAAAATATTATAGCTACCAATTGAGACGTATTTGCTCACTGAAGCATTAGTTTAATATGGCTCAAGTGAATTCACTTATTCTGGACAGCTGTATTAACTGTATAAAATATTTGTTGTACAGAAGTGTGATTATGCCTACACACTGACTTATCTTTAATTAAAACATTAGTGTCTGTGCCTAAATTGCAAATGTTGAAGCTTTAGCCTAAGCAAGACTCTACTCATCACCTGAATGTTTATATGGCTCATAAAGCAAGGCATATTTTAATTGACTTGTATCTGAAGTCTACTTATGCTAATTGTTTATTTAAGTAAGATGATTAGATAGATTAGATAGTAAGACAATGATAGAGCATTTATATTGTTGGCTTATTTCACACACCACATATAATATAATATAATATAATATAATATAATATAATATAATATAATATAATATAATATAATATAATATAATATAATATAATATAATATAATATAATATAATATAATATAATATAATATAATATAATATAATATTATATTATATTATATTATATTATATTTATATATATATATATATATACACACACACAGAGTCAGGTATGCCACCACAATGGATTTGAAATAAAACGATCAAGATGTGATCGAAGTGTACTTTCAGCTTTATTTTAAGAGGATCTACAAATATATGGCAGTTACTATTTAGGAATTACAGCCATTTTAAGCAAAGTACTTTCATTTTCAGGGGCTCAAAGGTATTTGGACAATTGACTGACAAGAAGTTAATTGACCAGGTGTGGTCAAATGAAGCAGATAAAAGGTCTGGAGTTGATATCAGGTATTGAATTGGAGCTACCAATATGAAGTCCAAGGAGATCTCATTGCAAGTGAAGGAGGCCATCATTAGGCTGAAAAAACAACATAAGAGAGATAGCAAAAACCTTAGGTGTGGCCAAATCAACATTTGGGTACATTCTTAAAAAGAAAGAAACCACTGGTGAGCTCAAAAACATTGAAAGACCTGGAAGACCACGGAAGACAACTAAAGTGGATGATCGCAGAATCCTTTTCTTGGTGAAGAAAAACCCATTGACAACATCAACAGAAGTCAAGAATACTCTGGAGAAGGTAGGCGTATCACTGTCTAAATCTACAATCAAGAGACGCCTTCATGAATGTAAATACAGAGGGTTTACAACAAGGTGCAAACCACTGGTAACATTCAAGAACAGGAAAGCCAGATTAGACTTTGCCAGAAAACATCTAAAAAAGCCTCCCATGTTCTGGAATAAGATTCTTTGGACTGATGAAACCAAGAAAAGTATGGTGAAAGAAAGGAACAGCTCATGATTCAAAGTATACCACATCATGTGTCAAACATGGTGGAGGTGGTGTTATGGCATGGGCATGTATGGCTGCCAATGGAACAGGCTCACTGGAGTTTATTGATGATGTGACTGCTGACAGAAGTAGCAAGATGAATTCTGAGGTGTATAAGGCTATACTCTCTGCTCACATTCAGCCAAATGCTACAAAACTGATAGGACACCGCTTCACAGTGCAGGTGGATTAGCATCTCCAGAGAGGAAACTCAGAATTTGAGTTTTGAGAACATGGCCTCCAGACGTCAGGCCGTCATTGACTGCAAAGGATTTTCATCCAAGTATTAAAATTATGGTTATACACTGCTCAAAAAAATTAAAGGAACACTTTTCAATCAGAGTATAGCATCAAGTCAATTAAACTCCCGGGATATTGATCTGGTCAGTTAAGTAGCAGGGGGGTTGTTAATCAGTTTCAGCTGCTTTGGTGTTAATGAAATTAACAACAGGTGCACTAGATGGGCAACAATGAGATGACCCCCAAAGCAGGAATGGTTTTTACAGGTGGAGGCCACTGACATTTTTTTCCCTACTCATCTTTTCTGACTGTTTTTCACTAGTTTTGCATTTGGCTAGGGTCAGTGTCACTACTGGTAGCATGAGGCAATACCTGGACCCTACAGAGGTTGCACAGGCAGTCCAACTCCTCCAGGATGGCACATCAATAAGTGCCATTGCCAGAAGGTTTGCTGTGTCTCCCAGCACAGTCTCAAGAGCATAGAGGAGATTCCAGGAGACATGCAGTTATTCTAGGAGAGCTGGACGGGGCCATAGAAGGTCCTTAACCCATCAGCAGGACCGGTATCTGCTCCTTTGTGCAAGGAGGCACTGCCAGAGCCCTACAAAATGACCTCCAGCAGGCCACTGGTGTGAATGTCTCTGACCAAACAATCAGAAACAGACTTCATGAGGGTGGCCTGAGGGCGGCCTGAGGGCCCGACGTCCTCTAGTGGTCCTCTGTGCTTTTCACAGATGAGAGCAGGTTCACCCTGAGCACATGTGACAGACATGAAAGGGTCTGGAGAAGCCGTGGAGAACGTTATGCTCCCTGTAACATCGTTCAGCATGACTGGTTTGGTGGAGGGTCAGTGATGGTCTGGGGACGCATATCCATGGAGGGACGCACGGACCTCTACAGGCTAGACAATGGCACCCTGACTGCCATTAGGTATCGGGATGAAATCCTTGGACCCATTGTCAGACCCTACGCTGGTGCAGTGGGTCCTGGGTTCTGCCTGGTGCACGGCAATGCCCGGCCTCATGTTCCGAGAGTATGCAGGCAGTTCCTGGAAGATGAAGGAATTGATACTATTGAATGGCCCCCACGCTCGTCTGACCTAAATCCAACACCTCTATGTTTCGGTTCATCCGACGCCACCAGGTTGCACCTCTGACTGTCCAGGAGCTCAGTGATGCCCTGGTCCAGATCTGGGAAGAAATACCCCAGGACACCATCCGTCGTCTCATTAGGAGCATGCCCCGATGTTGTCAGGCATGCATACAAGCATGTGGGAGCCATACAAACTACTGAGTACCATTTTGAGTTGCTGCAATGAAATTTAAGCAAAATGGACTAGCCTGCTACATCATTTTTTCACTTTGATTTTCAGGGTGTCTTTGAATTCTGCCCTCTGTAGGTTGATAATTTTCATTTCCATCAAACGATGTGGCATACTTTTGTTCCTAACACATTACCCAGTCCATATCAGTATAGATATCCAGCATGATATTTTTCCGCATTGAGATCTGATGTGTTTTCAAAGTGTTCCTTTAATTTTTTGAGCAATGTATTTAAAATTACGTCACTTTGTCCAAATACCTTTGAGCCCCTGAAAATGGAGGTTTTTTGTTGAAAATGGCTGTAATTCCTAAATGGTATATGCCATATTTTTGTGGAACCTCTTAAAATAAAGCTAAAAGTCTACACTTCGATCACATCTTGATTGCTTCATTTTAAGATTTTCATTTTCTATTGTGGTGGTGTACAGAGGCAAAATTACAAAAACCGTCACTGTCCAAATACTTATGGACCTGACTGTGTGTATATACACGTGTGTGTATATATATATATATATATATATATATATATATATACACACACACACACACACACACACATATATACATACATTTAGGTCCGGAAGTATCTGGACAATGACAGTTTTTGTGATTTTGCACAATGGATTTGAAATAAAACAATCAAGATGTGATCGAAGCATAGACTTTCCCCTTTTTTCTAAGAGGTTCCACAAAAATATGGCATTTACCGTTTAGGAATTACAGCCATTTTAAGCAAAGTACCTTTTCAGGGGCTCAAAGGTATTTGGGCAAAGTTGCATAATTGTAAATAAATTTTTCTCAGCATGACCCAAGGAATCCAGCAAGACTGTCTCACGACAATAGGCAGAAGTCGTCAAAAGCTATTTTTTAGTTCCAAACCTGTGCACATTCCCTCAACTCACTATGGCTATGATATGTACTAAGTTTGGTCTGAATATGCTAAAGTGTTACGGAGATAAAGCCTCACTTCTTTTGCGCGTTATTTGAGAACAATTTCACTGTTGATCAAGTTGAATTCCATAACTTTTTGTTGGCATTATCTGATTCGCTTTTCGTGAAAATCAGACGAACGGTCTAGGAGGAGTTAGAAAAAGTTGGTTTTCAAAGCATTTCAAAATGGCAGACAAGAAGTTGAATCACCATGGCATAATTGGTTTCATTGTTCTCGGCATGACCCAAGGAATCTAACAAGACAATTCTCATGACAATAGGTACAAAAGTAGCCAAAAGCTATTAGCATTTTAAAATTGCATTATAATTTCCTGAAACTTTTTGGCTACCTTCAGGGCATGGTGCTGATGACACATACTGATTTTTGTAAAGACACGCTAAGCATTTCATAAAATATAAAGCATTTTAGCTCTAATTTAAAATGGCCGACTCACAAAATGGACCTGTTGGTGGTGCTAGGGGACTTGAAATAGCAACTCCAAATTTGCTATGGAAACATTTCAGACTGTCCTCTATCTGTGTGCCAAATTTTATAACTTTCCAATGTACGGTTCCATGGGCTGCCATAGACTCCAGAGGGGAAGAAGAAGAAGCAGAATAATAATTAAAGCTGCAAGCAGCATTTTTGCCTAAGCAATCACAGGAAAGTAGAGCCATAACTTTAGGCAAAGGGATTCAAGAGTGATTTGTAGTTTCACTCGTGATGTTTATGTTTTGACCATGGACAGTGGTGGAATTCTCTGACAGCGGGGTGCCATTGCTGAAGCATTGTTTAGACAGGTGTCAAGATGATATGAGCCAAATTTGGTGAAGATTGGACTAAATTTGGAGGAGAAGTAGCAATAATTACCCTCCCCAATCAGTGTGCCAAATTTCACAACTTTTTACCAGACAGTTCTATGGGCTGCCATAGACACCCTAGCCAGAAGAAGAAGAAGAAGAAGAAAACATAGAATAACAACAGTGTGCCTACGCACCTGAGGTGCTTGGCCCCTAAATACAGCTGCAAGCAGCAATTACGGGGCCAAGCACTACTGAGGCAAAGTAAGGAGCTAAGCAAGCACCAGAGCATGGTCATGATTTTACATATCAGGTTTCAGTGCAATAGGCAGTAGGCTTGCCAAGATATTGCATATAACACTATGCAGCGCTTATGTCAATGTGTTATGTGGAAACTGAGATATCTGTGTCTGAGATATCAAAAAGTTTTTTTTTTTTTTTTTTTTGCCAGCATGCTCTGATGGATAAATGGTCAAGAGAACTCCAAAAAAGCAGGTTTTTGACATGACTCAAAATGGTGAACAGACAAAATGGCCTACTTTGGAAAAATGTACATCACTGGTTTTGGACCGACAGTTTGGTTTGGGCTATTAACACGAAATCCATAACTTATTGCTGGCATGGACTAAAGATGATTTTTTTTTTTTTTTTTTTTTACATATCTGATGAGCACTAGGTGGCAGTGTTCCAGAAACTGTGCAGGTACCCTCAAGTCATGATGGCTATGACATATATTAAGTTTGGTCTGAATACGCTAAAGCGTTCAAAAAGTAGGTGGTTGAAAATTGGACGAACAGTCTAGGAGGAGTTCGAAAAAGTAGATTTTTCAGAAAATTCACGCATTTGAATTTCGTGCATTTCACTCGGCATGAGCCAAGGAATCAGAGGGAAAAAGAATTTTGTTTCTAGCCCTTAAGGTTCAAAAGTTATTAGCATAAACATGAGTGCAACTTTGAGCGATTGGTGGCACTAGAGATTTCGAGATGGAGACTTCAAACTTGCTGTAGTAACAGATCAGACTATCCTCTATCTATGTGCAAAATTTCACAACTTTTTACCATACGGTTCTATGGGCTGCCATAGACATCCCAGGCGGAAGAACAACAATAATTAGAACACTAACGAATACAAGTGGGATCTACGCCCCTTCAGGGCTTGACCCCTAATAATCTTAACTAGGCTAAATAAACAATAGATATAAATAAAATCATTGGATGATAATCTGTTAATATGCCTTACTTTAAAAATGCCTATATGAGAAGTCATTTGATGAGTAAAACCTTGTTTAGATTAAAGCATGAACATGTGATCTACACATGTATGTTTCAATTCATTGTGCAATCACTGCTGTGTTTATGCAGATTTATTATACAGTTAATATGGCTGGACAACACATCACCAATTGATGGTCTCTCTCTAGAATAACTGAGTGAATTTTTGGTCTCTTTCGAACCGCCACACATGCTTTGATCAAAAGATGCTTTTTTATTTATTTATTAGTATCTAGAATAATGAAGTCTAATTTAGAACTGTCTTCCAATTTGTTTGGGACTCAGACGCAGCTTCAAGTCTAGTTTGAAAACCTTTTTGTTTAGTCAAGCTTTTTTCTTAAGGGTTCATTGGCATAGAGATGATAAACTGAGATCTTTTGATGGTGTCACCTCACATGTGCCAACAGTGTAACTTATTTAGTGTAATAGATTCTTATTGCTACAGATAATATTTACTTGCATGAGAACTGCATACAGAAGTAATGTTATCAGATTTTTTTAAACATTAAATTTCTTACAATATTTAATGATTAATTAATGATTTATTAAATCATAACTTGGTTACATGTTCAAATTGCTTCTGCACAAAGCTAAAAAAAGATGAACATATTATAACTATATTATACAAATTTTTTGCTGTCTCTCACATTGAATCATTTATCTGTAACATACAAAACTTATCATCTGGCAGCTTTTTCCTGCATCATAAAAACCATGTTTTGCTTTCTGTAGTTCATGCGCTTTGCATTCTGAAATCTCTGCCCTGAGAAGAATAGGAACGTTGAAATCATGAAAATGAAGGACAAAGCACAACAGGCGTTTAAACCCATAGTGTTACAGATAAAATTTGTGTGACTTCATTACACAGTAGTGTCATTTGTAAAACCAACACTGTAACATGTCTTTGCTGGATAAAAGACAGAAGACTTTTTTTTTTTAAACCCAAATTGACCCAAACCACTAGCATATCATTAGGCAAGATACAGCGGAATGTTTTCTTGGTGAAAGAAGAACAAAAATGCTGACATGAACATGCCCTTACCCTAACAGCAATTTAAGCCCACTCAACACAGCCTATTTTCTAGAAATGACTGCAGGTCAACACAGTTTCCATGAAAGAAAAACAGTTTTGTTTTCACTGCGTCAAATAATTCTTTGAGCCCAATTGCACAAAATTAACCAAACACAAATGGTCTTATTTGCCTGGTCTCTTTGGATGATCCAAACTACTCTGTGGGAAACAGTGCCACACAATTCATGCACATCCTCTGTAGTATTAGACAGTATTAGGCAGAAAGGGTAAATAAATAGTCATAATTAAAACAAATTAAATCATATGTACCACATTAGAAAATGCTACGAGTCATCAATACAGTATTATTTTGAATGGAACGGGCTTGGTAAGAACTTCCAAGGCTGTGCAGTCCACACTACATGTGCATTCTGTGCAGCATAATGCCAGTAACATGATTCATTATCACTGGACACACTGACAATTCTTTAAGAAACACAGCATCAATTCTACTAACTATCAGGATGTTGAAATGTCAATTGCTCCAGATTTAGATCCTGATGCTACTTCAACACTGATCTGAGTTGGCAGAAATGAGGTTAAGTGTCCTGTAGTCAACCAGTAATGTATGTTCAGTGTTTCTGTTGTGCACTCTTACACCTGGCACAGCACTGGGTCTTTGGCACCACAAGGAACTCACAGGTGGCTGCCCGGACTTGGACAATAGGCTCAGAGCCAAAAGAAGGCTCACTCTTAAAGCCTCGGCACACAGAGTAACGCTCAAGGTCTTCCAGCAGGGTGGCAACCTGCGCCACTGAGGTGAGTCGGGCTGGGTGAGCATGATACAGCCAGTGTGTAGGCAGCAGAGGCTGTCCCTGAACACTGATGTGGTAACGAAAGCTTGGTTCAATCTGCACCGTTGTGTCCGCCATGGCTGAGAGCTTGGAACACTGAAGGAGCTGCAGACGGGGGCCCTCAGCCAGCACAGCACACCACAGCACAGGCAGTGGAGCGTCGCGCAGGGATGCCAAGAGCTCCAGCAGCTCCAAGTCCAGGCCATTGTCAGCAGCATTGTCACCCCCCAGGCTAAAGATTTGTGTGATCTGCAAAAAAAAGTTTATTACTGGATAGGTAATACAAGGGTGAATCAAATAAGTGCTGTCTGCATAATCTCCATTCTGTCCAGTGCAAGTGTGCCAGTGCTTAACGAGTGTTTGGAATCCTCTAGAAAAAAAAATTGATTGAATTATAACTTATGTTGCACTTTTAGGGTTTTCATTTGTCAACTCATTCAAACCAACACTGCTGTGTCTGCAGGAATTCTTGCCTTTGACACGATATAAAAATATGAGGAAGCACAAGTACATATATACAATCACCATAAGGGAAGGGGGAATACATAAGCTGGTAAAAATGCCATTTGGCTTACAGTAGATAAAAGATGTTTTGGCACAAAAATATGGAGGTAATTATTTTGCAGAGCTTGATAACTTGTAACATAAAATTTGTAATTGTATTTTCGCTGTGAGAACTTGTATTTTAAAACAAAATATGTACTAGTATTATCAACTGTATTTTAAAATTGAAATCACAGACAAAAACAAGCTCAAATGTGTGAACAAGCACTAAGATGCATTCAAATACATTTATTTGTACATGAATTCATTTTTTGATATTACAACCTCTAGCATGACATCACAACATCAAAACCTTTGATCGGTCACCTGATAGCCAGAGTAAAATGAAGTGGATCACTGAATCTGATTCTTTGGGGCTACTCGTCCAGAAGCTCTTGTAAATATTGATGGCTGCATGAATTCCACCAAGTATCAGGACATTTATGACTAAATCTGATTGGCTCTTCCAATTAGTTAAGACTTAGCAGTAGATTGATTTTAACACAATGTCCCCAGACGTAAATCCTAATTTAGTGCAGAAAGGCCTATTTGCACTGGTCATCCAAGTCCCACTGAAAGTTTGAAATATAGACAGAAATCCACATGCATACACCTAAATAAGCTTTGTGAGTTATGTGCTCACCGTTGGCTCCATTTCATCCTCATCTGGCTCCTCTGCATGTTGTTCAGTTGCTGGAGGGCGTCGCCACTTCCTATCATTTACTCTAGTCCACTCATCGCAGAACAGATGCAAAAGACGATCCTCAGAAAGTGCCTGGCTCTTCTCAATTTCTGCATTCTATAGAAATAAACATGATGCAGTTGCTTATTCTAAAGCAACAGGCCAATTACACTGTGCAGACAGAGATAACAGCTATTAACCAAACAGCCTGAACAACTCATTAGTCACAAATTCCCATGTCCAGTGATAACCAAAACATTCCAGATCCCAGATCAGAGAAAGCAATCAGATTTACTTTCTAGACGAATTGGCGACTTTGTAGTAGAGATGGCTCGGCTGACAGCAATGATTCAGAAGCTGAGTCCATGCAACACAGAGGCTCATGCCCTTAATCAGATCCCTCCTAACCGTCTCGTGATGGGTCATGCTCCCTGTTCAGAGGAATTTGACAGAGTCTGTCTACGGCCACCTCCAGGAGAGTCTTTCTAGCTGATAATGACATCAATGATAGTTGAACCACCATGTTCAACTACGACCTCAGCAACATCTACATCAGTCAGAGTTTGTCTCTAAATTGACAGACACTTTGGGAGATTGCAAGTTCGAATCCGGAGGATGCCAATGCCATCCATGGCTGGGAGCCAAGGGAGCAAATTGGCTATGCTCTCTGGGTGGGAGTCATACTCTCTCTCCCCTGTCAATCACAGCGACACTAGCCAATCGTGAGTATCTGTGAGCTCATGTATGCAAATAAGCTTTGCTCTGATTGTGTTATGCATCTCTGTGACATAGGTTAACAGCATTTCTAAATGATGGGGTTGGCTGGCTTAAAATGTGTCAGGGGAAGCATGTTAGCCTTCACTTTCCCATATGGTAACAGTTATATGGTTGGGGAGAACTGTCTGGTGGGTGGGAACCAACCAAACTTAAAAAAAAGGAAGGAAAAAAAAAACACAGTGGGACTGGATAGTGCTGTGCAACCCACTACATAAGTTGTGACACAATTCAATAGGCCACAGTGCAAGGATTTCATTGAGAGCTATAAAGACTTTAACCGGCACACATCTGAGCCATATGTTGTGCACTCTAGCTATTATGTTGGATAACAGGCAATTTGAGCTGGGTCACATGCCTGCCTATGATGCCTTTATTGCATCGCTGGTGGTCTCGTCAAACGAAGCACTACATCCAAATGTAGTGTCCAGTGCCCAAGCACTGAATGCAGATGCCCTGGCGATGTTTTAGCAATAACATAATATTGCATTGTATGTGGCATGCACTGGTAATAGATTAGCTGTTTTACTGATAGCTATGGAATGATTGATTCAATCTGCAGAAGCTAATCCCTCTCTCTGGGGGAGCTGATTGATATCATTCCTAGCATCAGCAGCCGTAGGACAGGATAAGGAGCCAATCTGGATTACTAAAGGCGCCAGTTGTGGTTACCACCACCCACTCTTCCAGGCTTGAACAAATCAACCCTGTGAAATCTGCCCTGTGTGTCAGGGTTTACCAGCAATTCTGAATCTGGACACTTTTAGCTCACTGCAACTTGGATCCATGTTCCAACAGATGGGAGCTTGATGCCAAAATGCTGCTGTACCAAGAGAGAACTCGGGTAATATTATTAGATGATAAGTCGCTCTAGATAAGTAAATTACATTTATTCTGTAATAACATATTGCAGTGGTACAATTTATCATTACAAATTGTAAGACTGCAATATCAATACATTGCATTATAAGAAAAGTAGAACAGGATTTATAAGTATGAAGTAATTACCTCAGATAATTAACATGTATTTTTTAAAAATCTTTTTCAGTATCATAAGGGCATTTTATGGCAACATTATTAATATGGAAAGATTTTTCTGAGATAGATTGTGCCTTAAATAATTAAAAAATATCACTGCTCCTAATGCTGTGACATCCATCTTAAATGCATGAGCACGTCACACTTACCTACTTAACTGTAGAGATGAGAAAAATAATTGTGATTTATATATTTCCTCATCCTATAAATCACAATTATTTTTCTCATCTCTATAGTTAAGTAGGTAAGTGTGACGTGCTCATGCATTTAAGATGGATGTCAAGGTGCTGGGTGTGTCATCTGGAAGGAGGAAAGAAGATAAGGAGACTTGGCGGTGGAATGAGGGAGTTGAGGATAGTATCCAGAGGAAGAGGTTAGCCAAGAAGAAGTGGGACATGGACAGGACTGAAGAGAGTAGACAGGAATACAAGGAGTTACAGCGCAGAGTGAAGAGTGAGGTGTCTAAGGCAAAGCAGGAGGCATATGACGAGTTGTACACTAGGTTAGACACTAGAGAAGGACAGAAGGACTTATACAGGTTAGCTAGGCAGAGGGATCGAGATGGGAAGGATGTGCAGCAAGTTAGAGTTATTAAGGATAGAGATGGAAGGGTGCTCACAAGTGAGAAGAGTGTACAGAGGAGATGGAAGGAGTACTTTGAAGAGCTGATGAATGAGGAAAATGAGAGGGGGGGAAAAAAAAAAAAAAAAAAAAAAAAAAAAAAAAAAAAAGAGTAGAAGGGGTGACCTCTGTGGAACAGAAAGTACACTATATTACCAAAAGTATTCGGTCACCTGCCTTGACTCACATATGAACTTAAGTGCCATCCCATTCCTAACCCATAGGGTTCAATATGATGTCGGTCCACCTTTTGCAGCTATTACAGCTTCAACTCTTCTGGGAAGGCTGTCCACAAGGTTTAGGAGTGTGTTTATAGGAATTTTTGACCATTCTTCCAAAAG
>CM040994.1:9755961-9769318 GCA_022985145.1 Pangasius djambal
AGATTAAGATGGTTTGGACATGTTCAGAGGAGGGAGAGTGAGTATATTGGTAGGAGAATGTTGGACATGGAGCTGCCAGGCAGGAGGCGAAGAGGAAGGCCAAAGAGGAGGTATATGGATGTAATAAATGAGGATATGAAGCTAGTGGGTGCAAGTGTTGAGGATGCAGAAGATAGGGATAGGTGGAGAGTGATGATTCACTGTGGTGACCCCTGAAGAGAAAAGCCGAAAGAAGAAGATATTTCCTCATCCTCACGAAATTTGTTTCTGGTTATGTCACTGCCAGCATAACACACAACGTGCTTCTGAATTGTTTTATGCAAGTGAGAGTTACACCATTCAATTTAATAGGAACAATTGTACTCCTGCTCATTTATGCAGTTATCCAATCAGCTAATCATGTGGCAGATTTGCAGCACAATGCATAAAACAATGCAGATACTGGTCAAGAGTTTCAGTTAACTCAAGTCAAGAGAAGTTTATTGTCATTTCAGCCATATACAAGTACATAGTGAAACGAAACAACGTTTCTCCAGGACCAAGGTGCTACATAAGACAACACAGAACAACACAGAACTATGGGGACTACATAAATTAAACAAAGTGCACAAGTGCAAACGTGCGGACGCACAAGACAGAACAAGACAGTACAATGACTACAACGTATGTTAACGTAGTTAATGTTCACGTCAAACATCAAAATGGGGAAAGATGTGATCTCTGTGACTTTAACCCTGGCATGATTGTTTGTGCTAGATGGGGTGGTTTGAGTATTTAAGAAATTGCTGATCTCCTGGGATTTTCACACCCAATAGTGTTTATACTAACAGTCTAGAGTTTACACAGAATGATGTGAAAAACAAAAAACACTGAGTGAGCGACAGTTTTGTGGGTGGAAACATCTTGTTGATAAGAGAGGTCAGAGGAAAATGACCAGATAGGAATGGAAACACCTTGTTGATGAGACAGACCAGAGGAGAATGGCCAGACTGGTCTGAGCTGACAGGAAGTCTATAATAACTCAATTAAGCACTCTTTACAATCATGGTGCGCAGAAAAGCATCTCAGAATGCACAACACATCAAACCTTGAGGTGGATGGGCTACAACAGCAGAAGACTACATCAGGTTAGACACATGTCAGCCAAAAACAAGAATCTGAGGCCAGCGTGAGACAGACTCACCAAAACTGGACAGATGAAGACTGGAAGAAGACCAGGTGATTTCTTTTCATTCTAATCTTCAACTGCCCATTTGGGGCAACCTGTGCCCATGGCAGCCTCAGTTTCCTGTTCTTAGCTAACAGGCATAGAACCTAATGTGGACTTCTGCAGCTTTGGACCAAACACCAAGGTTCAATGTTTTGTGCATGCTGTAAAGAGTGACTATTTGAGTTACTATATCCTTCCTGGAAGCTCGAAACAATCTGGCCATTTCCCCCTGACCACTCTCATTAACAAGGCTTTTCTGCCCACAGAACTGTTGCTTACTCGATGTTTTTTGTTTTTCACACCATTCTGTGTAAACTCTAGAGACTGTTTTGTAAAAATCCCAGGAGACTGGCAGTTTATAGCATTCTCAAACCGGTACATCTGGCACCAACAACCATGCCACAATCAAAATCACAGAGATCACACTTTTTCTTCATTCTGATGTTTGATGTGAACATTAACTGAAGCTCTTGATCTGTATCTGCATGATTTTTTTGCACTGCGCTGCTGCCACATTTGGCTGATTAGATAACTGCATGAATGTGCTAGTGTACAGGTTTTCCTAATAAAATGAATGGCGTATGTACATAGAAGGATATGCAAACAGACTTGAAAACAAAGATTTCATTAAAAATATTTCCTTTAATTTGCACCTCCAGCTTGTGTGTTGTTTAAACAGTCACTTTAATAACATGATATTTTTACACTAGGTTATTATACTGTGGAAATTCTTTTAACATCCTTAATCTAATGCACTTTTAATGGAAAAGTATGAAACTGTTCAACAGTATTGCTAAAGGAAAGCTGTTCTTCATGCTAACCGGTCAGAAGACACAAAACAAATCAACAGCCTGAAAGCATTTTTTGTATAACTACAAAAAAATTGACACTATTATTTTTAAAATAGAATCTGAAGATAAGGGTTATATGAAATCTGATAGTTGCTCTATAACTTAAGACATGTAACTTAAGCACAATAATTTAGGAGATTCACTGAAAGTAAAATTGAGCATGTGCAAGTTTCAGTAAGCTCTTTTAAGGACATTAAAAGAAACTCATTTTGTAATATGAGCACAGACTACGAGCTGAATTCATAGCCTTGTAGTCTGTACGTGCAACTCGGTTGATCATTGTATTTTTGTTAACAGAGGACACTGTACTTTACCCTCTTTCAGGTAAAGAGCTACATTCATCTGTATGATTGAGAGCTTTTATTAACCAAAATAAATGCACATGGAAATGACAGGTGTGAATCTGAGACTGGAGAAAATGTTGTTTGGTTGCTGCTCATTGGGAACATAAGAATAGAGCTGACACACATAAAATGATGCAAAAAGAACATCTAGTGAATTATAAGAAATCCACACTGCTCAGTGGACTCTCCTCACATACCTGTCCATTGTAATCTGAGATGCAATGCTTGTCTCTCTCCACATAATGCACACCAACAACAGAACCTTTTTCTATTCTTTCCTTCTCGCATTCATTGTCAGAGAACTCGAAGTCCCACTTTTCTCTGTTCCGTCGCAGGACCTTATGAGTGTAGGCATAATGTGGTCTTGGTCTGCCAGGTGTAGTCCAGCCCTGAGGAATGTGGATTGTAGAATCAGCAAAAAATAAGAGCATCCCTGAAAAAGGATCAAAGTATCTACCATCTAGAAAAAAATCAATAATGAAGCACATTAAATAAAGCAATTTAAAGTTATTAAATTTCCAGCATGAGATGGTTTACACACTTGCTGAGGGAGAAGCCCTACCTTAGCTTCTCTTTGACACTGACGCTGACGGCACTTCTGTCTTTTTTTATTGCTTCCACCAAATTTGGGTTTATCTATGCAGTAATCACAGGTTCCACAGTCTGCTTTGGCTACACAGCCTTTACATCGTCCACATGAGCGTCGAAACCTCCTCAGCAATCCCTGCAGAGGACACACGTACAGATGCAATGTAAGACCTTTACAAGCCTGCTTCAGAATTGAGCAGTGTAGATCTGTTTGTTTAAATCTGCAAAAGCAGACACTGGGCACACTGACCTCTTTCTGCTGCAATATTTTCTACCAAATTACAATATAAATAATTAAAATGTTATAAATTATATGTGGTGTTTTCTATTTAATCAATGAACGAAAAACAAATTGATTTCATTTGCAATGTCTGGGCAACTCACTTAAGGCTACAACCAATGATCATACAAATAAAATTTGCCTGAATATAAATGAAATTAACTTGAATGAAAAATAGCAGAGGAGTGTACAAAAGAAATTTGCTTTTGGTAGCAGTTAAAGTTTGCTTGTGAATAAAATACAGACTGGTAACTGTTAAATCTGATAATCCTGTGTTTGCAACTTTTTGCTCAGTCCCAATCCTCACCTCTATTTCAAAATACATTTTATATTAATTACATAATACATTTCTATAATTCTATAAACCTTCTAACTATGTTGTTTTTTTAATAAATAAATAAATAAATAAATAAATAAAGGCCAAGGCAATTTTTTATTTTTTAACATTTTGTGTGTTAAAAATATATTAACTCTATACACCTCTAATTATTTTATACTACATAGATTGTGCTTGGTGAAATGTGACTTCAGCTATTTTTTTGTTCATTCCGATTGTCTTCAGCAGTCATGAGGCAAGGCCATGGTTAAAATAATGCAGGGGAAAGAAGGTGAATAATGACCAGTAGATCTATCTCTTACTTTTGGTGTCAATATCACACTCATAGCTCCTGAGAACAAGTATTAATAGTTTTTCAGGGCTTAAAAAAACAAAACAAAAAAAACATACAACAAAATATCCCACAAGGTTCTATTTTAGGTTTCTTATGTCACAGGGCAGTGTAAGAACTTGGTGGAAAGCACCATCTGCCCTCTTCTGCATACATGAGCTCACAGATTGGTCAGCATCACTCTGATTGACAAAGGCTCTCTTGAACTCCCAGCCACAGATGGATAAAAACTGGTGAAAGGGCAAATGCTTTTCACTCAGGAGCCGATATTCAGCTAAGAAAAATGGAAGAATGTGTACAAGACTGTTTTTAAATAACTAATGTTTTTATTTATTTTCTTTAGCCAAAGTGTCTTTTTGCTTTCAAGAATTGAAATACTGCATCTGGTATTGGTATCAAAGTTAAAATCTTGGTATTGTAACAACCCTAACTGTATACTTCTCAGGAAATACCATTTTGTAACATGGATTATGATGCATCCTTCCCCACCATATAGATTACTCTGATGGCTGTGAGGCAAGTAATACACAATCAATGACAATTCAGGGCATAGTTACTAAGCAAATAAGCAAAACTTCTGTCCATCAAAAAATGCTTGTCAATTGCTATCATGTTAACTTGGTTAGCTTTATACCACTAGCCATTTTACGCTTTAATTGTGATTCTGTGCTTAGTTCTGTGTTTGTCAATCATGTGATCACTGATGACACAGTCTTTTTTCAGCAACATCAGAGCTTTCGAGGAAGATGATGCAGGATATTTCTGATCTACTGTGTGATGTGTGTTTGAAAATCTTCCACCAATCCTAACCTGAACGTTTTAATGAAAAATCCTATGTGCTGTAGCTTAAAAAAAATTAATTCTCATCCTGGCCCCCATAAATAGATAACTAGTCAGTCTGATGAGCATGCCTAAGTGAGTTTGAAAGAATACCATACATCGTAGAAAGTACAGACTAACTGTTCCCTGTTGAGCATATATCTTACCTCACTGTCGTTTTCTTCATAAAATGGTGACTGATCATCTGAGTCACTGTACTGTGGAACAAGACTTGATTATAGAACAAATTATGCATATATTTCTTTTGTTTATAATCAAAGTAAAGAACTGTCAATAATTAATGTCAATATCACCTGTGATTCCTTAAAGTCTGGCAGTGATGGCTGAAAAAGAATTGTAAAAGACAACTTCAGTGATCTTCATACTATTATGTACAATGTACAAAAGGTATACATCTTTTTCCTAAAGTCTAAATCTGCAGCAGAGGCCAGTTTTGTATTTCCAGCTGTAGCACAATTTGTATTTTCAGTCTTCATCAGCTAGGGAACTGTGGGGTTTTTAACAGAAAATAATGCGATACAGCGATCAGAGGTTTTGCAATTTTTAGAATTTTAGAGATGACTGTTTAGCAAACTCCATTCCTCAGCTAGGTAGAAGATATGAGGTTATGGCTTTAATTTAACTAACATGGGAGAATGGTATTCACTACACTATATAGGCAATTTTTTCTTTCAGTGAATACTATATAAATACCTGATTTCGTACTTGCTAATATGATTATCCATTTTAATTTTACAGCCCAAAGTGCTTTTGATTAACAAAATTACCAGGCGTCAGTATTCTGTATACTTGACTCTGTCCTGATAATGAAACAGGGAACTAATAAACTTCAATTACTAATCATCTATGAAATAAAAGGGTGCTATTGTTGTTTAATCCATTTTAGAGAAAATAAACTGAATACCATGATGTAAATAGTATTGAATACCATGTTGTGGGGTAAAACTACTAGCCATGGCTACCTAAGCATCAATTCTGCCTATAAGTTCACAAGTTTATAACTTCAAATTTGAAAAAATGTATTAACTTAGCATACTCAATGAGCTATCCAGAGGTGAATCGTACCAGTGCACTTGTGCAGGATGTACTAAAGAGTCATGGACAGTGCCTGTCGGCTTTTTAAGAAACTCATCAATAGAAGCAGGACAACGCTAGAGAGGAAAGGTTTGCTTACCTTGGAGACTGTGTTAATAGTTTCTAATCCGTCTGGTCTCTGTAGAAAACAAGAACGTTTAAGTTTCACAGAGCAGCTTTCCACAAATTATGTTTAAATATTCAAAATCAATAGTGCTGCAATTATCAGTTAATTTATATGTAATTTATTACTAAAAAATTAAGTACTCCTTCAAAAAAAAAAAAAAACCTATTCAGCTTTCATATCAATTAAAACTTGAAGTGAAGGTACTAACAGTACTATTAGAAAGGTCATACATACATGGACTACTGAACCACACTGTGCCAGAGGAAGCACATCATCCGCTCTCCTCTGGAAAAGAAAGAGAGGAGAAGGTGAAAGAGAAAACCAGCAAAAAATACAATCTAAAAGATAATAATCAAACCTTTTCATCTATTTTTTCAGCAATCCTCATCACCTTGAGGGATGGACACAAGCACTTCCGCTTACGGCACCTAATAGGTCTTCGGTACTGAGGGTTCTGTTTTCCATTCCTGCAGCTGGCACAAACTCCACAGTCCTCAGTGAGCTGACACGCTCGACAAAACCCACAGGGAAGCCACTGAGAACAGAGTCAAAGGTTACATCTGCATCTTAAAAAATACTTCTAACAATTAGTATGCTAATGACTTAGCATTACTTACTTTTCTAAATGTAATGTTGCGGTTATCTTTAGCTACACAAAGGGAGTGGGAGAAAAACAAAATGAATCCTAA
Organism: Pangasius djambal; assembly: GCA_022985145.1. Taxonomy (NCBI): domain Eukaryota; kingdom Metazoa; phylum Chordata; class Actinopteri; order Siluriformes; family Pangasiidae; genus Pangasius; species Pangasius djambal. The sequence goes on from CM040994.1 coordinate 9,762,633, forward strand.
ACATTAAAAAAAAAAAACATGTATCTTAATCACAGAGACTTTTTATAACAACTTTTTTGTGCTAACGTGCACTAGCATATGGAAGTATTTTACAAATCGACTATTAAGCACTTTTCTGGATAAAAATGCTGTCATGTAAATAACTACTTGTTGTAACTACTTTTATACTTAACAACAAACATTTAGTTACTTACAGGCATTGCATGCTTTACTGCATTTTTCGCACATATTCTGTCCCTCTACACTTGTAAACGAGTTCCTACATCTTACACAGATGCTGAGACAAAAAAATGCAAAGAGAGAATCAAAGGTTTTGCACTGTATTTTCCCCCCAATATTCCCAATTTAAAAACACAAACCACATATAATATGCTAGGGGTATAAACCTCAGGCTTCCACACGATACAATATGATTTCAATTCATAAGGTAACAATTTGAAATTTGATTATACCACTGAATCTCCAGTGACAATTTGATTTAGTAGCCTCCAATCGATATGTGAACAACTTTGTTCAGAATCTAGGATAGGCCTACTCTTAACTTGCAAATGATGATCACATAGAGCAAAACTATTATAAAAGCATCAGAGTTAGGCTCAAATCAACTTGTCAAAAAAATTAATTATTTTTACACCCACACATACGTTGTTTGTCCTTTTCTGATAATAACCAATTTATGACTGATATATCAATTAATTTCAGTCATTGCCCTTTAAGTAGTCCAATCATTACACTAAATTACACCAAACAACATAAGAAAACAAATACATGCATATGATCTGGAGGAAGAATACCCAAGACAGGAGTTAGACGGAATACAGGTAGGTTCATCCTCCAGGTTAGCAGGCACTTTTAAAGTCTGTGAAAGAAAGCCTGCATTAGAAGGGACATTCTGCCTTGTCGGAGCTGCTGGTTGGATTATGAGAGCTTGATTGGGGTTCTCATTAGATGTGCCAAGACTGGGAACATCTTTTTTAGTTGAGGAAGGACTTAGCCTCTGCTGAGCAAAGTGACTGAGGCTATATGGAGGGCCTGGACTATAAGTCCTGTCATAAGCCTCTGCTGCCTCATTGTGAAAACTGGACTCTGAGGAGAAACCACAGTCAGCTGGGGAAGAGTGGTCCATCTTCCTCTTCTACATGGTAAATATAAAAAGAAGAGCAAGTAGTATTATTTTCAAATTAAAATCCAAGTGTCAAATCATCTGTACTACTTTAATGCATTACAAATATACTAATTAGATTAATCCACTATTCAATTATTAATAGTTTCATTAAAAGTTTCTTTAATTTATGTCACAGATTATAATTAGAATTATCAAAGATGGATTTTCTGGGTTGATATTTTAAAATATTACTTGGAGTCAAGTCAAATTTAAATTAATATGTGCTATTATAGTCTTTTCACTATCCTGACACGCTGCTGTCATGAAGTTCAACAATAAAAATGGACAGATTTTCCTGTCCATCCAACTCTGCTAAACAAACTAACGTTGTGTCTCAAATTGCACACTTATGTTCTATTCTAGACTGTTAATGAGTACTAACACTAACTGGTTTTCTTTTTATAATTAGTGTTTGAATAAAAAAAAAAAAAAACCTTCATACAGCCTTCAAACATACTTCAGACATTCAAAGTGTCTGCTTTGTGTACCACTCCTCTGGATTTTCTAGATTGGTAAATAATTTTAAATGTAAGGTCAGAGTTCCTCATTTGAATAATCACGACAATAGTGAAAAGTTTATTTATTTAAAAAAAATAAAATAAAATAAAATAAAATAAAATAAAACAAAAAGACAGACAAACAAACCCTGCTTTAGCTCTGACGTGCCATCTAATGAATGTCGCTTTTAAATTTTCTGGATGTGCATGAGATACGCAGTGAGTATGGGAATGCTTGCGTTGCCACTGCTTACACACATGCCAATCATAAAACCATAAAACAGACCCCCCTGCTTCATGTCGGGCCGCATCACACCACCCAGGTGTAGATTATTTTCCTATAACATCACTTCCCACTAGACTTTTAAGTCACTGCAAAGAATATTCCTTTGGTCTTTAGCCACTTACATTACACATCTGTATGTTACTAGCATAATAAAATGGTCAAATGTTACAGTAGTCCTAAATTGTAAATTTGGAATTAAAAAAAAAAAAATGTAGAGGGGTGAAGGCTTGGGGTCGCAGAAAATTTGTAATGGTCATCTGGGATCGTTTACCCAAAGTTTGGGAACTCCTGCCCTAATGTGTACTCTTACATTCTAGGACTTGCCTGTACATTATATTTCATATACATTTACACTGAAAAGTTTTTTAAATGAAGTAGAAATGAAAACATAACATGTTCATTAACATAAGCAGGTAACTAAAACTAACCAAACTAACTAAAAATTTATGCTGGATTTACAAAAGTTTCATAAACGTTGATTTTCTTCGTATTCACGTGTGTATGTATACGGCACAGTTTCTTTTGTCATAATTGAATTATTACTTTCATTTGTCTTAATTTATGGGTTTGTGTTGGCTCACTTTATTCATTTTTCATATTCTTTAATTAATGCCAATAATATAAAATGAAGTGTTCTCGATGCTTTTCTTAGTCCCTGACCTAGTGAACTAGCATGAGGATATATTTTTGAGGGACTCCAAAGCACTTTTGCAAGTTGCTCTGGATAAAACTGTCTGGTAAATGCTATAAACATAATAAAAATAAGCCACTTAAATTCAACAGTATATTCCATATATAAAAGTGCAGTAATCCATGCAAGTTACATGATTTCAAGTCAATTAAATAAAGGTTTAAAGTAAAGTTTAGTCTTCTCAGGCGTAAATTTCCACACACTCAGGGGCAGGACCAGATAGGAAAGTTTTTCAGAACTAACCAAGAATACCACGAATCACGAATACCAAATTTCTTGTGTAAATGCTCATACTAACGTTTTACACACAAATCCATTCGTATCCAGATTGATTAATGAGGCCCACTGTTAACAATAATGTGAATGAAGATTTTTTTTTCATATAATACATTAGAGTATGTACACTACTGAAAAACAATTAAATATTTTGGGGAAAAAAGCCATTTTTGTTTAGCAAGTTGAATGTTAGCAGACTGGCTGTAAGATACATTTTAATTAATTGGTTGCCTCCATATTTTTAAGCCTGTTTTGGATCAAAATATATCTTCAGATTCAGTTTCCTCACCTTTATCCCTCTTTTCAGAGGTTCACCATCAAGAAATATCCCTGTTTTGAAGTCAAAGTTGGTAAGGTCCACAGCATTCCCAATGGATTTGAGCAGTTCAATCTTACTTCTTACTCTTTCACCTTTAGGGCTTCAAAGGGACATTACTGGTTAACAGTAACACACCGATTTATAAAGGTAAACAGTGAAGAACACAGGATGGTTACCGGCAAATAAAATTGTCAAACATACCTTAAGTAGTAGACATCTCTCTGTCCCACACTTACACCAGAACGGCGTAGAACCACTTTGCGTTTCCAGCCCTCTCCCAGAACAGGACAATCCTCCCAGCCATCATCAGAGCCGAACCGCCACTTCCTTTTCCTTTTCCTTAAAAAGAATGGGCCTATATATTTATTTGCCATAAGATGAACAGTTAACACAGCAATAATTCCACTTTACATTCATAATTTTTCTGTAATAGACAGCAAAATTATAAACCAAAATGAACATACCCCACAGCACCACCACCTCCTCCTCCTCTTCCTCGGTAGTTTCTCTCACTCCCAGCTACACTGCCACTTCTCTCACTCTCTCCAGCCAGACTTTCCATCTCAGCGTCCCTGACCCCATCTATATCCCAGCTCTGTGCATCGTCGTCGTTGTCCTCCCAGTCCTCCTCCAGAGGTTCAAACCAGTCCACAGGAGGATCATCCAGGTTTTTTACTTGCTCACTTCCGGCTTGTCCAATACTGGTGTCAGTAATGTCTCTGGTCTCTGTGCTGCTGAACAGCGGCTTGTCTTCCTCTCCTACTTTCTCCATCACTGAACAGTAGTCTTAGAAGCTGGTCTATCCCACAAAAGGCTTAAAAAGAACAATTCAACCTTTATAAACTTACAGTTCTCTCTTCAAATACCTTTAAAAAAAACTCGCTTTAATAATATTAGCAATCGCTAAAGGTTAGGTGCATAAAGTTAAACAAGTTAGGTTAAGCCATAACAGAATTTGACTGCCGGACTGGACTGCATTCTATTCCTCTGCTCCTGCTGAGAACATGTTTTACGACTAGAACAAGAAACCTTAAGTGAACGCTTCAAGTAAGTAGGTGGCTAACTACCTAGGCAATTTTATGCAGATAGCTGGATCGTTTCGTTGACGGGCTGTTCAATTAAACAACGTAGCTAACACTTACCATTTTCAGTTACACTAATTAGAACAGCCGTGTAATCTTACCTCACAGTTTACCTGTGACGGGTTTCTAAACGAGCTGGTTAGAACGCGCTGTTCATTGTGCCATGCTCAGGTTAACAGCTTATTGACCGAAGCGTCGCTTGAGCATTAGCATTAGCTAGCCAATTGTCCGAAGGTGAGCCTGGAGATGGTTACAGCAGGAACTAAGTGGAAAGTTATAGTCTTACAATAAATCGGTAACTACATTTAAACCACCAGTTTACATTATATTATAGTTCACGCATTTCACCAGCACATCCGGTAATATTTCAAAAAGACCGGAAGCGGAAATGTTTTTTGTTTGAACTCCAGGTGCCCAGTTTCTTCAGCCCGCCCTCGTCGACTTGCTACTGCGTTTTTGTTTTTTGTTTTTTCTAGTTCGAAAATTAGAACAAACAGCAATACAAAATAAAAACATACACAGATCAGCCATAACATTAAAACCACTGACAGGTGAAGTGAATAACACTGATTATCTCGTTACCAGGGGCGGCGCTAGGGCTGGGCTACCAGGGCTTAAGCCCCAAATGTTTTTAGTATCTTGGCTTGTACTCATCACTGAGTTTTCAAGCGCAGTAAAATACAGTGCTATCCATTAGAACCGCACATCTGCTCTTTGCGCATCAAACAATGGCTACGTTTACAGGCACATCAATATTCCGATATTAATGAGTCATGTAAACGCCACAATCAGATTGCCCGATTCAGATTAAGACAATCCAGTAATTCTCACCACTGGAGTATGCCTGTTGTAATCAGAAATTTGTTCCATGTAAACACCTTATTCAAAAAAAAATCAACTGAAAGGAGATATATGCGTGTGCTCAGTCCGCAAGGAATTGTGGGTGCTAACAGATTCTTAGCGAAACAGATGCTTACCCAACTCTTTCTATTTCATGTTGGTGTTATCGGGCATTTTTGATGGTGAGAGGTGTTAGAGTCCTAATTAAATTAGTATAAAAAAGTAGTAATAAAACCAAAAACTGAGCATGCTGTATAACCAACAGCAGCATCTTGCATCCCCCTGGAAATAACAGCGGGAAAGTAAAGGCACATGTGTAGATCGGCATACTTACAACAACCATATACAGGAATATTCCAACCCATATAAACATCATATTCGGAATATGCCTGCAACCTGAATATAGACCTTAAACAGAATTTGATGTGCATGTAAATGTAGTCAGTAGCTACGTTTACATGCACATCAGTATTCCGATATTAATCGGAATTTGGCAATATTCTAATTAGTATTGGGTCATGTAAATGCCACAATCCGAATGCCCGATTCAGATTAAGACAATATTCTGATTCCCCAAATTTTGATTCCCACCCCTGGAAATTTGTTGCGGTTTGACTCATCAACTTGAATTTGATAACTGTTTGTCAGCATGGTCTGAAGATGATGTGATTTGACTTTGAAACCAAAATTGAAACCATAGCATGCAATCGAGTCGGCATGAGCCAAGGAATCAGAGGAAAAACGAATTTTTTTTTTTTTTTTTGTACGGTTCAAAAGTGATCAGCATAGCTTTTTTTTTTGTACAGTTCAAAAGTTAGTAGGATAAACGAGTGAAACTTTGACCTGTTGGTGGCACTAGAGGTCTTGAAATAGTGACTCCAAATTTGCTAAGGTAACATTTTTCAGACTGTGCTCTATCTGTATACCAGAATTCAGAACTTTCTGATGTACGGTTCTATGGGCTGCCATAGACCCAAGAGCGGAAGAAGAAGAAGCAGAATAATAAATATAGCTGCAAGCAGCAAATAAGGGGTCTGAAAAGCAAAAAAATTCATGTTTCAAATCTTGTGAGCACTAGGTGGCATTGTTCAGAAACTCTGCAGGTACCCTTAAGTCATGATTGCCATAACATATACTAAGTTTGGTCTGAATACACTAAAGTGTTATGGAGGTATAGCCTCACGTCCATTTTGGCGTGTTTGCTATCAAATTCGTTTGCACGTTATTCGAGAACGGTTTGACTAATCAACTTGACTTCCATAATTTTTTTTGTCAGAATGGTCTGATTCGATTTTAGTGAAAATCAGACAAATGGTCTAGGAGGAGTTTGAAAAAGTACACTGCCCTCCAAAAGTTTGGAAACGCCTGAACAAAATAGGGTTTTTGGGCAATATCAGCATAAATCCTCTTTAGTTAGTGACCATTTTGCATTGATAATAAGGGACAACACTAGGCATCCGAGCAGTCAGTTTATTCAAACATTGACTTGATATATTACTCCAAGCCTCCTGGAGGATTGCCCAAAGATGA
>CM040994.1:9782600-9793394 GCA_022985145.1 Pangasius djambal
ACATCAGTGTGTGACCTCACCAATGCGCTTTTGGAAGAATGGTCAAAAATTCCTATAAACACACTCCTCAACCTTGTGGACAGCCTTCCCAGAAGAGTTGAAGCTGTAATAGCTGCAAAAGGTGGACCGACATCATATTGAACCCTATGGGTTAGGAATGGGATGGCACTTAAGTTCATATGTGAGTCAAGGCAGGTGAATACTTTTGGTAATATAGTGTAACATGAACATGAACATAACTGTGACAGACAAAGCCAGATGACAGACAACAGATTAATAAAGGTGAGGAATGTGTAAAAGACATTAGACACTGGATGCTTATTAACTTTTTTTTTTACTTAATTCTGACAAGACAGACGTACTTGTAATAGGACCAAATGCAGCTGGAAGTAGGCTTTCTGATTACATAATAACTCTGGATGGCCTTTCTGTTTCATCATGTGCAGCAGTAAAAAACCTTGGTGTGATTATTGACTCCAGTCTTTCATTTGAAGCTCATGTAGATAATATTACTAGAATAGCTTTCGTTCATCTCAGACATATTGTTAAGATAAAAAATATAATCACTACATAATGCAGAAGAATTAGTTCATGCTTCTGCTACTCCTAGATTGGATTATTGTAATGCCTTGCTGTCTTGATGTTTCAGTAGATGTGGAAGCTAATACCATGTTTATGAATAATCTTGCCCGGAGGTAGCATATATAAAGAAAAGACCAGTGGGGCTTGTGGAACACCAACCTAGCAGAACACCAGACTTACATTAGCATGCGTAGAGAAGTCACCATTTACATTTACAAACTGATAACGGTCAGTCAAATAAGACCTGAGCCAGGAGAGGGCTGTTCCCTTAACAACAACAACATTTTCTAGTCTATCAAGGAGTGATCCATGATACCATGATCAATGGTATCAAAGCTGCACTAAGGCCAAGCAACACAAGAAAGGAGACAACACTGAGGCCAGTAGTAGGTCATTTACCACTTTAACCAGCGCTGTCTCTGTGCTATGATGAGCTTTCCTATAGCTCATTCAATGCTGTTTGAAATACTAACAATTTAGTTTGATGCCATTTATGTTCTAATTTTTGAGTGGTCTGTTTTAAGGTGCGTGTGTGATTGTTATACCAGGGTGCTAGCTTTTTCTCTCTAATTATTTTTCTTTTAAGTAGAGCTACCTTATCTAGCGCGTAGCGGAACACTCATTTCTTCAGTCATTTCTTCAGCATCAGACGGTGATCCAATCATGGTTGGTAAATCTGGGAGATTACTGACAAAACTCTGCGCAGTAGCTGACGTGAATGTATGTTTGACGCAGTAGCATGGCAAGGTGCACATATTATGATGCGTATGGAGATGCGTAGCTGCAGACTGGTCAGAATGCCCATGCTGACCCCTGACCATCACCAAACACACCTATAATGGGCACATGAGCATCAGAACTGGACCATGGAGCAATGGAAGAAGGTGGCCTGGTCTGATCACATTTTCTTTAATACCATGTGGATGGCCGGGTGCGTGTGTGTCGCTTACCTGGGAAGAGATGGCACCAGGATGCGCTGTGGGAAGAAGGCAGAGGCAGTGTGATGCTCTGTGTAATGTTCTGCTGGGAAACCTTGGGTCCTGGCATTCATGTGGATGTTACTTTGACACGTACCACCTACCTAAACATTATTGCACACCAAGTACACCCCTTCATGGCAACGGTATTCCATAATGACAGTGGCCTCCTTCAGCAGGATAATGAGCTGTGCCACACTGCAAAAATTGTTCAGAATTGGTTTGAAGAACATGACAAAGAGTTCAATGTCTTGACTTGACCTCCAAATAACTGCAGATTTCAAGCCGATCGAACATCTGTGGGATGAGCTGGACAAACAAGTCTGGTCCGTGGAGGTCCCACCTCGCATCTTACAGGACTTGAAGGATCTGCTGGTAACATCTTGGTGCCAGATACCACAGCACACCTTCAGAGGTCTTGTGGAGTCCATGCCTCGACGGGTCAGAGCTAATTTGGCAGCACAAGGGGGACCTACACAATATTAGGCAGGTGGTTTTAGTGTTATGGCTGATCGGTATATATATATATATATATATATATATATATATATATATATATACTGTATATATACTGTATATATATACTGTATATACTGTGTGTGTATTATATGTTCCTTATATGTATCATGCTTATAGCCACCAGGTCATTATGATGCTTTTGATCAAATGATCAAAAGCATCATAATGACCTGGTGGCTATAACAGGTTAGTATCCGTGAGTGTATCAATAACAGTAGGTATGTCGTGTTTGGTATGTGTGTGATCGCTATTGAATTTCCTGAGGGTTGGTATAATGTGAATTTGAGTACAATGTATTACATGCATGTTACCAAATTCCTGACCAAAGTACTAACTTAACCTTGTGGAAAGTTAGAAAAGGCCTGTATGCTAATTAGTGTCAGAGGAGGAGAATGCAGTTTACACCCTGCCCCAAGTTCCTGCTGATTGGAGTGAAGACTTTGGGGTCAGCCCATCTGGAAACGGTTAAAACACTAGGAGACACAAAGGAAACTCTGAGTCTCGTTCATCCATATAGCAAGAGGTCTCTTAACAACTTCAGAGTCTCATCCAAAACATCTTCGGGAGTGAGTCTCTACCAACATCTTCAGGGAGCTGTCTTCCATCAACATTTCCGAGAGAGTCTCATCCATCCATATCGTGAGAGGTCTGCTTTAACACCTTCAGAATCTCATCCACCCATATCGCGAGAGGTCTCTTTTAACATCTTCAGAGTTGTTGTCACCAAACTACTCCAGGAGAGTTCTCTTCAACTAACAGCTCACGAGAGTCTCTATCCACATCTGAAGGAAGTCCCATCAACCAAGAGCTTTAGAAGTTCTAGCCCATCGTCATCACGAGGAGATCACGCCTGCTCCAAGACTCTGCATCCAGACTGATTCCTGAAAACCCTCCAACTCCAGCCTTTGCACCGCTGTAAACCACTCATCAAAGTTTCGCAACCCACCTACGAGACTCCGCCGGGTTCGCGCCTCATTGTTTATCATCCTCATTGGTCTTTTGAGAAGCTACATAAGGCCAACCAGACTGCCGCCCAATCAACATTGCCACCACTCAACGAGGGAATCCCTGGCAACACAAACGCAAGTATAGTACCTCCAGATTCTTGCTGAACTGGCGCATTTAATATAAAGTTTAACGTCATTCTAAACGAAGCGAAGATTAAATTAAACTGATAAGTTGATGGTTCCTTCAGGTCATGGTCTGAGAAACTGCTAGAAACTCGGGATTTCATTCACTCTCTTTTCAAGCCATTTTCACCCCTGTTTACGTGTGTGTCTGTATGTGTGCGTTTAAGGTTCAAGGTTCTTTATTTGTCACATACATTACATACATGTGATGTATTAATGCAGTGAAATGTTTTTCCTTAGTGCCTCGTCCCACAGTGCAACTGTGATACATAAAACAGCATATAATAGAACAGAATATAATAAAAGCCGAATATGATATATGAATAAAATAGAAAAATAAAATAGAATAGACTCTATTAGACCAAATATAGATAAATACAAATACATATTTGTAAAAATATGTAGAAAGTGTTTAGCAGCTTGAAAAGAGGAATCTTAACAGCTTTTTGAGGATGTAGTGTGCAAAAGATGCAAGAGTTTTTGTTTGTCCATAGTGCAACCAATTGTGTGTGTGTGTTTGTGTGTGAGGTAGTTAATATGCAGACTTCTCAAGTGTCCTCAGTAGCCAGATTGCCTGAGGGTAGAAACTCCTCCTGAGTCTCTCTGTGTTGGTCCTCAGGATCCGGAAGCGCTTCCCTGATGGGAGCACTGATAAGAGTTGTGTGTTAGATTAGTTTCTGTGTTTTAGAACAGTAATAAAGTCTCATCTGATTTTTAAAAGCAAGTGTCTTGTGTTTCTGTGCTTATAATTTACTGCCAATAATTTACACCAGATCTTAAAAATCTCTTTATCAAGAACTACCTACCTCTCGTGAATAAAATTGTGACTGACCTGTCTAAGTGGTGTTCATTACTGATTTCTCATTTTAGTAGATTTCAAATTAATGTTCTTCTATGGCTTCTTTATTTATTTTAGTAAAGTCTGATGTTTGAATACTTTTGCAAACCACAGTATGTGTAATTAATCATTTAATTCTTTTGTCTAGTATAATGTAAATGCATGATTAACAGTACACATTTCAACATAATGGTATCATGTACAGGATACATGCACTTACAGTGCAGATCATGAGTAGTTGGAAATAAATATGTTCTATAACTGTCATATTAATAATGTCAAAGTCAAATTTGAATATTCATTGATTGCTTCATATCCAATTATGTGCAACTCTTGGGCCACCACTTTAAATTTGTTCTGGACACACCACACAGGAGCAAGCTCAGCAATGTGATGAGAGATTTACTGCAGAACAAATGTTTTTTTATTCTCATAATGATTCCGTAATAATGAAATGACATTTAATTATATTGTTAAGTTGCATACTGTACTAAACAGTTTGATAGTACACCACTGGTGTCACAATTATTTAGGTGCCTTATGCGGTTTGGGACACATCCCTGAACACTTACTGAATGCGCTTCGACTCGGTACTCCCAGCCGCAAGATTAATCTCTGCACCTTGCAATTGTATTTTTCTACCAGAGAGAGTGAAATTTAAAAAAATTTTCATCTGTTTAATGTGGTGAAGCTGGTCCTGGAAGCAGTCTTTACAAACCCAAGCTGGACAACTATCCAAAAGCAGTAACCTCAAAAATGACACCATTTGAAGCACAACATTTCTCAAAGCGCCAATTTATTTTTGTTCTTTCACACAATATAGCCACACTTTGCATCATAAATAAAAATAGAGCACCAGACACAGAGGATAAATGAGATCTATAAGTTGTAGAAAATGGTTTTAGTACTATCAGTTCCACCCACATGACGACATTAATAAACAATACAAAATAAACTCCACTGATTACAACACAAGGGGTAGAGAGGAGGTGTAACTCGGCGCATCGCTATCTGTCTTTGTTGCTGCGTAAATCCGTGGTCAGAGGATCATGCTGAATGGTTTGGTGCAACATGAGGGCTAGCAGCCCTGCTCTGTTAGTCATCGCTGTTCTTACGTTACGTTCCTGTTCAAACAGCTCATCCAACTTGTACCACTGATTTAAAAAAAGACAACGAAACATTAAAATAAGGAGAAATAGTGCTATTCTTGAAAGCAGTACACAGGTGCTTTAACACACCTAATTACAGTGCACAGGCAGAGTATAATTAGGTAGGTGTAACGTTTGACCCACCACTCGAACACGCTCGAGGTCTACTTCTGCTCGTCTGAGTTTCTCCCAGCAGTAGTGTCTGTTGCATTTGCGCTTAGACATTCTGCAGTACTCTCCTGTTGGCTCAAAGACATTACGCACTAGAGGACATCCACACACTTCATCCACTGGCACCTGCAAGAGAGACAGAAAACAAGGAAATGATGCAAGGCTTTTTAAAAATTTTATTTTATTTTTTTTTTAAACGGACACTCCAGCCAAAATCCAAAATTTAACCACTGACACATACACCGTTCAGCCATAACATTAAAGCCACCTACCGAATATTGTGTAGGTCCCCCTTATGCTACCAAAACAGCTCTGACCCATTGTGGCATAGACTCCACAAGACCTCTGAAGGTATGCTGTGGTATCTGGCACCAAGAAGTTACCAGCAGATCTGTAAGTTACGAGTTGGGGCCTCCATGGATCAGACTTGTTTGTCCAGCACATCCCACAGAGGCTCGATCGGATTGAGATCTGGGGAATTTGGAGGCCATGTCAAAGACCTTGAACTCTTGTCATGTTCATCAAACCATTCCTGAACAATTTTTGCAATGTAGCAGAGCGCATTATCCTGCTGAGAGAGGCCTCTGCCATTAGGGAATACCAGTGCCATGAAGGGGTGTACTTGGTGTGCAGCAATGTTTAGGTAGATGGTACGTGTCAAAGCAACATCCACACGAATGCCAGATCCCAAGGTTTCCCAGCAGAACATTGCCCAGAGCATCACACTGCCTCTGCCAAGTTGTCTTCTTCCCATAGTGCATCCTGTTGCCATCTCTTCCCCAGGGAAGCAACGCGCAGACACTCGGCCATCCACTTGATGTAAAAGAAAACGTGATTTATCAGACCAGGCAACCTGATGCTCACATGCCCATTGTAGGTGCTTTTGGCAGTGAACAGGGTCAGCATGGCTACTCTGACTGGTCTGTGGCTACGCAGCAAGCTGTGGTGCACTGTGTGTTCACTGTGACACCATTCTATCACAGCCAGTAGTAACTTTTTCAGCTGTCACCGGTTCACTGGTTGTCCTTCCTCGGACCACTTCTGGCAGGTACTAACCACTGCATACCGGGAACACCCCTCAAGACCTGCCGTTTTGGAGATATTCTGACCCAGTTGTCTAGTCATCACAATTTGGCCCTTGTAAAAGTCGCTCAGATCCTTACGCTTTCCCATTTTTCCTGCTTCTAACACATCAAATTCAAGAACAGACTGTTCACTTGCTGCCTAATATATCCCACCCCTTGACAGATGCCACTGTAATGAGATAAGAAATGTTATTCACTTCACCTGTCGATGGTTTTAATGTTATGGCTGATCGGTGCATGTACACAATCATCCCTACTCGCATCTTATAGTGATGATGCAACTGGCTCTGTAGCAATATTTCCCGGCTTGAATTATGCATCATGGAGGTGGGCACAAAATTTGAAAAACTACAATGGTTATGGTGGATATTTGGGTGGGAGAGAAATGGGGAGAGGAGGAGGGAATGCAGTGTTCACTAGATAATGGTATATTCAGCAATGCCTTTGCTTTGTAAGTAAATTATTGTGATGGAGCAAATGGATTACCCAAGCAACATAAATGACTCAACGGATGAGGATTTTTTGAGGTACTGCCACATAGTAATATCCATCCAAAATATACAGACAAAAAACTGCACCAGTGAGAAGAGCTAAAGGAAGCAAGCAGAGAGCAGCTGTAGGTCTTTACCCTGAGCCAACTGAAGCTAGCAACAACACATGTAGCTACCATTACTATTATACTAACTAGTAGTTACATGGGTGAAGACAAGAGTTTGTTAGCAGACTCTTAGCAACTACCTCTTCTATCTCAGTACAACTCTTTTTTTCTGGGCATGGTGCTTCTCTGCTCTTCATTTTGTACTAAATACAGACAGAATCGCTGTTTAGCACTCCGCTTTCAAATTTGTTTCATAGTCATCCGGTTTGTAGTGCTGCCGACACACTTGTAAATATCCATAATGTTCGGTGGTGTAGAAACCTCATTTATAAACAAAAGAATGTGATTAGGACAGCCTTGTGATTAGCATGATTCTAACGGGGATATTCTTCCTTCAACCTTCTTCTATTGGCTTGGAAAGGTATCCGATTAGATATTATGCAGCATGTGACATTTTAGAAGAAAAGGAGGGGGAAAAATAAATAAATAAAAAAAAATAAAAATAAAAAATCGCACTTGCTGTCCTTCTTTTTGCAAGTGAGGCAGGCTCTTCCTGTTTTAGGATCTTCAGAGTGATGAGCAAAGTGTTATTGCTAATGGTTACAACCCCTCCCTCTGGTCACAGAGAGTCAGACAGACAGTCAGACACACACACAAACAATTACTCTTAGATTACGGGACTAGGTTTTCACCTTGGGGTCTCTGGAATGTTCTGGACACAAAACCTGAAGCCTCTTGCAGTAGGTTTTACTTTGAGGGTTATACACGTCACAGAAGAGTCTTGTTGCCCTGGTAACACAATAAACAGTTTATTTGTTAACAACTCGAGACATAATATTTAAATGTATTTCTTTAAATAAATTTTTAATGCATAAATAATCTTTCTTACCCTTCTATTCGTGTTGGGAAAATAGAACCAAAGGATGTCTGGCTTTCATACTGAAACATAAAAATGTTGTAAAACATCTAGCATGCTTTTAACATTTGAGTAACACAAGAATGTCTGAGACTCTCGATATCTGGAGAGTCACAGAAACAGAAGGCTGAGGTGAAGGAACATTTGAGCAGATTTAAAGACTCTATATTCACCTTAGCATAACACCTCTCCATGTGTCTCATTGCCACCTTAGGGTTAATGGGGTGACTGCAAGATACACAAAAAATCTGGAGATCTGTGTCTTCACTCTCTGTTTCGTTCACCTGCAGAGAGACACAGAATACAGGCATCATTGCTAATGCTTTCTTAACCAAAGAAATGCTTCTACAGTACCACTGGACCAGTGACTTCCCACCTCCTCATCCTGCTGAACCACTTGCTGTTTGGCTTTAGCGATGATTCCCTCCAGCTCATGAAAGCGGCGCTCCATTTCAGCAAGGCGCATGCGAGCAGCCTGCTGTTCCTTACGAATTCGCTCCAGTTGCTTCCTGCCCTGCTCCTCAGCGATGCATGGACTCTGCTGCCACTGCTGGATACGCTGTGGAAGAATCTCATAGATCCGGCTGCCAAACCAGCAAGCACACAAACCAGATCATTTTGTAGTTATGTGGAAGGTACATTTAGAGATGATGAAGGGTGTCTTTAAAAGAAATTTTAAACATGCATAAATAACAATGGGGGACAGGACCCACTTGGCTGCTAGCTTCATGCCACAGTCCTCTGAGCAGTATTTTGAGTTGGGACGTGCCACTTCAATACAGCTAGGGCCCAAGCACTGGTGCAAGTCTCCGGTGTAACGGCCATCACTTCTATCATTGTGCCTTGTACGGTCTTTATGCTTCTGTTTTTGCTTGTGCCTGCGAGAATCCTTCTGGAAAGGGACAATTGCAGAGCAATGCACTGAAGACCATGACCAAGAATAAAGTTGTAACACATGCATGTTCAGTAACACAACACTTGGTTTTTGTACCTTTTTGTCAAATTTCTTCTCTCGACGCTTAACATGCTTGACTTTTATAGCTTTCTTGCACTGGGCAGGGATGTAAACAGGACCTTCTTCATCCTCACTGCCCCATGGCTACACAAGAGTGACAAAAAGCAAGAAGCTAAAAACAGTTACATAATGCTGTAAAAAAAAAATAAATAAATAAAATAAAAATGCTTTTGATCACTGACTCAGAGTAACTTGAATTTCACCATTGTATTACCATATTCTGGTCCTTGTATCGCGAGTACAGCTCCATCTCACCATCATTATAATCATCTGAATATTGCCTGTCTCTGTGCATCCTATTTTCTGTCCTCTCATGCAAGAAAAACTCCTCATCTCGAACACGCAGCATTTTCTAAAGAGATCGCATTTAAAGAGACATAGCATTTAAGACATACAAATACAAACACGGTAACTGATGTGAAGCACCATTTTTACAGAGCGCGCCTGCTGCTTTGTCTGTGGTCATCAAGCTCACATTACCTACAGCCGGGTGACAAATTAAAGAAAAATCCTGAATAAATGAGTGGAACAACATAAGTGCAGATGCTTCCACACAGATGTGCTACATTATACAATTAAGCAATTACCTTCCTATTGTGCTGAGTGGTATGTTTTTTATTTTTGGATCAAGATGACAAGAGCAAAATACCATAGTTCCCCTGAAAGAAGGCTGAGAGGTTTCTGAGTGGCACAACAGAAATGCATTCACCCTAACACTGGGAGAGTGCAAGTTGGAATCCTGACAACGCCACAGTCTGTGTCCGAGAACCAAAAGAGAAAAATTGACCGTGATCTGGGTGGGCGCTCTGCCGCGTACACGAGGTGCTTCACATCTTACAACAGCACAAATAATCAACTTACTCATAGCAATTTACGCAATTACCCTTGCACGAACTACACACTGCCGCAGTCTGCATTTTTGCCGGATTTTGTTTGGGCCCCCAAATTTTTTCATGTCCTTGCAGAAGTCACACTGTGCACAGTCCTCAGTACGTCTGCACGGTTCACACTCACCACACATGCGTGCAGAACGTTTCACCTGTAACAACAAACTTTCCTGTCATTTATGTAATTGCAAATAAATATATGGGTATTTAACAGGTGTTTTAAAGATATACGAGAAACTTTATTAACAGACAGGTCACAAGAACAACACAGGTAAAAGCTGTGAACACTCACTTTAGATCCACGGCGCTTATCAAGTTTGAAGTCTGGAGCACTGGATCGTTTTTCAACTCTCTCTGGTTCAACCTCTTTCTCACGTGATTTTTTTGACCGGTATTTTAATTCAAGTGAGGGATCCATTTCTGTCAGTTAGAGAAACACTCATTATGAATGTAGTTCTATTAACCCTGGATAATCCCCAGGGGCTGTGAGAATTATGAAGTTTCATGTGGAACAGTATTTGCAATAAATATTTATAATAAGTATTTGCCATCATGTATCCATCTTTTCCTAGGACCTTCTTACTGAGCTGGCTCTGAAAGAACCCTAGCAGTTTTCTATTACACACATAATTAGCCTTCCATTTCACCCATTCTACATGCTAGAGCAATGAGAATCATCTGTATAAAATGCCACCATATCATGAGGAAACCCTGACAGGTGATGGAAGTGACTGCCACACTCATGGCACTGCGAGCATACAGCGATCGCTAGCAAAAAAGCAGGTTTTAGAGACATGCATTTCAGTTCTGCACAATTAATAGGCTTGTAAAGAGAGGCTTTAAAGGAGTCCAACACTAGCAGTTTGACTGATAAAGACACTCGCTCAGCTGTGAAGAATGTTATATGCTTTTTATTGTTTAAAAAAAA
>CM040994.1:9793494-9806594 GCA_022985145.1 Pangasius djambal
AGCCATGTCATACATCAAAACAATCGCCGCAATGAGCACAAGTGGAATCAAAAAACTACCGCAACATAAGCATGTGAAATATCAAAACACTCGGTTGCATGAGGAGAATTGCGTTATGGGTATTCTAGTGACATCACGTGCATGTCCCGTGACACCATGTGCATGTAAACCCCCAGAATAAATGGAATCACAAAACTACAAAAACATAGGCATGTGACATAACGAAACGGTCAACTCAATGAGGAGAACTGCATTGCATAGGTATTCTCGTGACCGCAAGATAGACATGTAACACATCAAAATGCATCATATCACATCATATGGAGACCTGTCTAAACTTGCACAAAGTAAGGAAAAAAGGCACAGACTTTTTTTTAGGTCAGGGCAGTAGCAATCACGACCAAAGGTCAAAGTAGCAGCAGACAACTCCATAGGTCACAGCAGTAGTGGCAGCTGCAGCAGCAATGCCACCCAACTCTACATTCTTATCTATTTCTTAAAACTGACATTGCCTTCAGATTTCAAATCGATAACTATTTGAAGCTTTCAAATCGGCTTTGTCAAGCCAACATCAAAATTTGTCATGACAAACTTTACCTATGTAGTTATTATAGACCCAACATTTTAAAATGCTACTCCTCCCACAGCTTTCAAGCTACATGCACCAAACGCACCACAGACCTTCACCCTGTTCTGACTTAGTGTTTTCCCATTATGGAAGCTCAAATTAGCCAAAATTCCCAACTGACTTTCACTGAAAATTTCTGACTGTTATAACTCATTGAGCTTTCAAGCTACTTCCGCCAAATTCAGCAGAGTCCCTCAAGCTGCTCAGCCCGATCATGCTCTATTTTTTTCTAACTGATTGGACTTAGAGTTTTCCCATAGTGGACAACCAAAAATCCCAAAAAACTCCCATTCATTTAGACTGACAATGTTCAGAGCCTGGCTCATAATGCTCAAGATTTCAAACTCCAACTGTCAAAACACACACACACCTGTGCACACAGCCTGAAGCCCCTCTTCTCTACCTCTCACTCTGTCAATGTACCTGTAACAGAGACTCTCACTTCATCTATTTTTCTATCAATCTACTAGTAGTGCACACACACTCTCTCTTTCCATATTTTTTCTATCAGTCTACCTGTATCTCTCTCATTCCATCTATACTTGTGTCACATGCTCACTCCATCTGACTTTCTACATGTATCATTCTACTTGTCATCTACCTTTCTACCAGCAACTGTCTGTCTGTCTTTGTCTGTCACCCTTTCTTTCTTTCAACATCAAACTATCTTCAAGCTTATGAAACAGTTTCAAACTTTCAGACTGGCTTAGTCAAGCCAACATCAAAATTTGTTGTGAGGAACTTTGCCTATCTAGTTGGGTTTGAAGTGTTAAAACTTTCAATAAAATCCTTGCACTATGGCATAGTGAATTTCCTCACACTCAGACAATATTGAGTCTAGAGTTTAATGCGGTGGTTTTCTTGACAACAACTTCTGGCTAAACCTTGTAGGTTAGTCCAAAGTGGAGAAAACTCATAGTGGGAAAAAAACACTGACAGGGAACACAGCAGAGAAAATGAGGGGTGAACAAAGGATAACCCGACTCCAGTACCACTGGTGTGTATTAGAGGATCCACCCAACTCTGCAGAGAACAGGACATGGTACATTCAAAGAACACATCAGACCATGCTAACAGCACTAGTTAAAAGCCTGCCAGTTGGTACTTCAGAGCATAGATAGCTCCAGAGGTTGTACATGCACATGAGGTGAGAAGGTTCTCATTAATTACATCTAGTGTCAGTTTTGGAAGGTCTCGGTATGCACACCCAAGAAAATTATTGTTAGTGCCCCTGACAATTAAAAGGGGTAGTAAAGAACCTTATATTTACCGTACCTCACCTAGCTTTATGTTAAGAGCTTTTCCAGCCATTCTAAAAAGGTAGCAATCATCTTGCAAACAAGTGACTATGTTGTGATCCTTTTAACTGAACAGAAGAGGATGGGCTACTTACCCTGACACTGCTGGCAATACCACTCTCTGATACCCTTGGCCATTTTCTCAGTCACGTTTATACAATGTCCATGGAACCACTCATTACAGTTATCACAGCCACTGCAGACACAAGACTGAGTAATCTAGTGCAAAAGACAAAATAAACATGTACACAGGCTGCAAACTGCACTAAGGTAAACTGCACATTGATCTCACATCATAAAACAGTTGATATCTGGTTTCCGACAGATGCAGTATAGAGGTGGTTTCTCCTCTTCTATACTGTTGTCCACTGCTCTCACTTGGTCCATATCTGACACCTCACTATCCTTAGGGAAGGTAAACAAAACACAAACGTCTAAGGATTATTACTGAACTAGTATAGTACAAAATGTACAAAAACAGGATAATTAATTTCTTTCTTGCTCTGCCTTAACTGGGATGATTTTCAAAGCAAAGCAGTCAGCTTGTTTAAGGTGCTTTCACATCTCAGTCTAAATAGTATACACAAAATTAGGGCTGCACAATATATAAAAATTATCGAAATATCGCAAAGTAGTATCTATAACGGAATGATTTTAATACTTCAAAAAGTTACGAACAATTTAAAGTTTTATGGCGATGCAGACAGCAGAGATTGTTTTCTTTTCCTCAAAAGAACATGAAACATTTATGGTGGTTATGTCATTTTCAGTTTTTAAATATATAAATATATATGTATATAATTTAAATTGATTTTACATACTATTAGCATTATAGTACCGCATGTCGCATTATTTAACAAGTTATCGCATATCGCGTTTTTCTTCAATATCGTGCAGCCCTACACAAAATGTACACTATTTATACTCTGCACACAATTAAGCAAACCCAAAAACAAATAATTAAGCAAACTGAAAACAAAGAAACATTGGCTGAGGCTGAAAACCTTCTCATAAAGGTTTTTCATTCACTGGGCAGAAAAACAGCAATGTAGATTGTTGTTAAGGTCATTATTTTATACACAGATTTTTAAATGTTAAATCAGTGAGACGCAAATTACACTACAACAGTGGAATCAGTCACCCAGCCTGGAGCACTCCTCGTGAGAAGAGCGTGTAAAAAATTACTTCTAATTATACAACAAGGAAATGACTCAAAACTATAGACTAATTCACATGGAAGATTTTTTTTTTCCACACAAAAGATATTTTGTTGTAGAACCTGTCTTGTTAACTGTGGTTAGCACACTTACCATCGGCGCTAATTAGCTGCGGATTTACGCAAGGCGGCTTATTCGTTTAAAACACTCTCCAGCCAACGGTCGTCTTCTAGTTTTAGTTTGGTTGTAAACTTAAAAACTGTTGAGCTATTCTTTATACCGAAGCATAGGAATATGAGTTAATAAAAAAAAAAAAAGAAAACAACGCAACGCTAACACAACGATTAAACGTTCTTCTTCTTCGAATTGAGGGAATATTACAACGTCATGGAGTATTACCGCCACCTACAGGATCATTATTAAAACACATAATCCCCAAACACAAGATACATTTTTGAAACCATACGGTGGCCCTAAAGTACAAAACACTATAACAAAATAAAAACGCAGCAACAAATAAAATAACACAACAGAAAAATCAAAAACACAGCAACATTACAGTATCTCAAAACGGAAAGGGCAGGACCTTATTGAACATCACGTGCTCGTTTCTGATTGGACACGGGGTATGACTATCAAAGTGAAAAGGAACTATGCTTTTTCAGCCTGCTATCTATCTTATCAGCAAGCTATCTTAGCCTAGCGAAAACGGTTGAATGATTTAAGTTCTGCTGTTTCACAAATTGAAATGTTTTGCCCTTATTGTGGCAAAAGTTTTGAAACCGTTCCAAGCCTCACTGCGGTTAAGCCAGCCGCTTTTCCTGAAACCACGGCTAAACTAGCAGCACGTAAACTTAGATGGGCGCGGCTTTTAGGCACTTAGCGGTAATAGCGCCGAATTCAGAAAGCGCGCGTCCAGAAGCTCATACACAACCAGAGCAGCTTAACCTTTTAGAAAACGAACATTTTAAATAAATCAGTAACAAAACAAACTTAATAGCGCTTTCTGTGATGTTCAATAAGCACCTACCCTTTCAGTTTTGAGTTAATGTTTTTTTGGCTTGTTAAAGTGTTTTGCACTTCTCTGCCACCGTAAAAAAAAAAAATCATCCATGTGTTCACGTTTAAACTGAAAAAAAAAGAGAAAAAAGTTTATATCATATTCTGAAGAAATGTGGCTCACCCTTTGTCAAGACCGACTGAAAGCCATTATTAATGACATATTTTTTAAATAACATTTTATATTTCTTGCAGTAGCATATATTTATTATTATTAATCATCATCAATCTCAAAAATGATATGCACACGGTACACTAAGAATCTCTAGTCTGCATACTGAGTAATGTTCTATTTTTCACTGTCTACATTATTCACCTGATTATTAAGATGCTTCATTAAAAACATTTAATGCATATAAAATCCATCATTTAATCATACTTGTGGGGGTGTTTCATGCATCCTTTATATCCGTTCACCTTTCCTCGCTCCTCTATCTTGAAAATGATTAAATGATATATTCTAAATATCTGTAAATGATTTGGATTAACTTAATTTTGTTCAAGTAGAACATCTTATGTATACATGCATCATGCATCATGCATCAAATATGTGTAAAAAAAAAAAAAAAAAAAATCTAGCCTAAACATGTCTTTTTTTTTTACCTCACAATTTTCAAGTTCAACTTCCTGTTTGATGATGACCACATCCCCTTATATGATGCCACATGAACTGAGTCATGTTAATTCTATCAAGCAGTTCCACTGTATGGGCTCAGTAAGTTTTGACAGTCACTTATCAGACAAGAAAATAAATTCTGCTAAGTTTAACTGTCCCAGTTTGCCGGAATAAAAAAACAGAATAATAAAAAAACATAGTAAAATATATATTAATAATAATAATAATAATAATAATAATAATAAAATTTATTAAACATGAACAGCACAAGCGTTCAATATTTCGATACTAGCGTTTTGACAAAACTGTACTGCCATTAGATAAGATTATAATGATATATATAAATAATTATAATAGAATAACAAGTCTATTATCATGTGTTAAGAAATTAAAGGTAAGAAGATAAGTTGTGCGCATGCGCAGCGGAAGTCGCAGTGGAAGAGGACAGGAACAACGCTTCAACAAAAACCTTGCCGGTACAGCTTCTTAATGAAAGACTGTTTTGTTTAGAATACTGTCCTGGCACATTCTGTCCTGAAGATGCCTTCCCTAGACAGTAAGTTGACTAAACTAATGCACCTGCGAGGTTAAAAAAAGTCTCTGTATTTTAGGTATCACGTACGCTAGCTAGATAGCTAACTAGTTAGCCTGTGAAGGTGTAGAGAGAATCTGCGGTTCTTAATTTTAACCAGTAAAATAAACAGGGGTTTGTACACTGGAGGAGATGTTTTCTGTATTTCAGTATTCTATATCTATTTTAGCTCGATTTTCATCTTCATCTATCTGTCAGTAGAATGTATACTGATTGACTATGTCGTACATATGAATTGTCATTCTTCACTTTTTTTTCTTGGCAGCTTTACTAGTTTATGAATTTAAAAGCATTTGTTTAAGAAATATTTCTCCTTCGTTTTCTCAGTACATGTTATGTTTACATGAATAAGGGGAATCAGAGTGAATATGAATAAGATGGAGGCGACGGACTCACCTGTTATCACGTCTTTACATCAGAGCCATAAAAATGAAAGGCAATCTGAAAATAATTTAGACAGTATTTCAGAGGTGGAACATCTCATGACTCTCCCAAGAATGGAAAGAGGTAAAGAGACAAAGCTGATAGACACTTCTTCAGAAGACAGTTTAAACCCAAAATATCTTCCTGTGGACATTCAGAAAGAAGAGACTGTAGTGTTTGATGTATCAGAAACTGGTAAACCATCGGAGGACAATGGCCATGAAGACTCGAGTGAATTTGTTGTGGCCATGTTAGCTCGAGGAAAGCTGGAAGAGCAGGGTGTGTGCACAAAGAGAATTTCATCCCCTCTCTCAGAAACTCCCCTAGAGGCTTCTTCTCACTGGGACGAGGATGTGACTGCAGAGAGCTGGAGACAGCACCGGAAGCATGTGTTTGTTCTGAGTGAGGCCGGGAAACCCATCTACTCTCGCTATGGCAGTGAGGAAGCCCTCTCCTCCACCATGGGTGTCATGATGGCTCTGGTGTCCTTCATTCAGAGTGGGGACAATATCATTCGTTCTGTCTACTCAGGTACTGACCTTCTACATGGAGTGAAATTAATCAATGCAACAGTCATAAATCGATTATTATCAAATAAAAAGAAAGTTGGTATGTAAACAATATTTAAAAATTACTGTGTAAATCATTTAATGGGCTATCAAGGTTTTTTGCATGTAACTCTGATACTTAAGGTATCAGAGTTATCCTCCTCTACCTCAATATCATTCGCATATTAACTATAGGCCTTCCCCAGATTCTGAACAAAGTTGATCACATATCGAACACGGGCTACTAAATCAAATCACATTACATTATATTGTATCATAGCAGATTCAGTGGTATCAGATATCAAATCTTTGCCTTTGCATCATATCTTGTGGGACAGCAAGTGATTTTATTTTAAATGATGCTGCTGTTTCTTCTTCAACTGTTAATTGCTGTTTTTAACCCTTCTATCTGACACTCTTGTGCTATAGATGAGCATACAGTGGTCTTCATGCAGCAGGGGCCTCTGGTGCTTGTCTCTGTCTCTAGCACCCGTCAGTCCGAGCAGCAGCTACGCAACGAACTGCTTTATGTCTACAACCAGATTGTGAGCATGCTCACCCAAGCCAGCATCACCCGCATCTTTGAGCACAAGAAGAACTACGACTTGCGCCGATTGCTAGCTGGCTCAGAGAAGATCCTAGACGGTTTACTGAACTTGGTCGACTTTGACCCTAGTTTCTTGCTCTCAGCCGTGCACTGTCTACCTATTGCCTCTTCATTCAGGGACTCTCTTAGCCAGATACTTCAGAAAGCCATCACTCCCAACCTAGTTTTCTCTATCCTCATTGCCAAGAATCAGCTGCTCACCATTGCGCAGGAGAAGATGGTGATTGAGGATGCCAAGCTGGATCCCTCTGACCTTCACCTCCTGCTTAATCTTATTGGTGCCTCCTCTGCGTTCCAGGCCGGTGAGATCTGGACCCCAATCTGCCTCCCCAGCTTTAACCCTGACTGTTATTTTTACACCTATATATCCTACCTGGACCCACCTGAGTGCACCGTGTGCCTGCTGCTGCTCTCCACGGACAATGAGGCATTTTATGCAGTGGCAGAGTGCAAGAGGAAGATTGAGGAAGCCATGCAGGCCCAAAATGCTTTGACTTCCATTGCCAAAGCTCAGTCCTACAGTGTTAGTCAGGTGGGAGTGTCTGATCTCCGGCACTTTATGTACAAGCCTTTTGATGTTCCAGACAACCACCATCAGTTAACACAGTTCACCAGGTAAACTCAACTGAAGTGACATAAAAACACCAATTATTCATTTTCAGTTTCTTCTGCAGACACATTGAAAGCAGCACAGGGTCTAGTTTACTCTTGCCAATGAATAACTTATAAAACAAGCTTGAATATGTCAGAACATTTTTTCAGTACTTTGTGTGGACCATACATCTCTCATTATTGTAAACTATTTTTCAGTGTTTTTGTTGGCATTAGAAGTGTGGCACTTACTCATGGAGTCATGTGAAATACAGTATATGGCAATAAATTTGTGGATACCATAGGTGCTTTTTGAATATTCCATTCCAGACTTAGTCCTCCTTTGCTGTCATAATAAGCTCCACTCTTCTAGGAAGCCTTTCCACTAGATTTTGGAGTGTGGCTATAGGGATTTGCTCAGCCACAAGAACAATAGTGATGTCTGGCACTGATGTCTGCTGAAGAAGCATGGGGCACTGTCAGCGTTCCAGTTCAGACCCCTTAGTTCCAGTGAAGGGAATTTGTAATGCTACAGCATACAAAGACATCCTTTACTTGTGGCAACAGTTTGGGGAAGGCCCACATATGGGTGTGATAGTCAGGTGTCCATATAGTATGGCCATATAGTGTATTTGTAATTTTATATTATTTTGTGTCCTCCTGCACCACTTTCCTGCTTTTGGGATTATATTTTCCAGAAATTCCTGAAGAGGATTTTTTTTTTTTGTATCTGACCTTTGAGCAGCATTGGAATGTGTCCTGTTCCACTTCAATGTGCCTAGCCATAATCACATGAATTTTACAATTTTCAAATTTTCAAACTGTACAAAAATTAAAGACACATCACTTCTTAATTTGTACATTTCTGTGGTTAGTTACCACGATGACTTTATTGAGAGCTGTCTCCTTGTCACAAGATTTTAGTTTTATCCAGGCTGTACTATACCTTTTGGTGGTTGAACTGCAAATTGAACACATTTTCTAATGCTAATGCCAGTAATTCTATATAAAATGGAGACAGATTAACCGCGGTTTTCTAAGCGTGTCCTGTGCACTTGGATCACATTTCTGTTTGCTTGTGGCTCTTAGCCCAGAGATGGAAGCTCCTTACGACAATGAGGAGGAGAAGATGAGGCTGCTGGACCTTTACAGAGATATGCATGGCCGCATACACAGCGATTCACGTCCGCTTAAACTCATCTACCATGTGGCAGCACGAGAGACCCTGCTGGCCTGGGTATGATGTCACTGATTATTAACAATTACCCGAGTCCTGCAACATACTGGTCTTGTCTGGATGCTTTTATGCAGTTGTTGGTTTGCTTTTTCATCCCTCAAGTGATATATTGGTCTACAGTCTCCTCCAAAAGTATTGTAAAGGCAAGGCCAATTCTTTTGTTTTTGCTGTACACTAAAGACATTTGGTTTTGAGATCAAAAGATGAATATGCTTTCATTTCAATATGCTTTCATTTATATTTACATCAAGATGTGTTACAACTTAAAACATGGCACCTTCGGTGGCAGACCACCTGATTTTTAGGTGCGCAAAAGTATTTGAACAGATAGTCTAATAACAATAAATAAGTAATAAGTAAATAACACTTAATATTTGGTCGCATATCTCTTGCTTGCAATAACTACATCACATAACAGCAAGCGACTCACTGACATCACCAAACTGTCGCATTCTTCATTTGTGATGCTTTTCCAGGATTGTATTGCTGCTTCTTTCAGTTGTTGTTGTTGTTGTTTGTTTTGGGGGCTTTCTCCCTTCAGTCTCCGCTTCAGGAGGTGAAATGCATGTTCAGTTGGATTAAGCGTTTAGACTGGCCGAGTCTGGAAATTGACTTGGCCAGTCTAAAACATTCCACTTTTCCCTGATGAAATCCTTTGTTGTGTCGGCAGTGTGTTTTGGGTTATTGTCTTGCTGCATTATGCAGTTTCTCCCAATTAGATTTGATGCATTTCTCTGTAAATTGGTAGACAGAATTTTTCGTCTGCCGCTACTATCATGAGTTACATCATCAATAAATATTAGTGAACCCGTTCCAGAAGAAGCTATGCAAGCCCAAGCCATAACACTACCTATGACATTAGCTCATATATTTTGGATCATGAGCAGATCCTTTCTTTCTCCACACTTTGGCCTTTCCATCACTTTGGTAGAGGTTAATCTTTGTTCCAGAATTTTTGTGGCTCATCTCTCTATGTCTTTGCAAATTCCAATCTGGCCTTCAGAATCTTATTGTTGATGAGTGGTTTGCATCTTGTTTTATGGCCTCTATATTTCTGCTCTCAAAATCTTCTTTGAATGGTGGATTGTAATACCTTCACCCCTGCCCTGTGGAGGTTGTTGGTGTCACTTACTGTTGTTTTTGTGAGAGCTGTAAAGAAAAACCCAATGTTTACAATCAACTGCGGTTTTCCTTGACTGACTTGTTTGATGTCTGGCTGTTAGTACACCAGTGATTTCTTTCTTTTTCAGGACATTCCAAATTGTTGTATTGGCTATGCTCAATGCTTGTGCAGTGGCTCTGATAGATTTTCCCTATTGTCTCTGCTTCAAAATGGCTTGCTTTTCTCCTATAGGCAGCTCTCTGGTCTCCATGTTGGATTATCCTTTTTAACAACAAGGCAAAACCCAGGGCTCAAACCAAGAGTAGACATTCGGAGCTATTAACTAGTTAAAATGGCTGGCTTCAAACCAAAGGCGCCACATTCCAATTTTTTTTTTTAATCACATCTAGATGTACAGTTGAAACCAGATATTTACATACACTTCAGAAAAAAACACAAAAACCTTTTTTTCTTTACTGTCAAACATTAAATCAGAGTAAACTATTTCTGTTTTAGATCAATAAATATTAACATATTTTTTGCATTTGTTTTTTGCAATGTCAGAATCGAGTGAGGGAGAATTTTTATGTATTTTTTTTTATCACTTTCATCAAAGTCAGAAGTATACAGGTACATACACTAAGTTTATTGTGTCTTTAAACAAAAAGAAAACTCCAGATGATTCCATTCTGAGCTTAAGAAGCTTCTGATAGGTTAATTGATTCCATTTGAGTTAATGGGTGGCACACCTGTGGATGCATATAAAGGCACACCTCAAACACAGAGCCTCTTTCTTTGACATCATGGGAAAATCAAGAGAAATCAACCAAGACATCAGGAAAAGAATTGTGTGGCTCATCCTTAGGTGCAATTTCCAGATGCCTGAAGGTCCCACGTTCATCCGTTCAGACAATAATACGCAAGTATAAAAAACATGGGAATGTACAACCATCATACTTCTCAGGAAGGAGACGGATTCTGAGTCCCAGAGAGGAATGTTTTTTGGTGCGAAATGTGCGAATCAACCCCAGGACAACAGCAAAAGACCTTGTGAAGATGCTGGCTGAAACTGGTAAGACAGTGTCATTATCCACAGTAAAACGAGTCCTGTACCACCATGAGCTGAAAGGTTACTCTGGGAGGAGAAAACCATCATAAAAAAAGCCAGACTACAGTTTGCAACTGCACATGGGGACAAAAATTAATTTCTGGAGACATGTCCTGTGGTCTGACGAAATAAAAATTGAACTGTTCGGCCATAATGATAAACGGTATATTTGGAGGAAAAAGGGCGAAGCTTTGAAGCCTCAGAACACCATGCCAACTGTGACGTATGGGGTGGTAGTATAATGTTGTGGGGCTGCTTTGCTGCAGAAGGGACTGGTGCACTTCACAAAATAGATGGCATCATGAGAAAAGAAAATTAAAAGCTAAAGTTAAAGCTTGGGCACAAATGGCTCTGATTTAATGTTTGACAGTAAAGGAAAAAAAAGTTTTTGTGTTTTTTTTCCTGAAGTGTATGTGAATATCTGGTTTCAACTGTAAATATAAAGGAATGAAAGCTAAAATTCTGATTGGCTCTTATTCATGGCTTCTTCAAACCCAAATGTCTTCACTGTATAGCAAAAACTAAAGTATTTTATACACTGATCAGCGTCAGAGCTGTTTTGGCGGCACACAATATTAGGCAGGTGGTTTTAATGTTATGGCTGATCGGTGTATATTTCCAGAGTTATAATGTAAACTAAAATAAATGCAAACATATATATATATATACACAATGTATATACAGTTAGGTCCGGAAGTATTTGGACAATGACAGAGTTTTTGTGCCTTTATACACAACCACAATGGATTTGAAATAAAACAATCAAGATGTGATCGAAGTGTAGACTTTCAGCTTTATTTTAAGAGGTTCCACAAAATTATGGCATTTAACAAAGTACCTCCATTTACAGGGGCTCATAGGTATTTGGACAAAGTGAAACAATTGTATAATATGACCATAATTTTAATACTTGGATGAAAATCCTTTGCAGTCAATGACTGCCTGAAGTCTGGAGCCCATGGACATCACCAAGTTTCCACTGAGTTTCCTCCCTGGAGATGCTTTGCCAGGCCTTCACTGCAGCCACCTTCAGTTGCTGCTTGTTTGTGGGTCTTTCTGCCTTCAGTCTTATCTTCAGTAAGTGAAAAGCATGTTGTATTTTGTTGAGATCAGGCGACTGACTTGGCCATTGAAGAATATTCCATTTCTTTGCCTTCAAAAAGTGCTGAGTTGCTTTCGCAGTATGTTTAGGGTCATTATCCACCTGCACTGTGAAGCGGTGTCTTATCAGTTTTGTAGCATTTGGCTGAATGTGAGCAGAGAGTATAGCCCTATACACCTCAGAATTCATCTTGCTACTTCTGTCAGCAGTCACATCACCAATAAACACCAGTGAGGCCGTTCCATTGGCAGCCATACATGCCCATGCCATAACACTGCCTCCACCACATTTGACACATGATGTGGTATACTTTGTCTCATGAGCTTTTACTTTCTTTCTCCATACTTTTCTCTTCCCATCATTCTGGTACAAGTTAATCTTGGTTTCTTCAGTCCAAAGAATCTTATTTCAGAACATGGGAGGCTTTTTTAGATATTTTCTGGCAAAGTCTAATCTGGCTTTCCTGTTCTTGAATGTTACCAGTGGTTTGCATCTTGTTATAAACCCTCTGTATTTACATTCATGAAGGCGTCTCTTGATTGTAGATTTAGACAGTGATACGCCTACCTTCTCCAGAGTATTCCTGACTTCTGTTGATGTTGTGAAGGGGTTTTCTTCATTAAGGAAAGGATTCTGCGATCATCCTCTTTAGTTGTCTTCTGTGGTCTTCCAGGCCTTTCAGTGTTGCTGAGCACGCCAGTGCATTCCTTCTTTTTAAGGTCTTCCTTCTCTGATAGGTCTCTTTTGTTTTTTCATCCTAATCATGGCCTCCTTCACTTGCATTGAGATCTCCTTGGACTTCATATTGGTAGCTCCAGTCGAACAGCTGCCAGATGCCAACTCAATACCTGATATCAACTCCAGACCTTTTATCTGCTTCATTTGTCTTGAAGTAATGAGGGAATGGACCGCACCTGGTCAATTAACTTCTTGTCAGTCAATTGTCCAAATACCTTTGAGCCCCTGAAAATGGAGGTACTTTGCTTAAAATGGCTGTAATTCCTAAATGGTAAATGCCATATTTTTGTGGAA
>CM040994.1:9813640-9825560 GCA_022985145.1 Pangasius djambal
AGCATGACTCATGACTCAAACACACGCAGATTCAGATACTGGCCTCAATCGGTTTACTCTATTTGCACGGAAGTATACACAGTTTTTTTTTTTTTTTCCAACTGAGCCATCAGTCAGATTATTAACAGATTATTAGGCTGCATGTAGGCCTAAACATAACCAGCAACAGTCATTGCAGATATCCCATTTTAGTTGTACTTTTTTAGAGATGGGTCAGTACATTTATTAAATTGCTTGATAGTGGTCACATGACTCAAAATAGGAACCATTTGCCCTGGACCACTGCAAGAGAAAAAGACACCTGACTTCTTTCACAGCATATAAATTATCATGCTGACACATAAAATATCTATGAACATTTCTAAAGATTCACTTTCAAGCACTACGACAATCTTTTTGAGTATCTCACAGTAAAGTGCTTTAAATGTAAGATGAGGGGCTGAGGTTCATGTTTTCATGCACATGGCTGAGGTGCCTCATTGCTCGCTCATATGCCATGTGTACAGACTTCCGTACATTTGGTTTCTTGCCTTCCATCAGGTGAAGTTTATCCACAGTGTCATCGATTCCCATTGGATGGAGTTTGCCCATTGGTAACCACTGCCTATTGGGTAACAGAGGGAGAACCACTTAGGTTCAAAACAAAATACCTGTTCTGAGGACCTGAAAACACTTCCATACAAATTAAATAAAAGCAAACTTTCGAAGGTTAGCAGTTTAAAACGTTCAATAAAATAATTACCACATGAACCAGTATGAATGAGACTTCACAGCAATCATATGCAGTCCGTTTACACTAACATCGGTATCTGTTGGTGTTTATTCAGTCATCTTTACCGTGAAAAACACTTCTTACTCAACATGGGCTTCCTTTATAAAGACATGAGTAAAAGAATCCTACATGTGTACTGCGGGGCGGGGTAAGGAATCAGTACACACCTGTGGGTGATTAATGAACAAGTGTTTCGTGCTTCAGTAAGCGCATGAGAGATGGCACAGGTGGAGACAAGAGAGCGCAGATGTGTGCTGAGTAACATGAAACCTGAGCAGAAAGAGCTGAGCTCTCTCTCTCAGTTGAGCAATCCCAAGCCTGTCTCCCATTCCGTTAGTCCCCTCTGAACTGACGAGTGTTATATGGACTTGCAATCATTTCCTACAAGTTCCCACTAATGGCTTATTAAAGTCCACATGCATGAAATTTTTTTTTCGTAATTCTTTATCAGTGGCCTGTTTACGTTAGGTTACGTTATTAGTCAAACACACCAGAGTAAAAAGAAAAAAAATATAGGCACAAATCTGGGAAAGTGTCAAGTGTTTGTTAGAACATGTCACCAACAGTTATTTATTTATTTAAATTTATTTTATTTTATTTATTTATGTCTTGGGAATTCCATTAATTCTTTCAGTCACTCTTACTCATGTAACAGGAAAAGTTACCATGAACTAACTTACCAGAACATGAGCACAAAAACATTTGTACACACACTTCTCAGTCTGCATATAAGAACATTTTCAAATCTGCTTCAGGTTTTATAATTCCTAATTTGTATGTCATTTAAATCTGATCGTATTAACATTTTATAGGCCTTGGGTTGCTTACCAGGTTCTTTTTGTGTCGAAGAACAGCACAAGGAATAGCTTGTCCTCAGTCTCCATCTGTCTGCGCTCACCCAGTTTCAGCACTTCTTGAGGTGGTACTGGGATTACAATGCCGTTAGGAAAAATTCCTTCTTTGGACATGTCAGGATCTACTGTCTGGATATAACCAACATGATCAGAATGATCAGGTTATTTAGCTAACACGATAAAAGAATGACTGGGTTACAGAAAAACTTACCATTGCAGGATATGAGGGATAGCCCCTGCATTTAGCCCAAACCAAGCTGAGAGGCTCCAGGTTAGTCTCTTTTGGGGAATCATTAGACATTAGATGAAATTATCAGCATACCAAATGTGTGGAAACATCTTTAAGTTTTATTTTATTTCGTATTTGTATCTACCTGAATCATCCTTTGTGTTCTCTCCCTCCCCAACTAGGACCTTGTTTAAAGATGGTTTGCCTTGACTGCGTTTGGGAGGTGAAGAACTATTCATGGAAAAGGCAATAAAAAAAGGCTAAATATATTCACTATATTCTGCCTGTATATTAAGTGTAAGTGTCCTTCCTTACCTGATGTTTTGATAAGCAGTAGAGCAACGTTCTGACTCTGGCACGCTATTCTTCTGTTTTTTAAGACCATTTGTCAAAACTGAAATAAAAATAAGGAAAAATGTAGCTGCAAGTTGTGATTAAGGGGGCCATGCTTTTTGGCCCCGCCCATTAGCGATGGAGGAAAACCAGAAGCCACTGGGACGATCAGCATTTGTTCCCATTGAGATATAGTAAATTTGAAGCCAAAACACTCAAAGATATTTGGACAATTGAATGAAAAGAAGTTAATTGACCAGGTACGGTCCATTCCCACGTTACTTCAAGACAAATGAAGCAGATAAAAGGTCTGCAGTTGATATCAGGTATTGAGTTGGCAGCTGTTACATTACATTTACGGCATTTGGCAGACGCCCCTTATCCAGAGCGACTTACAATTATCTCATTTATACAACTGAGCAGTTGAGGGCCTTGCTCAAGGGTCCAGCAGCTTGGCGGTGCGGGGACTTGAACTCTCAACCTTCCGATCAGGAGTCCAATGTCTTAACCACTGAGCTACCACTTCCCCCTGTTCTGCTGTTCAGCTGTTCAGCTGTTCAACTGGAGCTACCAATATGAAGTCCAAGGAGATCTCAATGCAAGTGAAGGAGGCCATCATTAGGCTGAAAAAACAACATAAATCTATAAGAGAGATAGCAAAAACCTTAGGTGTGGCCAAATCAACAGTTGGGTACATTCTTAAAAAGAAAGAAAGCACTGGTGAGCTCAACAACATCAAAAGGCCTGGAAGACCATGGAAGATAACTGAAGTGGATGATCGCAGAATCCTTTGCTTGGTGAAGAAAAACCACTTCACAACATCAACAGAAGTCAAGAATACTCTGGAGAAAGTAGGTGTATCATTGCCAAAATCTACAGTCAAGAGACGCCTTCTAAATACAGAGGGTTTACAACAAGGTGCAATCCAATGGTAACATTCAAGAACAGGAAAGCCAGATTAGACTTTGCCAGAAAACATCTAAAAAAGCCTCCCATGTTCTGGAATTAGATTCTTTGGACTGATGAAACCAAGATTAATTTGTACCAGAATGATGGGAAGAGAAAAGTATGGCGAAAGAAAGGAACAGCTCATGAGACAAAGTATACCACATCATGTGTCAAACACGGTGGAGGCAGTGTTATGGCATGGGCATGTATGGCTGCCAATGGAACGGCCTCACTGGTGTTTATTGGTGATGTGACTGCTGACAGAAGTAGCAAGATGAATTCTGAGGTGTACAGGGCTATACTCTCTGCTCACATTCAGCCAAATGCTACAAAACTGATAGGATGCTGCTTCACAGTGCAGGTGGATAATGACCCTAAACATACTGTGAAAGCAACTCAAGCCTTTTTGAAGGCAAAGAAATGGAATATTCTTCAATGGCCAAGTCAGTCGCCTGATCTCAACGCAACAGCGCATGCTTTTCACTTACTGAAGACAAGACTGAAGGCAGAAAGACCCACAAACAAGCAGCAACTGAAGGTGGCTGCAGTGAAAGCCTGGCAAAGCATCTCCAGGGAGGAAACTCAGAATTTGAGTTTTAAGAACATGGGCTCCAGACTTCAGAAAAGGATTTTCTACCAAATACTAAAATTATGGTTATATTTACAATTGTGTCACTTTGTCCAAATACTTTTGAGCCCCTGTACTTTGGAGGTACTTTGTTGAAAATGGCTGTACCTCTTAAAATAAAGCTGAAAGTCTACACTTCGATCACATCTTGATTGTTTTATTTCAAATCCACTGTGGTGGTGTATAAAGGCAAAATCACAAAAACTCTGTCGTTGTCCAAATACTTCCAGACCTAACTGTATATGGCAAAAGAATCAGAGGAACATGGAATTGCAGAGTTATTATTGTAAATGTATGTCCAGATTTGCCCTATTGATTGCCCTACTGAGCACTTGAGTGGCTGCGAAGGTAGCTGTGACTGTCCATCTATCTGCCATAGACTCCCATGTGGAAATATAATATTAATAAAAAGAAGAAGACTTCTCAAGTTCACCGCTCTACACTGGACAATGCTTACTGGTGACCAGCAATGACCAATGATTAAATAAAATAAAGAATATTTCCATACCATTCTCTTTGGAAGGAGATTTTGGGGTCGGTGGTGTGCAAAGGAGGCTCCACTGAGATCTATGATCTGGCAGTTTTTCACTTGTTTGGTCAGGACTGACTCTGTTCTGGAGTGAAAACAGCATGCTTTTGGTCAATTTGGCTCCAGTTTTAGCTTTCTTGAATAGTATGGATGTGCGGCGGCCTACACCCAACTTGGGAAAAAAGGGTGAACCGTCCAGAGAAGAAACTCTATTATCAGTCTCCTCTTTTGAGGACATGGCCAGAGTGTGTCGTTCCTTCAGATGGAGTTTATCATCTTCTACTTCTGTATGGGCAGGAGCCTCACTGGGAGTTTTCACCTTGCCTCTGCCTCTCCCCCTGCCTCTGCTTCCTTGCTGTTTATAAAACTGGCCATGGGTGGTCATTCCTCCTGTTTCCAGGCAGAAGACTGGAGCACTTGGTGGGGCATCCCCTGGTAAAGGAGAGGAGGTGGGACATGTGGACTCTTGAGTTTTTTGATTTGTAGATTTTCTGGACTCTGAACTCAAAAAAAAAAAAAAAAAAAAAAAAAACATGTTTAGGGGCAAATGCATTGCTATTAGGTCATTTGAAAGAGCTGATCTAAGACTGGCAAAGAACTAGCAGAGGTGGCTTGTTTGAATGCGACTCCCAGTAACATTTCAAAATAGTAACACAAAAAATCTCTCTTCATAATTAGAGCGATATTCATAATATTTATTTGTAAAATACAAGAATAAAACAAAAGAGGAGATAAACAGGAGAGAGACTTTCTCTTATGAACCCATTTGTAAATCAAGCAAACCCACATGGGGGCATGACCCCTATTTTGGGAACCCTTGTGCTAAAGAGAATAAAAGATACAAGTGGATAATAAAGTAATAATAGAGCAATAAATGGAAAATTTATGGAAAACTGGAATATTTCAAATCGTAGGGAGCACCTGGAATAGCTGTTGCATAATTAATTTTTTCATTCCGTTCTTCCTCCTCACGCTTGTCTTCCTTTTTGATGTTGCCGCTGAGCAGTTGTGAAGTTCGCCGCTGGCAGCTGAGCTTGTGCCGGATACTGTTGATTTCCCTGCGCAGCAGTCGCATCCGTTTAGTGCGTTCTCCACTGGTGCACATAGATGTCAACATGTCCAGCTTTTCAAGCAGCTGTTTCAGCTGGGCCTCTGGAGACATGGGTAATCTATTTCCAGGGTCCAAAAGCATGTCCACTATATAGAGAAATTACAGGAGAAAAAAAAAAAAAGAACTAACAACTGCTGGTCAGAAATGTATGCTAGTGATCAGTGTGTTTTTAAAAATATCTGTATTGTTAAAGGGAAACATTTTAATGGCTTATAGTTTTTATCATTACCCTTACACATCTTTTCACAGCAGCCATGCTTTTTTACAGAGTGCCCAATTTAGAGGCAAATACAGTACATATAAAAAAGCTTATAACACCCCTGTTAATATTGCAGGTTTTTGTGATGTTAAAAAAATTAAATCAAGATAAATCATGTCAGATATTTTTCCACATTTAATGTGATATCTAGCAACCAACAAAATTCTATTTGTTTTTCACCAAAGCGCTTTGTGTCAATATTACTGTGGAAGGTGAAATTTTTCTTCAGCTTCAGTTTAGAAAGCCTGGCAGAAAGGTTCATAGGGATCCTGCTGGATGAAACAAAGAAACAGTGCCAGGTGGGCTCTTGCTTGAAGTTCATTAATTTTTTTGTCTATCATCAGTAGTTTGCTCCAGTAGTCCATCCTAAACACTTACTGAGCTCCAAAACCATACTTCTATAGAAACTGGCCCAAATTCACAAAAGAAATCTGCTTTTATTTATAGAGCCACTGCTCCATATAGCCCACATAGACCCTGAGCTGTGTAAAGGTCAGCATATCTCTGCTGGCTTCAATTCATTTTAAAAATATAAAATTGTATATTCATTGTACAGATTTTTCATCGTTGCCAAAAGAAAACCTTTCTGGAAAAATCATACAAGCATTATAATGTAAAGGGCCCCATTGTGACTAGCAGCAGCACTGTATCCAGCTTCTTACAAGATTCTAAAAATGCAAAAACTAAAGGAAATCTAAGTATAAACAACAATTCACTAATTTGGGAAAGACATTTTGAAAGATAGTTCCCTAGCTTAGGCAGTCACATTAGATGCACTTCATGGCACATCAAATTCCAAAGTTGGTTGCCCCTTTGCTGCTATAACAGCCTCCACTCTTCTGGAAAGGCTTTCCACTAGATTTTGGAACATAGCTGTGGGAATTTCCCATTCAGTCACAAGAGCATTAGTGAGGTCGGGCACTAGTGTTGGGCAAGAAGGCCTTGGCACACAGTCAGCATTTCAATTCATCCCAAAGGTGTTCAATGGGGCTGAGGTCAGGGCTCGGTGCAGGGCTTGAGGTCTTCCACACCAACCTTGCCAAACCATGTCTTTATGGAGCTTGCTTTGTGCACGGGGCATTGCCATTCTGGAACAGATTTGGGCTAGGCTCAAATTCCAGTAAAGGGAAAGTGAAATCTTAAAGATATAGCATACAAAGACATTCAAGACAGTTGTGTGCTTTCAGCATTGTGAAAAAAAAAACAGTTTGAGGAAGGCCCACACATGGGTGTGATGGTCAGTTGTCCGCTTTCCACAGGGCACCTGGGTGAGACTTTTTATGAACTTGAGTGACCTAGCTGACGTTGAGGAGTAATTCAAGCAAATTCAAGAGTTAAATCAATCCTGCAGATTGCTTTTCATGCAGCCCTTGTTCTCACTAGTGTTTCAGGATGCATAGTGGTAGGGTTAGAGTTTAAAAAAAAATAAATAAAATTATGGTAGGTCTTGAGTAGGTCTCCCTTGTACTGCCAAAACAGCTTGTACCTATCAAGGCATGGACTCCCCAAGACCTCTGAAGGTGTGCTGTGGTACCTGGCACCAAGACATTAGCAGCAATTCCTTTAAGTCCTGTAAGTTGCAAGGTGGGGCCTCTATGGATCGGACTTGTTTGTCCAGCACAATTTTTGCAGTGTGGCAGGGCGCATTATCCTGCTGGAAGAGGCCACTGGCATTAGGGAACACCACTGCCATAAAGGGGTGTACCTGGTCTGCAGCAATGTTTAGGTAGGTGGTATGTGTCAAAGTAACACGCACATGAATGCCAGGACCCAAGGTTTCCCAGCAGAACACTGCCCAGAGCATCACACTGCCTTTGCCGGCTTGCCTTGTTCCCTGAGTGCATCCTGGTGCCATCTCTTCCTCAGGTCAGCGACGCACACAAACCCGGCCGTCCACGTGGATGTAAAAGAAAACGTGATTCATCAGACCAGGCCACCTTCTTCCATTGCTCCATGGTCCAGTTCTGATGCTCACCTGCCCATTGCAGGCACTTTCAGCAGTGGACAGGGGTCAGCATGGGCAGTCCGACTGGTCTGCGGCTATGCAGCCCCATATGCAGTAAGCTGTAATGCAGTGTGTGTTCAGACACCTTTCTATCATAGAAAGCATTAAAATTTTCAGCAATTTGTGCTACAGTAGCTCTTCTGTGGGATCGGACCAGATGGGCTAGCCTTCGCTCCCCAAGCATATCAGTGAGCTTTGGGTGCCCATTACTATGTCGCTGGTTCACCGGTTGTCCTTTGGACCATTTTTGGTAGGCAGTAAATACTACATACCCGGAACACCCCACAAGACCTATCAAGACACATCAACTTCGACAACTGACTGTTCACTGTTCTAATATTCTATTTCCCCTGTTCCAATCAGGTGCCATTGCAACGAGATAATCAATGTTATTCACTGGCTGATTGGTGTATATATATATGAGTGCATTCAGAAAGTATTCCAACCCCTTCATTTTTTCACACTTTTCACACAAAAACCAAGCCATGAGGTCAAAGGAACTGCCTGCAGAGCTCAGAAACAGGATTGTGTTGAGGCTACACTGGGGAAGGCTACAAAAAGTTTCTGCAGCATTGAAGGTTCCCAAGAGCACAATGGCCTCCATAATTCTTAAATGGAAGACGTTTGGAACAACTACGACTCTACTTAGATCTGGCCGAAGGTCCAACCTGAGCAATCATGAGAGAAGGGCTTTGGTAAGAGAGGTGACCAAGAACCCTATAGTCACTCTGGTTGAGCTCCAGTGATCATGTGTGGAGATGGGAGAACCTTGAAGAAGGTCAACCATCACTGCAACACACTACCAATCTGGGCTTTATGGCAGAGTGGCCAGATTGGAAGCCTCTCCACAGTGCAAGTCACATGAAAGCCCAGTTGGAATTTGCAAAATAAATTTAAAATTTCATGTTTTCATGCTTTCATCTGTCTTGCACTGAGGAGAGGTTTCTGTCTGGCCACTCTGCCGTAAAGCTCATTGGAGCGCTGCAGTGATGGTTGACCTTCTGCAAGTTTCTCCCATCTCCAATCGCCTTTCCAAATCATATCCAATCAACTGAATTTGCCACAGATGGCCTCTAGTCAAATTGTAGAAACATCTCAAAGATGATCCAGAGAAATGGGATGCACCTGAGCTAAGGGTCTTAGAAAATGGTCTGAATACTAATGTCAATGTGATATTTCAGTTTTTTCTTTTTAATAAATTTGCAAAGTTATCATAAATCTGGTTTTTACTTTGTCATTATGGGGTATGGAGCATAGATTGATGTGAAAAAAAAGTAAAGTATAAATATAAATTTAAAAAAACCCACAGATTTTCATTATGGTGATCTCCCTACTTACCCTTGTCCCAGCAGGACTGGCTGCAGTTCACTTTGCTGGCTGAGTCTGGAAGATGCATTCCCGTGGAAAGGTCAAAGCCTGTGCTAAGAGCCTGGCGCTGGGCATGCCGCAAAATGGCACTACCCACCTCCTTGAGCTGCATGGCAGCTTTGTGGAACACTGTGTCACTGGAATTGTACCGCAGGCAGTTAGACACCATTAAGTTGAAGTCAGCTTCCAGATCTGCCACAGAGCTGTACTTATGTGCCTCCAGCTTCTCACGCATGGTAGAGAAGTCCATGGGCTCAGAAACAAACTCCAGATAATCTGGAACCTATGTAACAGAATGAAGCAGTAGCCAAACTGTTCAATTTATTTTTCAAAAGCCTGTTGCCCAACAGCTAGTTGCACCATTTAAACAAAAGTTGGACCTTTGGACCTTTCCTTTAACGTACATTCTAACTAATATCCAATTTGATTTTTTATATAGGGCTTTAACAATGGACACTGTCAGAATGCAGCTGTACAGAAATCCAAATATAGATTTAGAATTAGTTCTCTAATGAACAAGACAGAGGTGACAGTGGTGAAGAAAAACTCCCTGAGACAACATGAGGAAGAAATCTTGCGAGAACCAGACTCAAAAGTGAACCCATCCTCTTCTGGATCACAGTGAAAATTATGCTGCATACAACATACCTCAGAAGTGGGAATTTGGAGCATGGGATGGTGTCAGTTTTGACCTCCATGCATTTGAGGTACAAAATGGAGAAAAAACATGGACGCTTCCATGTTCATCTTTTATTAGCAACAAGCTAGCCAGCTAAATATGATGAGTGATGTATATTTTCCTCCTCAAAACAGCGAACTGTATAGTCAATGTTATAGATTTAACAAGAGAAAATGTCTGTATGTAAATTGATCTAATACCAATACTTATGTACAGTATAACTGTATATACAGTATAACTCATTTAAAGATAAGAAGTAATGCTTTATAACTGATGTTCTGATGCTGTGTGCAGTCATGCTGACTCCCTGGACTCGGAGGAACTCGTAGTTGAGAAGACTACCCCGAGTTTCTGAGTAGTAATTCTGAGTTGAAGGGGCATTTCCTCTGGCTTTTCCTAGTCAGCGGTCGGGAATTACAAGTTATGCCCTCTAGTTGAACACAGCAGTACGGTTCTACAACTGTATACTATAAAGTCAAAAACGTACTAAGTGTTGAAAGAATGTTCAGTATGAGTATCACAGATTTTATGCTTACAGCAGCAGTTCTTAGGTACAAGTCTACAGTATGCAGGTGAGACGTATGCTACATTTGAATTAACTCGGAAGTGGGAAGCCTGACCTCAGAATTACATGATTTTTGAGCTCGGCACATATGAGCTACAAAGTGGGAAAAAACATGGAAGTATGTGTTTTGGTAGCAACAAGCTAGCCACCTAACATTAGTTATCACGAGTTTATGATGTGTACTTTCTCAAAACAGACTATGGTCAGTGTTATAGATTTAACAAAGTAATGTGTCTGTGTTAAAGTAAAGTATATACTACCATAAACTCCTTTACTGTAGGGAACATATATTTTATTTACTGTTTATTTACAGTGTGAGCAGTCATGTTGACATGACATCATATGCTGAACTTGGGGTTGAGGAGACCTTCCCAACCTTCCCAACTTTGAGAGTAGGAAATCCAGGTGGCGTTTTCTTTGGTTTCTCCTAGTCATAGGTCAGAAAATCCAAATTACTAGCATTAGTCCAATGCAGCATTATCCACTGATGAAATGGTGAGACATGGGTACAAACACATTTTAGGACATAGAATCTTTAAGGCATCTATATAGGCCCATCTACAAGCACACTAGGGTATGCAGAACTGAAGTTCAATTGGTGTAACTAGCTGCTGTTGTAAACTATAGAGAGATAAGGGTTAAATTGAGCTCAGAGGATGAATTTGCATTCTTTTATCATGTATTTACCTCAGACAGATTGACGGGTGAAATGAAGATGCAAGCAGTGTCTTTTTCTTGTAGCTGCTCCAGTGTGGATCGCAGCAGTACTAAGGCCGGAGTGAGCTGGAGCTCCAAAGTCACCTGCTGCAGTTTTAGCTTCCACATGAAAAAAAGAGGAGTATGAGAACTTTTTTCTTAAACAAAAACTTTTTTTTTTTAACTTCTTCAACATACAGCAATGTAGAATCATGCAGAATCACCAATGGTTTCCTATTCATACTGTAGTACATACTGTATGCTCTATACATAGTGTACATCATAATGGCTTGGACATATAAAGGAGGAAGATCATTTAAAAAAAAAGAAGGAGAAGATGAAAAAGAAGAAAGAAACAAAAGCAGAAAAAAAATAAATGAATAAAAAAAGTCACTCCAATGTACATTATTATTACTGTATGCTCTATACAGAGTGTACATCATAATGGCTTGGACATATAAAGGAGAAAGATCATTTAAAAAAAGAAAAAGAAGGAGAAGATGAAAAAGAAGAAAGAAACAAAAGCAGAAAAAAAATAAATGAACAAAAAAAGTCACTCCAATGTACATTATTATGTTACAATATTAACTGCAAGTATACATGAGATAATAGAAGATAATAGACAGACGTTCTAGCAAGGACAAAAACAAAAAAAAAAAGGGTCCAGACTCCAAATGAAATATCGGTGACCATTCTTTACTTTTTTTTCCAGTTTCACAGCAATGACCTCCTGAACCTCTAATGTGGTAGAGAGGAGTAAAGGAGATTTCCTTCATCTAATGAGTAGAGTAATGAATGTAAAGTATGAATGATTAAGTTTTTTTTTTTTTTTTTTTAAAGAACAGAATCACTCAAAACAAAATAGTAACAGCATTTGGCTCAGTGGATTTCCCTATTATATCCAATAATGGCTTAGATGTTTCTGTCTAGTACAGGGACAAAAG
>CM040994.1:9825660-9850350 GCA_022985145.1 Pangasius djambal
AGTCGAGCTTTCTCTAGGTCCTGCCGCTGCTTCTGCCAGTATTTCAGCTCCACCCTCAACGCCTGCACTTTGGCATCCGGCTCCCTCTGCAACGAATCATCGCCAAGCATGTTACTTGTTAATACGATAATAAAAACAAAATGCTGATTTCTTAAAGTTTATTAATGATCTTAATGTGAATATTCAAACTTATTGATAATAGGCTTCGTATTCAGAGTCAGCAACTTAAGTCCTAAAGATATTTCAGTATTTACGGGTGAAATTTGGGCATATTAGAGTTTGGTTACACAGGTACTTAAGTGGATATTCTGAACTTGCCATTCAGATTAGTAAAATCACCTGTATGTAGTTCATGCCTTTGAGGTTGCCAGATTTTTCTTGAGTAAAAGTGTCAGAGTTTTCCAGTAATGTATAGACCACCACCTTTAATCACAAGCACTTGCCTTTAAACCCGAAAAAAATCAGGGATAGAAAATGCAGAGTAAAGAAGGAAATATGCAATATGATGTAACATAATAGCAAGAGATAATTTTAAAATGGCCAATAAAAAAGACTACTACAATGATATATGTGAAAATAAATCTAATAGGAGTCTAGTATATTGCCAATATATAACTGCATTAATAGATTTAGTTGCAATTATAATATTAATCACTGCAAGTTTCATTTAACTTAACAATATGGCTTCTACACTCATTATTCTACAGCTTACAAAATAGCACTTGATCAGGTACATCCTATTATTTAGCATTTTAATTTTTTATATATTGCACTGATAGCAACTGATGCACACAACTTAATGAAGCCATGAGATACTAAATCAAGTTCATGAAATCGTAATGTGTATGCAGGATAAAAACTATTTTATCACGATGTGTCTCCAATTAAGTTGCATCTCCAGTGAGATGCAGAGATCCAGTGTCCTCAAGTCTTTAAAGGGTCGATATTACTGATTGATTGATTGTGTGATGTTTACATATTTAATATTAGCCTCGAATGGCATTCCATTGTTTTTGAGTATATTTACAGCCAAAAAAATAATAATAATTTCAGTGTGACACATTGTGGTTACTTCAAACTGCCAGACAGAAGTGCTGGACTTAATACTGCTCCTCACTCAAACCGATTTTATGCTAGGAAAATGCACTTAAGTCAATATCAGAATGAAAATGCACTTAAGTCAATATCAGAATCGCACATGAAATGAAATGAAATTCATTTGGCCAAGTGACATGTGGCCAAGTATGGTGACCCATACTCAGAATTTGTGCTCTGCATTTAACCCATCCAAGTGCACACACACAGTAGTGAACACACACCCGTGAACACACACCCGGAGCAGTGAGCAGCCATTTTAGCTGCGGCGCCCGGGGAGCAGTTGGGGGATCGGTGCCTTGCTCAAGGGACTCACCTCAGTCATGGTACTGAGGGTGGCAGAGAGCGCTGGTCATTCACTCCCCCCACCTACAATCCCTGCCGGACCCGAGACTCGAAGCCACGACCTTCGGGTTCACCGTCGGGTTACAAGTCTGACTCTCGGACCATTAGGCCACGACTGCCCCCACATGACAGACACACCTCTGTTTTAGACAAACTCCACCCCACCTGCATAACTCTCTCATAAATTCTGAATACTGCTTAAGTCTGTAGTTAAATCTGAGGTCTTAATACCAATGTGTGCAATTAAATCCCAAATCCATAACTCAACTCTGAATACAGCCCATGACACCACATGTGAAGGAAGATTCAAAAATCTTAAAGGCTCCCAGACCTCTTCAGTTTTCTGAACCTGTAGGTGTGAGTGGAGCTGACGGATGAGTGGAACTCCATTACGGGAATGACGTTTTAGCAGCCAATAATTATGAAGCCTCTGCATGAACTGGTTCTTCCTCTGTACTGGCACGCCTGTGCAAATCTTATTAAGCCTGTTAAGTAGTATTGCAAATTAAGCCTTCATTCCCCCATACATCTTTTAAAATGAATATTATTTTCTGTACTGGTACACAGAATGGCATAAAAATTTAAATAGGTTGGTGTGAGAGGAAATGCAAATAGTCTTACCTGTAGGATGGAATTTGGGGCACGAGGAGTAGCGGCACTGCTGACTTGCGTGACACTCCATCTGCATTCTTTCTTGTCTTCTTTTTTTTCTGTGTAACCAAACCTTTTTTGCTCCTATGCTGATTTTGCTGAATTGTGGGTATTAAAGTGTATGACCTTTGACCCCTACCCCTTACAAAGCCTCCACCCTCTTCACTGTACCCCATTTCACATGCTCCAAGAGGAGAATGGTTCCCACAGAAGGCAGTCTTCTTCACAGTGAATGTGGTGTTGCTGGTGCCAGTCTCCCTCACTGGGTCAATCTTCATGAAGAGCCCAGCCCGTTGAGCGCAAGTGACATGAAATGCTCGGTAGCAGTTGGCCTTGTGGCATTGAATGGAGGCCCCCCTCCCTCTCTGCTTGCACAGGT
This sequence comes from Pangasius djambal, assembly GCA_022985145.1. Classification (NCBI taxonomy): domain Eukaryota; kingdom Metazoa; phylum Chordata; class Actinopteri; order Siluriformes; family Pangasiidae; genus Pangasius; species Pangasius djambal. Next base: position 9,828,131 of record CM040994.1, read on the forward strand.
AGCATGTCAGTTTCCATCTTGCAGGGGGAATGTTATTCACTCCTTCTATAGGCTCTAGGAATACTGTGTTAGCAAAGCAAACTTCGGGGATCCAGATAGCACAAACTACGTGGACCCAGCGGCCATCGCTGGCCTGTTTAAATGCACCTCCTCTATTTGGGCAAAGGACACAGTCCACAGGCCGGGAGGGGGACTGCAGGCAGCGGCGGCATAACCACTGGCCTTCGGGTATGTAGGGCACTCCGTAACACTCCTGGTGCACAGCCAAGTTGCAGATGTCACAAAACAGGATGACATTGCTGTTAAGGCACTCGTCATCCAGGCACACACAGCAGAAAGCATCTTCATCAATGGTGCTCTGGGACAAGGCTTGGCTCCTGGACTCCAGAATGCATTCCCTCTCCAACCTATCAATCAATAACTCAAATGTGTCAGGAGAGACTGAGGCATGCCCATCTGACACACGTTTCTGATTGACAATCTCCAGCCAAGCCATGTCTTCCTCATCCATGTCATACTCCGCCTCCTTCTCCAGCTCCTCGCTGGACTTCTCCATGTAGCGGTAGTAGGCCGCAGGAAGAGGACGAGCTTCTGATGGCGAGTAGGTGTCCACCGTGTGGAAGGTGGGCTTAGGTAGAGGGCTCACTAACTGAGTGCGATGAACTGAGCTCAACTGGTTGTGGGTGTAGTGTTGGCCAACACAGCGTCTACTCCTGCCACTATGTTTGCTGTCTTTCCTCTTGTCCTTAGGTAAGGAGACAGTGTGGTCCTGCTGACCATAGCTTGCAATCTGGTCACTGTTCTCTTTGTTGCTGTTGTACTCTGCCAGCATCTCATCCTCTGTGATGAGTTTGAGTGGGTCAGAAATGTTAATACGATGAACTCTCCCCTCAAGCTCTACCTCCACCATTTTCTGAGACTGGGCATATGTGAGTGTGTCTCTGGATATTGAGAAGTTGAGCCTACATGGGGAAGGAGTGCGGAGAAGAATATCCTGGTCTGTGTGGTTGGAGGAACTGCTCCTTCCTCTGCCTCTGCTCAATGCAATTTGACAACTTCGTCTCCTTAGCTTCTTCATTTTAAAATCTTTTATACCTTGAAAATTCCATAAATAAGTGAGTGTTGGCATGGGCTCTAAATTATTAAATAAAAAATAGGCTTGTTCGATATAGATTTTCCCCTACTGGCAATTTACCTTTTTAAAAAATTGTGATTAAAAACAATTTAATCATCCAGAACCAATAGCCTAAAATAAGAAAGGAAATGGAGCATTTCCACCATTTCATGTTTAGGTAGAGAACAGGAGCGTGTAATAATACAGCTGTGCAGAAGGAACAGCCAGCGCCAACTGCAAAAACTCTGCTGAATGTAAGGCACAGTAAACAGTATTTATTTATAAAAAAATAATAATAAAAAAAGGGGGGGAAAACAGTACATTTTATATAATCATTTTACAAATGACTTGTCTAATGTGCACATGGCCAACATTTTCCCTGTTGATCTTCTGCTCAGTGCTTGAATGCATTTGAGCACTGGTTGGCAAGCAATAATAAAATAATAATAATAATAATAATAATAACAATCAATTTCTAATTACCATCACCATTAACATGAAAAAATGTTAATGTGGGGGCTCCTGAGTGGCTCCCTAGTATTCGTCATTCATCATCATCAGGGGATTCAAATCCTCCTGAGTTAAAATCCTCATGATGTCACAGCCATCAATGGGTGGGAGGGGCACACTATCTTTCACCTGTCAATCACTGTGATACTGGCCAATCATGGGTGTCTGTCAGCTCATGTATTCAGATTAGGGCAGATCGTGCTTTCCTCAGTGTGTGTTATGCTGCCCTGTGATGCAGTTCGAAAAGATGTGGTTGGCTGGCTTCACATGTCCTGGAGGAAGCATGTGCAAGCCTTCACCCTCCCCGGGTGGTAGCCATCATATGATAGCTCTCTCAGGAGAGGTAACTGGCAGGTGACCAAATTAAGGAGGGGGGAGGAGGGTCACTGATGCCACTCTTTCCAATGAGCTTAACAACGTCTTTGATCAAGTTCACGGCAACAGCGCTACAACTACAAGACCTCGGGTTCAACACCCACGATGTAAAGTGAGCACTGCAGAAAGTCAATACACGAAAAGAAGTAGGTCCTGATGGTGTCCCGGGACATGTAGAGAAGGACAGCTGTCTGAGGCAATTATAGATATTTTAAACCTGTCTTTATATCAAGCGACAGTCCCCAAGTGTCTCAAATCAGCCATCATCATACCAGTACCGAAAAAATCAAATATCAGCAACATAAACAACTATCGACCAGTTGTACTCACACCCCCCATTATGAAGTGCTTTGAAAGATTGTTCCTCTCCTACATTAAAGCCATTATCCCTGCCTCCCTGGACCCTCGACACTGTCCTGACTCGTCTAGAAAGACAGAGCACATACATCAGGATGCTATTCATTGACTACAACTCTGCTTTCAACACCATTATCCCCAGGAAACTAACCTCCAAACAATATGGACAAGGCCTCAGCTCAACCCTCTGCAAATGGATCCCGGACTTTCTTTCAGATTGCCCTCAGACAGTTAGACTCAGCACCCACCTGTCCTTCACTCTAACTTTGAGCACTGGTACCCAGAGGTGCCGTTATGGGGGATGCAGGGTATGCCAGGCATATGGGCCCAACAGGACGCTAGGGGGCCCCAAATCACCACTTTATTTTATTTTTTAAAAATCTTATATACACAAACACATTTAACCATTAGTAGTGTAGTAAAATAAAATAAAATCTGTAAATTATACAAAGTGATAAGTGAATGTGAACTTGCTCTCCTGTCACTTCAAAATACAGTGTGCATGGCGTTAACGATGCTTAGAAGAACATGATGGATGGAAGCAGACATTTGTCAGGTGCCCAAAAGTGAAAACATAAAAAAGTAGGGATGAAGATTAAGGTGAAAAGGATGAAAAATCCCCTTACAAATTGGGTCTTTACAAATCAGAATAAACAAATATTGGTCATGATGATTCCAGTGACAGACAGGGAAAGAGTAGCAATACTAGTGGTGACGGCATCAGTGAGGATGCTAGCAGTGAGACAGGACAGCAGATTAATAATAAACAAGCAATAATCTGCAGCAACGAAACAGTACGACACAACAGCATTTAAGTCACTGGCAGGACCAGCTGACTACAGGCTAACGAGAGGGAGGCCACAGTGTTTGACACTGAAGACCCAAAAATATGCAAGGTCCATGAAAGTGAAGCAGGACAGCCTATCAGTAGATCAAGCATGCCCACCATCAGTGTCACCGAAGACAGTGAGGAACAAAGTAAAGAAGCAGAGAACATAAATGTCAAGGTGTTGCTCAATCATGACACAGATCCCTCAAACTGGCCTTGCCCAGGTAAAGTCTGTTTCATTTTGTATGATGCTGACCGAGAATGGTCCTCCAAAGTGCCCTGATCGTCCATTCCCAAGATCACAGGACAGTAATATACATTTTTCAAAAGCCTCCTGTTATAGATGATTAACAAATGGGGAACAAATGGAACAAGACTGTTTGATGTTTTCCCATAAAGCAAACAAAGTATACTGCTTTGCATGCAAAGTTTTCAGTGGAGAAAAAGCACTCAACAGCTGCTTCATGAAAGGATACGGTAACTGGCGATGTCTGTCTAGATTACAGCAACACAAAACAGGGCACAACCATATTGAAACTTACCTTGCAGGGAAAGAACTTGAAACTAGGTCAAGACTGGGAAAATGCACTGAAAATCAACTACAAACTGCAGTTGATGAAGAAATGTCGAGATGGAAACAAGTGCTGACCAGAGTGCTGGATTGCATTTTGTTCCTTGCAGAGAGGAACTTACCTTTTGTGAGGTAAAAATGCCCTGATTGGAAATTCAAGAAATGGAAACTTCCTTGGATTAATCAAACTTTTAGCCCGTTATAACTCTGTCATGGCTCAACACGTGTAAAACATATCAACAGAAAAAGGTGTACTTCATATTTAAGTTGGTGATTACTGCAGATTGTGTGTTACATAAAATCAATAAACAAGTCAAAGATGTGAAATATTATGCTGTTGAATTTGATTGCATGCCCAATGTACCCAAGCCTCAAATAATAATTCAACATGTTGACATTGATGAGAACAAAGTGGCTAAGATAGAGGAATCATTTGTGGGATTCAGCACAGTTAATTACACAACAGGTCAACAGCTTATGAAGACTTTAATTGCCACATTGGAAAACCTAGGGATTGACCTATTGAATTGTCGGGGTCAAAGTGATAACAAATCAAATATGAGAGGGATTCACCGAGGGGTACAAGCTTTGATTCTGGAAAAGAATCCAGATGCATTGTTTATGCCATGTGAGAGCCACAGCCTTAATTTGCTATTGTGTGATGCTGCCTCTTCAAATAGAGCCTGTTTGAATTTTTCGAAAACTGATGATGACTGATGATGTTTGTATTAACAGTGAAATGCTGGGACATTCTGAAACAGTTTATTGATATTATTAGAACCCCTCAGCGATACGAGATGGAAGGCAAAATTTGACTCGGTTAAAGTGCTGGAGGTCTCTTGGTGACGTATTTGACACTTGGGAAAATCTTGAGCATGAATCTGAAGATGGCAAATTTTTTTCAGAGTCACATGCCCTGTCTAATGAAATAGAGTACGGAATTTATGACTTGTCTTGTTATTTGGAGTGACATGCTGACAGAAATCACACGCGCCAGCATCGCCATGCAGTCTGCTGAAATACTGCTGGATACAATTGTTTTGTTGATTGACAGTCTGAAAAAGTTCTTCTCCCATTACAGAGAAGGTGGATTTGAAAAAGCCGTGTCAATTGCTCATCTTTTAGCTACACGATGTGATGCTTCTCCACAGTTCGTACAGAAACGCAACAGAAAGCGCAAAATAATTCATGATGAAGTGAGCACTGGTAAACCTAATCATCCAAGGGACCAGGACACCCAACTCCATTTCAAACAAACAGTGTTTTCTGTAATTGTTGTCACCATAAGCAGTGAACTTAACACCAGATTTGACAATCTGAGGCTGATATCAGAGAAAGTCAAAGGAGGATTTAGAAGTGTCCGCAAGATGCTATGCTGCAACATCGCGGGATGTGTCGAAAGATGTAATTCAAGAAGTCTGCAAGCAGTCTTCTATGTGAGTGCAAAACCGCAATTGAACTTTATACTTGAGAGAAACCTTGAATCAGTATTCGACTGCACGATCCATACCCTTTGAGGAAATTTTAGACAAATGGGCAAGCATGAAATCAAGCTGTGTCCCAATTTAATCGTGAGTTGCCTTTTTATGGCTCAAAGGTTAAGGACAAGAAGCAACCCCTGCTAAATATTGTACCATGTTCTTTTTTTTTTCTCTTGGCCATGTAAAGAATGACATTTTTCTATAAGACTGGTTAAAATTGCAGCTCTGCAGGAATAAGTTATTACGTTTGTGTGTTTAGAGGCTTGTTGAGGTGTTCAGCCGCTTTGATATGTTAGATATTTATTAATTTTTACTGCCTTGTTGGAATGTAATGCCTTCTTAAAATAGGAAGGAAAATTGTTGTTAAGTATGAAACTTTTGTAATGGTGGTAGTGTTTACTCTTGAATAAAAAGACAATGAAGCAGCCTATTGTTGTATAATATCAACGAATCTCATTTCTCTAAAAATATCAATTATTTTATTATAAAAATCCTAAAGTCTAAAGAAAAAAATATTCATCGGAAAGGAGGGGGCCCATAATTCTTTCTTGCATACCCCCTTAAAACTGTTCATGGCTCCCCTGGGTACACTACAGGGCTGCATGAACCTGTGTACATGACCAATACCATCATAAAGTTTGCAGATGACACAACAGTTATTGGGCTGATCACGGACAGCAATGAATCAGCCTACAGAGCAGAGGTCCAAAACCTAGTGAGCTGGTGCTCTGACAACAACCTGTCCCTTAACACCACGAAGACCAAGGAGCTTATCATCAACTTTAAGAGGTCACATAATGAGAATGAATATATCCCAGTCCTCATCAAAGGAGACAAGGTGGAGAGGGTGTCTGGCTTCAGGTTCTTGGGTGTCCACATCTCAGAGGATCTCACATGGTCACATAACACCACCTCAATGGCAAAACTGACAGGAAAGCTCTGCAGCAGGTTGTCTCCAGTGCTCAGAAAATCACTGGAGCACAACTACCAGCCCTGGAAGACATTTACAACTCCCACTGTCTCGGGAAAGCAACCACGATCTGCAAGGACTCCACCCACCCCTGCCATCACCTGTTTGACCTTCTACAGATAGTAGATTAGGCAGACATTACATGATGTTATATGTTATGTTATCTATGCCCGCACAACCTTTTTCCTCAGGGCCATCGCTGCAGTGAACGAGTCCTCCAAAATCCCTCCATAACTACCTACCTGCAATGAACAGGCTCTCACACTACACATCTGCTCACTGCACTGACAAACACCAGCCATGGATCAACTACACAGTAATATGCTATAACTGGAACGGTATGACTACTGTCTGGTGCTGCTCTGTACTACTGAAAACTGGTCAGACTGAATATTGCACACAGTGTCTATTCTTTACTCTAACTTTGCACAAAACTTCCTCAACATCTTAGTATTACTATAAATACTGCTGTTTCTTTGCACATTTAAAGTTTTTGCACTACAATTATAAAAATGCTCCTACTGCTGCTTGTACTTTTACACTGTTTACACCGTCTGCATGGCCATACAGGAATACACACTATTTATGTTAGTATATTCATAAACCAACTCTTATCACTGTTAATGACCCTATATTAGATTTGTCAATCTATATATTTTTGTATAGCTTCAAGCAAGGAAGTTGCAATTGAATTTCGTTGTACTTGTACAATGACAATAAAAATATTCTATTCTATTCTGAATTCAGCCGAGGATGTAACATGGGGAAGGGGTGAGGCTTAGAGGTGGTCTCAGTTTATATTAGTTTTCAAAACACCCGCGCAAGATTCCAATGTTGATCGGCTCATATCCTGTTTTACTGGGTATAAAAAGAGTGCTCTTTTGGCATATTTCTGAGTAATAACCCGTACTAGCGTACTCCGATGTTAAATTCCAGAGCTCCTACGCAAGACACGTAAAGGTTAGCAGGTCTAGAAATATATTGTCAGAGTAAACGTCACTGGATATCGCGGCAGTGTAAAATTGTGTACTGACGATAAAAAATGGTTATATCGCACAAGCCTAGTATAAAGTAATTCTAAAGTAGTTGCTTTGATTGTTACAATGCATTTGCTTACAGGACATGCATTATTGTGCCTGCAAACGTGTCCAAATGAAACATAAAATTCAGTACATTTGTATTACCTATCTGGACAAGAATATTGCATTTATTTGGGCAATAGGCCTGAATGGCATGTATCTTGGAAATAGGTTTCACTGCAAGCAAACCTATCAAAAGACAGACAAAAACCACGTGTCTAATTTAGGCCAATTGCCAAGCAGAGCTGTGTGATTCCTTTCTACCAGGTGATGTAGTTTGGTTGCAGAGCGGTTAAATACCAATGCTGAAACAAGACTGTGGTGCAAGTCAGCCATTTTAACAGCACAGAGAGACAATCTGGTCTCCGATGGTATACATTGATAACAAAATGCCTTAATTTTTGTGAACACAGCATTTATTAATCCGGAAAAAAAAAAAGGAATAATAACTTCCTTTTACTGCTCTTTGTTATTTGTGTTTGCATAATACTGCTGATTTAAACTATAAAGAACAAACAGCTTTGCCTGTATCTGTCTCTTGAACTAATCAGAAAAGGCAGCGGTGTTGCGGCCGTTTGTTAAACTCAGATCTGCGGCGCTACACGAGCATCAGTCACCGAACTAGCCTAACCGTTTACTGATTTAAAGGTGGAAACTTACTGTTTATTGATCACTGTGTACGACATGGAAAGCTGGTCATATTCAGGTGGACAGCGTTATCTTCTGTAGCTTCCTCAAGCCACCCACTGAGGTGACTTTCTACAAAACCGTTCCTAAATACCACTTTCGGACCATTTGTGCAGTATTATAATTTTTACAATCTCCATGTATTTTCCAAATACACACGTGACATTATAGCTCCGCGGCCGGACTACAACGAGCGTTGGTTTGTAATTAAATAGACTCAAAAAATACGCCCCTTAATAATAAAAAAAAAACCCCACCGCGCTCCAGTTGAGACTCGTCTTGTGATTGGGTCTACCGAGACTCTACATGACGTCATATCTTCCAGTAGCCAACAAGGTCTGAGCACGTGCAAAAAAAAAAAAAAACCTACTGGCGACCTGTTTTGCGCGCTGAATTCTCGAATCTGAAGGTGGTGATTTGTTTTTCTATAATAGCGCGGCTTTGACAATAGTTCTGGCTTTGTATAAACGTTAGGGACTTATATGCTGGACGCTCCGCATAATCTAAACCTAATAATAAACGGATAAAAAACGTTTAACAAAGAAAAGTGTAGAATCTTTGATATGACGTTTTCTGTAAGGAGATGATTATTTAACATTTATGGAAGGAGTCTCCAGTGTCAGCACTTTGTAGGCTAGCAGTCAGAGGTAAAGCTGCAACTTCAAGTTTTCTGACATCTTCAGAACAGGAATTTACGGCTTCATGGTGACAAGCTATGATTTTTTTTTTTTCAGTAACGTATTAAAAAAGAAAGGCAAGGCTGGTGAAGGAACAACTTTTTATAACAGCTATAATGTAAGTGAGAACAGGAACTGTAATGAATGTGTCATTCATTAATAAATTAAAAATTGTGATTGTTGGCATATCACTGAGATATAAGTGGAATAAAACACCTTAGACCGTTCTGTTATACGAAAATAATCCACTTTGCAGCTGGCCGTATCACACCATCCCAGCATTGTTTATTTTCGTATAACAGCACAGTCCGTTGTGTGTTATTCCGAACATAACCAACGCTCTGCCATATTGTGGAATTACAGCCTTCAAAAGGTTTAATTAAAATATCATGGTTCTGGTTGTCATTTGTACTAACCATTTTATTCTTGTCTTATGACACACCTGTCATTCTGTTCCAGTTAATACTTTGTTTTAACATTTTATATGGTTCAGTTCTATGCAGGTATTTTCATTCATGGGTTATATAGTTGTACCCTATCTACTGAAAAAATAATATAACGTATACCTAATAAATTAAAATGGCTTTAAAAAAAAAAATCAGTTAAGCTAAATTTTTAACATAATTTCAGCAGTAGATAAAATTTGCTTTTGGTTTTTTTCATAATAGTTTTTCACACCATTATGTGTAAACTCTATAGACTGTGTGTGTGAAATTCCCAGAAGATCAGCAGTTTCTGAAATACTCAAACCAGCCCACCTGGTACCAGCAACCATGCCAGAGATGACACTTTTTCCCCATTCTGAGGTTTGATGTGGACATCAACTGAAGCTCTTGATCTGCATCTGCATGATTTTACGCACTGAGCTGCTATCACATGATTGGCTGTCATTTGTGGACACAAATGTAACAAATGGACATTGGATTTTTGCTAGTTGCAACTGAGTCTAAAACACTGCTGTGAGTTGAACCACTCCAATCCAATGATATGTACTGTTTAAGTTAATGTCTGGTGACATTCAAAGTTGTACGGGAGAGTCTGGCACCACAATGGTTAATTGTTGAGTAGGTGGCACCACAGTTATTAAATGTTTTATTTAGTTATGTGCTCTTTGTTCTCTTTATTGAGTTCCTGGCTATTTCCAAAGGGAGAGATAATAGGTGTCACAAGTAAACAGATATTATCATAATTTACTGTTTTCACCAGTGGGTGGCAGTAATTGTCCCGCAGGTGAACATGTAATCACGGACTTTCTGCAATTGTTTTGTAATGTGAATATCTCCGTGAAGCAATGAACATGGACATGATTAGCAGTGATACAGTCCTGTCTAGGATTTTTCCTACTTTTACAGATAATTAAATATGTAGCACCAGCATATATGCCTGGTCTTCATTCTGAGGTGACTACATATACAAACAAGAACTTTATAACATTTTTTAAAAACAATAAAACACCAATAACTGCATTGTATGTTGGCAGCATATATGCATTACCAATGGAATTAAACATATGGCATCACGAAAAAGCAAAAGATGGAACTGGATATATTTAACTATACAACTAAAAGCAATATTGTACTTTATACAATTACTTAAAAAGATTTCTGGCAATAGACAATAGTTTTTTAAAGACTTTTTTTTTAAAGGTGTTTTAGACTTCTGACCAAGCTCCAAGATTAAATGTTAGAAAATGGTTATCTTTAGAGAAATGAAGACTGGCTAGATACAAGACAGTCAGAGAAAAAAAAACAAATTCAAATTAATACAGTTTTATTTATATAGTGTTTAATAATACACACTGTCACAAAGCAGCTTTACAGAAATCTAGATATAGATTTAAAAACTCTAATTAGCAAGCCAGAGGCAACAAAAAAAGGAAAAATTCCTGTCCTTGGTGAGGAAAAAGCAAACATTCCCTGAACCAGATTCAAAAGGGAACCCATCCTCTTCTGGTTGACATCGGATAGTGTGATTATTACAACAAGCTATAATTGTGCTCAGTTATATTACCAACAGAACAAATCACACATCAGCATATTGACAGTGAGGAAATTCCACAGCTGGTCAGACACAGAATGGTCAGCGTGAGGGAGTACAGATATCAAAACAAGGACTGAGAGATTATATATTTCAAGAGAAAAAAAGTCAGTGTTTTTGAGGGGTGGAGTGATGCATCCAAATGCAAATGAGAACATACAAGGGAGACTTCTAGATTTAGGACATGACTATGTACAGTGCTTCCAGAAAGTATTCAAAATCAAATTTATGCACATCAGAATGGGATTTTTTCCCCGTTTCTGCTGAAGTGACTGTCTATAGAAACTTTGTTATAATGGAACTTCATCTTAAAGCTTCACAGGCAGTTCCTTTGTCCTCATGAGAGCAGGACAGATCTGATCTGCCATTTTAGCTGTGACAACTCCCAAAACCAGATATATTTATTGTGCAAGCCTACAACTGGACACAGGGATAAGTGCATAAATGAGCAGGTGTACAGGTGTTCCTAATAAAGTGGACAGTGAGTATATATGGCCGAAAGTTAGAGGACACCTGACCATCATACCTATATGTGGACCTTCCCTTCCTGTTGCACCTTCAACCGTTGCACAAGGATGGAAGCACACAACTGTATAGGATGTTTTTGCGTGCTGTAACATTACAATTTCCCTTGAGTGGAACTAAGGGGTTGAGCCCAAACATGTTCCAGCATGACAATGCCCCTGTGCACAAAGCAAGGTCCAAAAAGACATGGTTTGCTAAGGTTAGTTTGGAAGAACCCAAGTGGCCTGCACAAAGCCCTGACCTAAATCCCCCTGAACACCTGTGCAAAGTTATGAACCATATGGGAGGCTTCAATGAGCTCCAAGATGCCAAGTTTTCTTTAACTGATCAAATAGATAGACATGATTTAGAGGCTGATTTTGACCTGCATTGAAGATTTCTTAGAAATGCTTAGGTGCAGGGGTGACTGGTATAAATGTGCTAGCAGGGCTAAGCCCCTTGTCTTTTAAAGATAAAAAACTCAGTATAAGGTTTCATTTTTTTGCATCCACATCACAGATTTTTGGTCATAATACAAATACACAAAATGGAATGAAGCATCTGTCACTGTCATCTGTGTCTGTGCAGTTTTCTGTAATACTTTGCCCTAGTATTATTATTTTGACATCAATGAGACTTTTTGATGTAATACATTGCTCAGCATTAGTTTTAATGACAAGATATTGATAAGATATTAAATCTTAGCCTCCCATTTAATATCACCACCAGCTGCCACTGCTCGGGCACATAAGTGTTCTTCACTATATAAATATTGACAAATAAGTTGTCATATGTTTAAGGCTGGTTGAGCACCGTGTTCATACGGAAGACTTCTGAAAGCTGCTGTTCGACAGTCTTTGAGGTTGAGGGGAAAGAATGCCATCTAAATGATTGGCAACCTCTCTGAGAAGTTCAGTAATAGCCTTCTCGGCCATGTAGCCAAGCAACATACACTTTCACAATGCTTCACCAAAAAAAAAACAACGTAGGCTATGTATTGATTGTATTTGCTGTGCTGTTGCTTTGGCCTGAATGTGTGAGCAACCAATGATCTTCTCCGACCCCGTCCCATTGTAGATGACTGATAGATTACAACAGAATGAAATAAAATACTGATTATAAAATGAAAAATGCTATCATGGAATATTAATAATCTTCTGAAAAATGTTTTTAAATAAAACCTGTTATTATGAAATAACAGTGTGAAATGTGACAGTTGTTGTGAAATGAGTATTATGAAATAATGTTTTCTAATGATGAATTCAGTATTATTTATTTATAGACACGTTTATATATTTATTTTTGAATTTACTCATTTTATTATTTATATCACACACACATTTATTTATTTAATTTATCTAAAACGCCATTCCATAAAATATGACCCACAGCCAGGTCAGTTAAAGTTTTAAAAAGAAAAGTGAGGTGTTACACAAAAGTGATGATTGTTTTCACAAACATTCCCGGGGCGTACCGGCAGAGCCCCGCCCCCACCTCGGCTACTCAGACCACATCTCTGTCATGCTAATCCCAGCATACGGACAGCTAGTCAGACGCTCCAAACTGGTTCTGAAGCAGGTGAAAACCTGGCCAGCAGGAGCCATTTCTGCTCTTCAGGACTGTTTTGAACACACTGACTGGCACATGTTCAGGGAAGCGGCAACTGACGGTGACTTCACCAACTTGGAGGAATACGCGACATCAGTGACCAGCTATATCAACAAGTGCATTGATGATGTCACCGTCTCCAAAGCGCACACACGCTCAGAGAATCAACAACCATTTCAAGGCCAGCAGAGACACGCGGCGCATGTGGCAGGGCATCCAGGCCATCACCGACTACAGGACAACATCACCTGCCTGTGACAGTGATGCCTCCCTCCCAGATGCGCTGAACAACTTCTACGCTTGGTTCGAGGCACAGAATAGCATGATGGCGAGGAAGACCACCACTCCTCCCAATGACCAGGTGCTGTGCCTAACCACAGCCGATGTGAGGAAGACTCTAAACAGAGTCAACCTGCAGAAGGCTGCTGGTCCAGACAACATTCCTGGCAGGGTGGATCAGAGGATGTGCAGACCAGCTGGCAGATGTTTTCACGGGCATCTTCAACAGCTCCCTGAGCAGCACCATTGTTCCGACGTGCTTTCAAGGCCACCACCATCACCCCCATGCCAAAGAAGTCTTCAGTGTCCTGCCTCAGTGACTACCGTCCTGTTGCACTTACACCCATCATCATGAAGTGCTTCGAGAGGCTCGTCATGAGACACATCAAGACCCTGCTGCCCCCCTCACTGGACCCCCTGCAATTCGCTTACCGCCCCAACCGCTCAACACATGACGCCATCACCACCACCCTCCATCTGGCCCTCAACCACTTGGACAATAAAGACACATATGTTCGAATGCTGTTCATAGACTTCAGTTCAGCATTCAACATAATCATTCCTCAGCACCTGATTGGAAAGCTGAACCTGCTGGGCCCGAACACCTCCCTCTGTAACTGGATCCTGGTCTTCCTGACTGGGAGACCTCAGTCAGTCCGGATCAACAGCATCTCCAACACCACCACACTGAGCACTGGGGCCCCACTGCTGTTCACTCTGCTGACTCACGACTGTGTAGCAATGCACAGCTTGAACCACATCACCAAGTTCACCGATGACATGACCGTGGTGGGTCTCATCAGCAAGAATGACGAGTCAGCATACAGAGAGGAGGTGCAGCGGCTAACGGACTGGTGCAGAGCCAGCAACCTGTCTCTGAATGTGGACAAAACTAAAGAGATGGTTGTTGACTTCAGAAGAGCACAGAATGACCACTCTCCACTGAACATCGGCGGCTGCTCTTTTGGAGATCGTCAAGAGCACCAAGAGCAACCTCACCTGGTTGCTCAACACCAGTTCCATAACTAAGAAAGCCCAGCAGCACCTGTACTGAGAAGACTGAGTAAAGCACATCTCCCATCCTCCATCCTCACCATGTTCTACAGAGGGACTATCGAGAGCATCCTGTGCAGCTGCATCACTTCCTGGTTTGGGAATTGCACTGTCTCACTCCCAATCAGGTTTACAAGAAATGAACTCCTGGACATCAGAAATAGCGCACCAAATAACTTTTTGCCGACGTTTGAGCATTCAGATGTTTTACTGGACATTTTAGTCGGAGGAGCTGCGATCCTATACAAACGCTCAAGGCAACACAAATGAGGGAAGCGCGCTGGTGTGCTCGTGAAATTCTGACAGCGCAGTTTTAGGACTCCGCTGCCGAGCATTCATCTGGCGAATCTCCGCTCCCTAGCAAATAAATCAGACGAACTACAACTCCTCACTCGCACAGACAAGGACTTTTTAAACTCTGCTGCGCTTTGCTTCACGGAAACCTGGCTGAATGGAGCCATCCTGGACAGCACGCTTCGTCTAATGGGCTTCCAGCTGTTCAGAGTGGATCGCGTCACCGAGTCGTCGGGGAAAATGAGAGGCGGTGGATTATGTTTTTATATCAGTGAAGGCTGGTGTACAGACGTGACAGTTTTAAAGAAGATGTGCTGCCCAGATTTCGAAGCTCTCTTTAACTGTAAGCCTTTTTATTCGCCGCGGGAGTTTTCTTCGTTTATTCTGGTGAGTGCGTACATTCCTCCTGATGCGCGTGTGAGCGTGGCGCTAGAACTGTTGGCCGATCAGATCACACACACAGAGCAGCGTTCCCCGGACTCTTTCATTATCATTCTCGGTGATTTTAATAATGCTAATCTCACCCGCGAACTGCCTAAATACAGACAGAACATCAGATGTCCCACCAGGGACAGCAATATACTGGACCATTGCTACACTGTTTTAAAGGATGCATACCACTCGGTCCCCCGAGCAGCCCTGGGACTCTCTGATCACTGTTTGGTTCATCTTCGGCTTACAAGCAGAAACTTAAATCTGCTAAGCCTGCAGTAAAAACTGTAAAGAGATGGAATACTGAAGCAGAGTGGGACCTACAAGCCTGCTTCACTGAGTGTTTTTGAGGCTGCAGCTACTGATCTGGATGAGCTCACTGACACTGTGACGTCCTACATCAGTTTCTGTGAGGACTTGTGTGTTCCCACCAGGACTTATTTAACATTTAACAACGACAAACCTTGGTTCAGTGCAAAACTCAAACAGCTTCGCCAGGCCAAAGAGGACACCTACAGAAGTGGGGACAAAGCCTTGTACAAACAGGCCAAATACACACTAAATAGGGAGATAAGAGTGGCAAAGCAAAACTACTCTGAAAAGCTGAAAACACAGCTTTCAAGTAATGACTACATTAGTGTGGAAAGGCCTGAAAGCCATCACCAGCTACAAGACCCCATACCCTAGCACTGAGGCCAATCAACAACTGGCTGAAGACCTGAACGAGTTCTACTGTAGGTTTAAAAAGCCTGGTCTGACACCCCACACCCGCTCTGACCATCTCACAACACAGCCATCAACACCCTCCCCGTCGCTCCCCCCTACTGTTTCTCAGCCTGTACTTAAGATCTGTGAAGATGATGTACGCAAAGTCTTTGGGAAACAGAAGATAAGGAAAGCCAAAGGCCCAGACGGTGTCTCTCCAGCCTGCCTCAAAGGCTGTGCTGTCCAGCTATCATCCATCTTCACATTGATCTTCAACAGATCACTGGAGCTGTGTGAAGTCCCCTCCTGCTTCAAACGCTCCACCATCATCCCTGTACCCAAGAAACCAAAAATCACAGGACTAAATGACTACAGACCTGTTGCTTTAACGTCTGTGGTCATGAAGTCATTTGAGAGGCTGGTGTTGGCCTACTTGAAGGACATTACTGGACCCTTGCTGGACCCCCTGCAGTTTGCTTACTGAGCAAACAGGTCTGTGGATGATGCAGTCAATATGGGATTGCACTTAATCCTCCAACATCTGGACAAACCAGGACCTTATGCAAGGATCCTGTTTGTAGAGTTCAACTGTGCTTTCAACACCATCATCCCAGATACCCTTCTGAATAAACTGACACAGCTCTCTGTACCCACCTCCATCTGTCAGTGGATCACCAGTTTTCTGACAGACAGGCAGCTAGTGAGGCTGGAAAAATTCACATCCAACACCCGCACCATCAGCACTGGAACTCCTCAGGGCTGCATTCTCTCCCCACTGCTTTTCTCCCTATACACAAATGACTGCACCTCTAAAGACCCCTCTGTCAAACTCCTGAAGTTTGCAGATGACACTACAGTCATCGGTCTCATCCAGGACGGCGACGAGTCTGCTTACAGACAAGAGGTTGAGCAGCTGGCTGTCTGGTGCAGTCACAACAACCTAGAGCTGAACATGCTCAAAACTGTGGAGATGATAGTGGACTTCAGGAGAAACCCCCCTGCTCTCCCCCTTCTCACCATCCTGGACAGCACTGTGGCTGCAGTGGAGTCATTCGTTCCTGGGCACCACCATCTCTCAGGACCTGAAGTGGGACACTCACATTGACTCCATTGTGAAAAAGGCCCAGCAGAGGTTTTTCTTCCTTCGTCATCTGAAAATGTTCAACCTGCCACAGGCGCAGATGACACAGTTTTACTCAGCTGTTATTGAGTCAGTTCTGTGCTCTTCTATAACTGTCTGGTTTGGGTCAGCCAGCAAATCAGATATAAGAAGACTGCAACAGACTGTTAGGACAGCAGAAAGGATCACTGGTGTGCACCTGCCCAACTTTCAGGACTTGTACAGTACAACTCCAGAGTGAAGAAACAGGCAGCTAACATCATCACAGACCCCTCTCACCCCGGCCACAACCTGTTTGCACTTCTCCCTTCAGGCAGACGTTACAGATCTCTGTGCACTAGAACATCTAGGCATAAAAACAATTTTTTCCCCCATGCAATCTCCAACTTAAACAGCTAGCACAGGAATCATTACCTGTGTTCTGTAATTCATTTCTGTAATTCATCCTCCATCTCTAATTACTGCCTCTTTCTCAAGTATTATGTAAATACATATGTATATGTCTTTATTTATGCAACTGTATATAGAGTAAATAATGCATAAATCTTCTGTTCCAGATTCATACACATTATTATTTTTTTATTGTTAAGCCTTACTATTTAAATGTTTTCTGTTCTCAGGTCAGGTATGTATGTATGTATGCATGTATGTACCAAGAGCACCTTAAAAAAACCACAACAAATTCCTTGGCGAATAAAGCTAATTCTGATTCTGATTCTGATATAAACAGATTTATTCGTATATCATTTGTAGGAATTTACACAAGAAATCTGGTATTCACAAAAGTCCACTAATTTCTGAAAAAAACATGTATCCTACTTGTGCTCCTGAGTGTGTGTAAATTTACATATAAGACCATGTTCCTGTCTTTCAGAGGCAACCTGTGACCACAAGAATCGTGAGGAGGTGGACACAGGAAGCTAATGAGGCATTGCAAGACTGTTTGGAATACACAGACTGGAATACACTATGTGAGTCACATGGGGGGACATTAACAGCATGACAGAATGCATCACAGACTACACCTTCTGTGTTAATAAAACTCTACCAGTCAAGGCAGCACGCTGTTTCCCCAACAACAATCCCTGGATCACCAGCGACCTGAAGGAGCTATTGAATAAGAAGAAAAGTGCCTTCAGGGCTGGAGACAGAGGTGTGCTGACATGTGTGCAAAGGGAATTAAAAATGAGGCTAAGGAAAGGAAAGATGGATACAGAAGGAATTTGGAGATGAAGCTTCAGCAAGGAAACATGAGAGATGTGTGGACTGGTATGAGGCAGATCACTGGCTTCAAGATGGGCCATCAACAATCCATGGGAAGCCTAGACGGGGCTAATGAGCTAAATTTGTTTTTCAATAGATCCAGCTCAGGGCCAGCGGCTGTTTCCCACAAATCCATGACCTCCAGTCCACCCACCCCCCTCCTCTCCACAACTCCCCAGGTGAGCACTGGCAGTTCACCCCCCCCCCCCCCCCCCCCCCCCCCCCCCCCCCCCCCCCCCCCCCCCCCCCCCCCCCCCCCCCGGCTCCATCCTAGACTGCAAACTGGACACCCTGGAGGTGGTGGTAGAAAGATGGATGGTGGACAAAATTGAGAGGATCATGGACAATAGCAAACCCCCTCCATGCCACACTGACCAAACAGCAGAGCTTCTTCTCCAGTAGATTATAGCAGCGTTGTTGTAACAAAGAATGGTACAAGAAGTCATTCTTGCCCACTGCTATCCGGCTCTACAATGAGACAACAACGAAGTTGGGGAGCTATGTGGACACTGGAGACGATGGACATGCCTACTGATTTTGCATACCCATGTTGCACAACAATTTTTACATAGGGTCACTGCACATTCTTACACATACACTGCCACTTTACTTATTACTTTACTTATGACTACTGTACATTTTTATACACACTACCACTACAAACCGCTCATAACATATGACTGCCAACTTTAATATATTTCATACAGTTAATCTGTACAGGAATCATAGTCTGTAAATAACTTATTTGTCTTGTGAACTGTTAAGTCTTAGTCTTCCCTGTTGCTCTTTTTTGTAACACCAAATTTCCCCTTGGCGATCAATAAAGTGCTCTCTATCTGTGTCAATCTATCTAACTAATGTAAACCTTGGTTGAGCAGACTGTAAATCATGTAAATCGCAATTAATTACTGCAATTTTATATACAGATTCACTGTCAAGTTTAAAAATAGCTTGTTTTTTTTTAGTTACATACAAATTTAAAGAAACTTTTGTGAAACCCAGTTACTGTATATTTATGGCATTAACTAAAGAAATATTAAATATGAAAAAAAGAAACAAAGAAAGCAAGCCAAAGTAAATCCATAATTGAAGACAAATAACACCTGTACTTCAATTAAGAATCTTCTTCTTCTTCTTTTGGCTTTTCCCTTCAGGGGTTGCCACAAGAAGAAGAAGAAGATTCTTATCTGTACTTCAATTAAGAATACCACTGTATAAAAGGAGGACAGGCTCAGGCAGTGTATAAGTTGCGACCATTTGCCACAGCATCCTTTTACTGCTGTGCAACACTTTATTAGAGCCAGCACTAGGTAACCAATCTGGTATGTCTCAAACTGCAAGCTATATTATGTGCTGTATACTTCATTGTGCACTGCGGACCATTTGCTTCCTGCAGACACATGCCCATAGACCGTAGTCAAAATAACTTTGACTTTTACCTCTGAGAAATTCTATTTCTGCCTTTTGCTCATCATTTCAGCTGTGTAACCTTTGACTTTTATGGAGTTTTGTGGGTATCACCAAATCAGCTGTGCCCTGAATGCTCCATCAACATATGGCAGTCTCTCTGTTGAGCTACGCATTACTCTTGAGATACTAGTGATACTGACTTCTTCTACCCTCCAGACCTGCCTGGTCCATCCTGATGGACACACTTCTGCTTAGAGCCACACTCACTGCTGTTGAAGATGGCCCCACATGGATGGTTTACAGATCACCATAGGTTGACCGTGGATGACACCACACAGACACCTTAAAGATGGCTGTGGATGTTCTTTCTTGGACAGCCTTAAGCTAGCAATTGCTAAGAATAGTTTGCAGGCAAGTCTCCATCACTGAACAGTTGATAACTTCAGTTTGATCCAAAAACTTAAAACTCTAATGATGCTCATACTCAAGTAGTATGCAGTTAAAGAAGTGGAATGAAGTGGAATGATGTGTAATCACACTATTCAGTGTCACCCAGCCACCATTTTGAGTCTGGTTTCACTCAAGGTTTCTTCCTGTTTCATGAACTGTACACACGCCTCCAATCTACAAGAAGGCTACTTAGCACCTGGCCCAAGTCTACCAGATTCTTGAACAGTTATTTCCCACAGGCTATTACACTCTTAAACAGGTCTGCCTGATGGCCATTAAATTTAATTTCCAACTACTTTACTGCATTCTACTCTCACTTTACAAATGAGTCACTTTAATATATAATCTGTTCTTGTTTCTGTAGCACCATGATTCTACAGGCAGGTGACAAATTAAAGGAAAACAGAAATAAATAACTAAAAAAAAAAAACCTAAGTGTGGGTGCGTCTGAATTTTTCAATTCAAATTTATTTATATAGTGCTTTTAACAATAGACATTGTCACAAAACAGCATTACAGAAATCCAGATGTAGATTTAGATCACTAATGAACAAGCCGGAGGTGACAGTGGTGAGGAAAATCTCCCTGAAATACCTTTAGAAACCAGACTCAAAGGGGACCCATAAAATCAAACAGAACTAAGTGTGTTGAAGATGTCCAGTATGAGTATTATAGTCATTCTGATTATAGCAGCAGTACTTAGGTACAAGTATACAGTATCCAGGTGAGTATTGGGAATAAACTTTTTTTTGGAAGAGCAAATCTTTATAAAAAAAAACACTGAGCAGGTCCCAGTCGACCTTGATTTTAGATTAAGATGGCATGAGGAAAAGATATAAGTGGCTTTGAAAGAGGGTTCATTATTGGGACATGAATGGTAGAAGCATTAGTCACACAGACTGCTTAACTGGCTGTGTTTTAATAGGACGGTGGCTAAATAGGCTAGAAGGTTGTGGTAAAAAGTGTGCATTCATTGACTGATGACATATAATCCTAATTAAGTAAAACCACAATGTTTTTTTTTTATGTTTTTGAATTTCAGTCTGTTCATGCATTTTGTAGGTAATATACAGTCTTTTCCTAAAGTATTGGAATGATTGGCCAATTCTTTTGTTTTTGCCTTACACTGAAGATATTTGGGTTTGGGATCAAAAGATGAATATGAGATGATAGATCAGAATTTCAGGTCTGATTTCCTGATATTTATATCTGGATGTATTAAGCATCCAAGAACATGGCACCTTCGGTTGCAGACCACCCAGTTTTCTGGTGAGCAAAATTATAGAAATAGTCTTATCCCTTGCTTGAAATAACAGCAAGCCCACCTGACAGTGGAAGTGTAATGTGGCCTGTCACCTAAAATGACTTTAACACCCCTGTCTTAGAGGAAAGGGTTACTGTAGTCCAAAACAAAATTCTTCTGACTAATCAAATTTATCCTATGGTAAATTTTTCTCATCCTGATGGCCATTATTTGTTTCAGGGTGACTCTGCCCCATCCACAGGTCATGAGGAGTCATTGAATTGTTTGAATGGAATGAGATGAAAATGATGTAAATCTTATGAGATGGCCTTTATAGCCACCAGATCTTAACTGAACTGAATACCTGTGATAGATTGTGTTAAGACAGCATTCTTCACCACTATCAAAACAACAGCTGAGGGAAAAATCGTTTAGAAGAACAGTGTTCATCCCTCCAGAGTTCCAGAGTTATGTAGAATCTGTACCATGGAGCACTGAAGCTGTTCATGCTGGCCCAAACACCAACTGCTGTTCTTAGAGGGTCATCTGGATTATCAAAATGAATATTAAAGTCTAACAATGAATGCTTTGTCTAAGGAAACAACCAGGTTAGAGAAATCTGCAAATTCACATAGGAATTCCAAATATGACCCTGGGGGTCTGTAAATAATAATTAGTGGAATCACCTGGGTAGACTTATTTTTAGTGGCTACGTATGTTATGTTAGTATAAAGAACTTCAAATGCGTTGAATTTATGACTAGGTTTTTGTGTGATGCCTAGATTATCATTATAGATGACTGCGACGCCTCCTCCTTTGCCAGTTAGACGGGGCTGATGTATGTAACTGTACCCAGGAGGACTAGCTTCATTTAATGCTACAAACTTGTCTGGTTTGATCCACGTTTCTGTTAAACACAGTACATCAAACTCCTGATCAGTAATGGTTTCATTAACAATAAGTGCTTTAGACGTACCATTTTGCATTGATAATAAGGGACAACACTAGGCATCCGAGCAGTCAGTTTATTCAAACATTGACTTGATATATTACTCCAAGCCTCCTGGAGGATTGCCCAAAGATGATTCACACTGGTTGGACACTTCTTACGGACATCACGGTCCAGTTCCTCCCATAGCAGCTCAATGGGGTTAAGGTCAGGTGATTGGGCA
>CM040994.1:9850450-9863959 GCA_022985145.1 Pangasius djambal
TAATATTCAATAGTCCTAGTTTCAGATCAACGGTGCTGGCTACGCATTCGGTTTGATTTAATTTTATGTTAATTAGGTTACTAAAACAAACTGTCTGAGTATGTCTATACTTTTGTTTAGCTCGGGGAACAGACACAGTCTCAATACGGTGGAACCTAAGTGACGACTCAGTGCAGCTAG
The DNA here is from genome assembly GCA_022985145.1 of Pangasius djambal. NCBI lineage: Eukaryota > Metazoa > Chordata > Actinopteri > Siluriformes > Pangasiidae > Pangasius > Pangasius djambal. The sequence continues at coordinate 9,850,631 of CM040994.1, forward strand.
CAGATGGTCCGTTTAGCCTGCTTGTCTGCTCCCTGGCCTTGGCCCTGATTTGTCACAGATAAACTAGGCCTGTTCTGAGACTATGTGCTATGCTGCAAGAAATAAGAGCAGCACCTTCCTGAGTGGGATGGACACCGTCCCGCCATAAAAGGCCAGCCTTGCCCTCAAAGATAGTCCAATTACCTATAAAGCCCACATTGCTTTCGGAGCACCACCTGGACATCCAGCAGTTCAGCGTTACACCATAATCTGCTGTAAGCTACATTGCCACACTGCTTTGGGATGGGGCCAGAGCATATTACAGCATCGGACATCAGCTTTGCTAATTTACACACCTCTACAATGTTACTCTTAGTAACCTCAGACTGACAAAGGCGTATATTATTAGCTCTTACATGAATAACTATCTTTGAGAACCTGTGCTTGCCTAAGACCCTACGATTAGCTGCTATGTCCGGCGCCCTGGCTCCCGGTATACACCTAACTAAAGCTGCTGGTGCCCCTAAAGGCCTAGCTAATTTCACGTGCTGCAAGATAGAGTCACCTATAACCAGAGCTCTTTCAGGTTTCTCAGTGGGTGCTTCACTGAGGAGAGCAAACCTGTTAGACACGTGAAGCGGAGAGGAGTGGTGCTCCTTAGAATGAACGTCACCCATTTGCCCTGCTGTGAGGACTCTAATGCCAGAGTTGGGGGATTACTAACTCCGACTAAGGCATCCAGACTTTCCCCTACAGAAACTATACTGCTGTCACTCTCACTAACCCTCTCTAGAGTCTGGATGCGCACCTCTAATGCTGCAATCTTCTCCGTCAGAGACCTAACTAACATGCATTTATCACAAATAAAGCAATTACTAATGACGGAGGAAGAATGACTAAACATCCTGCACTCAACACACTGAACAAGCTGAATGTTTGACATGCTGTTTAACGTACCTTAGTCGAAGATTTGTTGATATTATTTTTGACGGTGTGGATCCGGTGTGGATGGCCTCCGCTCGCTATCTTGACAAAATACAAAAGCACTCTTCAAGAGAAAAAAATTAAAATACGGTAGAAGAGAACGTGCAAAATACAACAGATGAAAATGATAGTGCAAAATTATTGATTTAAAAAAGAAAGAAACAGTATAGTTAAGACGCCAACACAGGCAAGAAACTCCTGGCAAAACAATTCGAAAAAAGGCAGTCATTGACTGCAAAAGATTTTCATCCATGTATTAAAATTATGGTTATATTTACAATTGTCACTTTGTCCAAATACCTTTGAGTCCCTGAAAATGGAAGTACTTTGCTTAAAATGGCTGTAATTCCTAAATGGTAGATGCCATATTTTTTGTGGAACCTCTTAAAATAAAGCTGAAAGTCTACAGTCACATCTTGATTGTTTTATTTCAAATCCATTGTGGTGGTGTATAAAGGCAAAATCACAAAAAATCTCTCTCATTGTCCATATACATCCAGACGTAACTGTACATCAGTGAGTATACAAGGGAGTACACATCAGGCCTTGGTGGCCTCGCGGTGTAACCAGACCACCATCCATCAAAGTCTGATTAGGGAATGCACAATTGGCGAAGGTGAGGTGTGTGACGGGGATCTTCATGAATATCCGCTGGTGCCTGTCATTATTAAATTCCTGGGGCAAAAGCATAAAATGGATAAAATGCGGCAGTTAGTCCTCGCCTCACCCATCCACTAATTCTTTGGACAAATTGGCCAGGTTTTCAGGCATTAGTGAGATAAATGTTCGTGGATGGGTCCCACAGTAGTGAGGCATGGCGTGGAATATGCGCAGCATTGGTTGGGGAGGCGGTGCTGGGGCCGTCAACGTCAGCTCTGCTTCAGGGGGACACGGAGGATGGGGAGGGCTCTGCCCCACCACCCTTAGCAGGGATTCCCCTCTTGGATTTCTCCTTGGAGCAGTCGTCTAACGACACCCTGAGGCACACCTTTTACCAAGTGAGAGTAATCGATGGTCAGCAAATTTAGCCTAATGTTGTACTAACCCACCCATATTTTTCAGTTATTAAGGATAGGTTACACAAGACACTTAAACTATAGAAGAGACAACCCAGTTAATGGTCCAAAAGAGCCGTCGGGAAATGTTATACCAGGAGGTTCACCACTAGACATCTAATGGCTTGTTTTTATTGGCCAGGTATTCGCAGCGATGTTCGCAGGTGGTGTGAGGCATTGCACGAATGTTAACTGGTGAATCTACTGGCCACCTCAAAAGTGCCATTGCAGGATATCGCTTTGTGCTAATCCTGGTGGATTATGCAACGTGATATCCGGAAGCAATGCCACTTTGCAACTGCACCTCTCAGCATCTCAGCACACAGTGTTGTGGAGACACTTTTCCATGTTATATCCCGAGTCGGGATCCCAAAAGAGATCCTGACTGACCAGGGAGCTACATTTATCTCATGGACACTGCAAACTTTACGAATTGTTGAGGATTAAATCAATTCACACCAGTTTTTACCATCCGCAGATGGATGGACTGGTCGAATGGTTTAAACAAATGCTTAAAATATGATTCGTATGTTTGTTCGCAATGATGTGTGGAATTGGGCTCAAGCCCCTATTATTTGCAGTTCAAGAGCTCCCACAAGCCTCCACGGGTTTTTCCACAGTCAAATTATTGTAAGGGTGCAAGCCTCATGGCATCTTAGAATCATTAGAGAAAATTGTATCAGTTACCGAAGCTTGTTCAAAGGTGCAAAGATCAATCTGGAGAGCAGGGGTGCTGAGGCCAATAGACTTTATTCTTTCAAGAATCAAGCCGAGCAGTTCTCTGCAGAGAAAATGCTGCTCACCTTTTTAGATGTGCATGCTTATATACATTTATATGAAAAGACTTCCACATCCTCTTTTTACCAAGACACATATTCTCATACATGTGTATCCTTTTTTTTAACATTACCCCATATCCATATCTTATTGTTTAAGGAAGCTTTACTCAATTAAATCTACAGCTTGTTCCTGTTTCCCACTTTACGCGGGATTCCCATGAATATGTAAGGTCATATAGGCCATTTTTATGTGTCGCTTTCTCACACATATACTTCCTGTTCCATGCACACAGTTCTAGTTAGCAAGACTTTTACTGAGATATTGGGTACAATGATACATTTGCACTATACTGGTTCCATACATTTATAATATTGAGGATTAAACATTATCAAATATGAGTACACATTTTGTGGTTAACATTTTGTGGTTAAAATATTCTATATATTTCCCCTCCCTGAGACTTAAGTCTCATATTCATTACCTTCCTCAAGAGAGCAATCACACAATCCAATACTTTCAATTACCCCTATCCAGTGACCTAAGTAGATCACTCAACCTTTTTATCAATGACTAAATTCTGGAATTGCTCTCTTGTGGAGAATTGGGACCAAACATCTTCCTCTCCATTTGACTAGGAAGGAGTAAAAGATCTCGTCTCCCTAACACTTGTTGTAGAGAGTTGGGGAGAGGTTAGGCTAGCACTTACACCCAGGGCATGGCTCATCATTCATCTTTTTCATCCTCACTTGAGAAATTGGGATCATCTGTTTTTTTGTGGAATATCCATTATCTCAAGCCAAATGTCCCATGGGTCTTTTTTTGGTACTCTCTGCATCACCATCATCTGTTTAGCCACTATTGGCCACCAGAGTTCTAAAAGTAGGTAGAACAACAAAACAGCAACCCACCAACAACTACAACAATCATTATTCCCAAATTAGTTAACAAAGCTCTCCATTTTCCTATGTTTAGTTCAAACCAATCCCATGCATTGACATCTCTGCCCGCATTTTCAGTCACTTCTTGTCTGAGGTTTTTTTTAAGTTTGTTCATGGCTTCAGTAAAAGTTCCTTCTGGTGCAGTATTATTAGGGATACAAGTACAACACTGATCCCCAAACAAAACACCCACAACTCCTTTTTCAAACAATAACCAATTTAGTGCTTGCCTGTTTTGCCACATCATTTTGCTTGTTGCATCTAATTGTTCTCCTAATGCGGCTAATGCATCATCAGTATAATTAATAAATATTTGCTGATTATAATAAATATAATTTATCCATTCTGCAGTTTTATTGGGAGTTATCCATACAAAAAATAGACTCAAATCCTGACCTCACTTCATCACAGTGTTTTATTGGAAATACCAAAGTATGGTTTGTGCATGTGTGTATTATTGTCATATTCTCAGGTGTTTTCTGTTTTCACCATACAATTACCTTGAAGTTCACCCATGCTATATTTGCCTTTAGACTTATTAAAACATTCAAGTGTATAATCTATTTCATAATCTGATGGGATCTCTATCTTTTTAATTTCTATTCTTATATCTAAATGTTGGCACCACTCTCTCCATCCTAGTGAATTGTAGCTACTAAAATAATCTGGACTACTCAATATTGTTAAGCATTCAGCTGGGCAATATGGTCTTCTAAAATCATGCAGATGACAAAAGTGTTGATTAAAATCAGCACACTGTCTATAGTCATACTGATTGGGTACTACTATAAGTGTTCTTAATGGTGATGGTGTGCATAGTGAACGACTACTCATTCTTGTTTCATGGGCTGTGTATGTAGCCCACTTTTACCACTCATAACGTCGTGCTATTCTTAATAGCTTTTCTTTTATTCCTCTACCAGTAATTTTATCACTAGATATTTTTCACCCCCCACTTACCTCCTCCTCCATCACTTATGTCTGGGTTTGTTTCGGTCCCTCTCTCTCCTGCAACTACTTAAAGATACCATCGCTAATATTAAACCAACTTTTTGCTCTCTTGATATCATACACCCTAAATTTTTAAAATCAATTATTAACTCTGTTGGGCCAGGATTAGTGTCTTTACAATAAGTGTCTTTTTATCGGCTCTGTCCCTGCTGCCCTTAAAGTGGCTACTGTCACTCCATTATTCAAGAAGCCTTCACTAGATCCTTCTGTTCTGAACAATTTTCGCCCTATTTCTGTATTATCTTTCATTTCAAAAATATTGGAAAAAATTGTTTGACCAACTTCAGTTTTTTCTCAATTGCAACGATATTGCAACGATGAAATCTTTCAATCTGGTTTAAAGTCCACTCACAGTACTGAATCTGCCCTCTTGAGAGTGTTAAACGATATTTTTTTTATCTACGGACTCTGGCTACTCTGTAGTCCTTGTGCTCTTAGATCTATCAGCAGCATTCGATACTATTGACCACTCTACTCTGATATCTAGATTAGAGTCCTATGTGGGGATAAAAGGAACTGTCCTTAAGTTGTTTCAGTCATATCTTTCTGGCAGAAAATTTTTAGTCAAGTTAGGTAATTTTTCCTCTTCTGTTGCCCATCTAGCCTGTGGTGTTCCTCAAGGCTCGATCTTGGCGCCTTCTCTTTTCTCTCTGTACATGCTACCTTTGGGTTCCATTCTAAGAAGACATGGGGTGTCCTTTCATTTTTATGCCAACGATACCCAAATCTATCTACCAATCAAGAGAAATGATCCTTCAGCATTTACATCTTTATTAAGGTGTCTAGACGAAGTTAAATCTTGGTTAGCCCAAAATATCTCATCCTTAAATGAAGATAAAACTGAGGTGATCGTTTTTTTTCAGTTAGGGAAAATAAGGGTAAATGTTACTGCTGCTATTTCTTATCAAGTAGCTTCATTTCGATTTGCACATTGTTAAATCTGACAGCTGCTATTATTATTGTGTAGTTGCACTCAATTTGCTACAGGCTACTGTACTATTGTTTTTGTATTTGTTATTGTTATTTTTTTTTGTACATAAGTCAATATTGCACAGAGAGATATTCTACATATTACTGCTATATGTGAATACATTACTGTTACTACGTGTACTGTAACACTGTTTTGCACAAGTCAATATTGCAGACTCACACATACAGATGTACATAGTCTATATTTCTATATACATAATCTATATTTCTACTTCTGCAACATAGTTACACTTTATTATGTTTGTTGTATGTATGTCTGTTTTTATTTTTTACATAGTTTGCATGTGTCTTGGCATTCATTGTGGACAGCGAAGAAAGAATTTCATTGTACAGGGAAACTTGGTTTTCCTCACTGTGCACATGACAATAAACGCTTTGAATCTTGAATCTTGAATCTTTTGGCCCCACTGACAACTATCAGGCAACCAGCTTAGATCTGGGTAGTCTATCTGTTTTTAGTTCATCACGTGTAGGGAACTTGGGTGTTCTGTTAGATGAATCTTTGAACCTTGATAAACATATCTCCTCTGTAATAGGTTCTAGTTTTTATCAACTTCATCTGTTGTCAAAAATCAAACCTTTCCTAAATCATAAAACCTTAGAGATGGCTGTTCACGCTTTTATTACCTCACGCTTGGACTACTGCAATTCACTATACTGCGGTAGTTCAAAGTCTCAAATTGCTCGCCTTCAACTACTGCAAAATGCTGCTGCCAGATTCCTTCATAATTGCCGTAAAAGCGCTCACATTACTCCAATTCTGAGGACCCTCCATTGGCTGCCTATCAAATTCATAATCGATTTTAAAATTCTTTTATTTGTATATAAATCATTACATGATCAAGCCCCCACTTAATTATCCGAATTGTTGCACCCATATACTCCTTTCAGAAGTTTAAGATCTAGCGATCAGAATCACCTGTTACTCGTTTGCTGATGACTAACTAACTCCTCATTCATTGGCTCCTCCAGAGAGGAAACCAGCTATAAAAGCCACCAAAGAAGCACAGTTGAGAGAAGGGAGGAAAGGAGAGAATTTGAGCCATTTGTCTCTCCATATGGACTGTCTCTGCAGCCCCAGACAAGTGTTGCTAGTTGTTGCTTGCTGACTGATACTTAATGTCTATCTGTGCTAGAGTTCCAGTTAGTGTACTGTTGCTGTGCTCCTGCCCAGATTGTTAATCTAACTCTCAATAATGCTAACCTTTTTTGATAGTTCTTTTTATAACATTGACCACTTTTATAATTTGTAAGGAGGAGGGTGCTTTCTTTTTGTTAATTCTTTTTCTCCTGTTTTTGGTTAAGTTAGGTAGTTAAAGTGCTATTGTCTTTGTTTTTATTTTTCCCTGTGTTGGGTAAATTAGATTTAAAATTAAGATATTTTGTTTATTTTGGCTGTGCCCCCTCCTGAAGTCTTTGTTTTGTTTCTGCTATTTAATTTATGTAATAAATTAAATTTGAAGTGGATCTCTTAGTGGTTAGCAGTGTTCTTTAGGGCTAGGACTGAGATGAGAGGCTCCATGTGGTCTTTCCTTCCATTTTATGTATTCCTTCATTCCCCTATATTAATTACAAAGGGGAGTCATAACACTTGGCTTAAATCTTTTATGATTTTTGTCTTCAAAATGTGTATGTTCTGCTTGTCTTACTAATATATTTTCTTAGTCATTGTATTATTGGGGCTAGACCCTGTCTTGTGTTTAGTGGTGCTGATTTCTTATTTACTCCTTTTCTGAACCTCTGTACAGCATTTTGGTCAGTCATGTGCTATAAAGAAACTGAACTTGAACTTCAACTGTGCTTGTTTCTGTCTTTTCACGACTTTCCTCTGAGGTCCCTGCTTGCTGTTTGGTTTCTTTTTGCTTTTCTGGTGTTACTCAAGGGACTCTGGTACAGTGATTTCAATGATAGCAAGTAGTACTACATTCTACTTGTATTGCTATTGACATGGCTCTTACCACTTTATAGGGTTTTTCCATTTTCTTCTGAACACTCTTGGATACACCTGATCTCCCAGTATGACTGGACATGGTGAAACTGGTTCTTCTCTTAGCTCCTTTTTATTTTCCTGTAAATAGATGGCTTTATGCATAGCAAAGCATATATGCTTTCAATTCCATTTGTAATTGTTCCAGATTGGGTCCCTTATAGGAACCTCTCCATCCTGGCACAGGCATGGGTTGATGCATAGGCTTTGCATGCGGTAGCTCATAAGTGCAAGGGGTATTGCATCAATCCAATTAAGCTTAGTGCTAGCACAAACCTTATTGAGTTTAGCTTTGAGAGTACCATTAAATCTCTCCACCATTCCCTGTGATTGAGAATAATAAACACATCCCAGCCTTTGTTTTATCCTTAGTTGCTACAACACTCTTCACTGTGTTTTGAACAAATGCTGAACCATTGTCAAAACTGATTTCTGATGGCATACCAGACCTTGTGATTACTTCTCTCATCAAGAACTTAATTACTGTTCCCGCTGCTTGATCTTCTGATGGCACTGCTTCTACCCATCTACTGAATCTATCTATTACCACTAACATACTTTTTACCTTGTACTTTATCATGTCTACATAGTCTGTCACCAGATGTTTGAATGGAACTTCTGGGATAGGTATATGACCTACTGGTGCTGAGGTTCCTTTTCTGACATTAGTGTGGGCACAGACTTCACTCAGACATAATGGTGGGCACATTCTTGATTTAATACTAACAGTCGGATTAAATATAGAAAATATAGTCTCATTCCACAGTCTGAAACTATCTCGGATCATTACCTCATCTCATTTAAAATGTGTCTTAATCATAATAATCTTGCCACATCACAGTGTCAAACGTACTTTCACGTCAATAACTGCACAGAGTTTTATCAGTAATCTCCCAGATTTATCAACCATGATTGGATCACTGTCTGATCCCGAAGAACTTTACCAGGCAACTGAATGCTTAGAATAAATGTTCTGCAACTCACTAGATAAGGTAGCTCCACTTAAAAGAAAAATAATTAGGAAGAAAAAGCTAGCACCCTGGTATAGCGATCACACACGAACTTTAAAACAGACCACTGGAAAACTAGAACGTAAATGAAGTCAAACTAAATCGGTAGTATTTCAAATAGCATGGAAGGAGAGCCTTTTGAGCTATAGGAAAGCTCTTAGTGCTGCTAGATCAATGTATCTCTCCACCCTAATTGAAGATAAGAATCCTAGATTCTTATTTACCCCTTTACGGTCCATGGTCCCGCCAGCGGGACCACTTGCAGTTTTTAATGATAACAGCAAAAAGAATTTAAAATGCTCTGTCTTTTTTGATCGTACACATAAGAGTAATACATCATTTGAATCTGTAAAGGGTCTTTTTTTATTTGTGTACACTCACAATATCAACAAATCATTGTGCTTTTGTAAAATAAAGTAAATATACAGCGTGTGCTTTCAGCCGTCTCAGTCTCCGCGCATATCTGTTTGAAACGCGTCACTAAAATGAACCGAAACTCAGCGAATACTTGACACACAGAGATGAGAAATATATCTATGGAAAGCTTGAGTTGTCTACTTTTAAATGAAGCTAGTCAAATCGAAAACAAATATTCTCAGTTTATGTAATCCACATGAAACCAAGGAGAGGTACAGTCTTTCCGTCTCACTTCATTATCTGATAATGACCAGAGGCGGGACACACCCACGCGCTATTCACAGGGAAAATAGTTCGGTGATTCCCGTACGAGGCACACGCCCCCCTGCGCAATGCCATCAAAACATCATTCCACATAGTTTATTTCTTTGACTTTCCTACGTGTTTGGAAGATGGCATGCTATTCAGGTGAGGAAGCTCTTCAGATTATTTTGGACAATGAGGAAGAATTTACCTGTTCCTCAGAAGAAGATTGCGACTCCGACGACGAACGGTTGCATTTTGAAGAGCGAATTGATTCAGCTGAGTATTTTCCTGCAAGTTGTTATGATGAGTAAGTCCTATATAATTCCTATTCTGATAATATAAATATAATGGTAATAAGATAATAATATAAAAGAGAAATAATTTTTCAGACTTTGTTTTGCCTAGTTTTGGCTAGCTTTTGGCAGCCTACGTGAAACATTGTATCTTCTGTACCACTACATGTTTCATGTCTAAATTCAAGTATATGTCTTAAGTTTTATGTAAAGTACATGTATAAGACAACTCTTTCAGTATGTTTGCTATGTGTAGGTTTTTACACTCCTGTGGTGTTGTTTTTTTGTTTGTTTCTAAAAAACAAACAAATAAACTATCTACATGCACTCACAAGTGAATCTCGAGTTATTTTGCCTGACAGTTAAATATATTCTAAATAAACTACATTTCTTTTGTCCTCACATTCTTTCTTGTAGCACTTCCCTCTCAGTCACATACCTGACCGAAAGGCTCATTATGCAGCTCATTAGGCGAGTCTTTGTCTTCTCAGGTGTGAATCACTGCATTATGCATGATCATTCACGCCTCCTCGCATATGGACTTTCTATACAAAAAGTGTCTTAGAAAATTTAAATCAATATATTGTTTTCTCTGAATGAGTGACCAGGATGATTTTCACGTCATTTTCACACAAAAACTTTAGGCTACAAGATCCAGTTCTCAAAAGTCTTGGGGACAAATGTTTTGAATGAGTTTTATGGCCTTATTTCAGTAACTTTCTTTTGTTGTTTTTTCAATAACCATGCATAACTGTTATTTTCTCCAAAATACAAACTTGTACATATATACTGCTCACATATTTTTGTAGCCCAGTTTGTGCTGATTCAAGTGTAATCAGACTTTACCCATTTCTATTTTTATAAGCAAATGAAACATGCACAAATGTCGGGACATGTCAAAACTTCTCCAGGGCCCCGAAACACCCTCAGACCTCAGAGGGTTAATACTGTAGCAAAATTAACTAGGAATAAGACCACAATAGAAATACGCACACAATCATTATATAGCAGTGATGACTTCATGAATTTTTTCAATGGTAAAATTGAAAATATCAGGCAAAAAATTCAGACTATTAATTAAAAACCAGACAGTTTTATAACTAACCCTGTAGATGATAATATAATAATATCAGATCAACAATTACAATGTTTTACTCCCCTTGAAGAGACCAAATTAATTTCACTAATTTCATCATCAAAATCATCAACCTGTATACTAGATCCTTTACCTACTTGTTTCTTCAAACAGATAACAATCAAACCTCTTAAAGATAATCAGTTCTTCCCTTAGCATTGGCTATGTACCTAAATCTTTTAAACTAGCAGTTATCAAGGCCTTGATTAAAAAACCTGACCTTGACCCCGGTCAGCTGTCTAACTATAGACCAATATCAAACCTCCCCTTTATCTCCAAGATCCTAGAAAAGGTTGTAGGACAGCAGCTATGGTCATACTTACATGGAATAACATTCATGAAATGTATCAGTCAGGATTTAGGCCTCATCATAGCACAGAGACAGCACTGGTTAAAGTGGTAAATGACTTACTGCTGGCCTCTGATCAGGGTTGTGTCTCCTTGCTTGTGCTGCTTGACCTTAGTGCAGCTTTTGATACCATTGATCATGCTATTCTCCTCTATAGACTAGAAAATGTAGTAGGCATTAAGGGGATGGCCCTTTCCTGGCTCAAGTCTTATTTGACTGATTGTTATCAGTTTGTAGATGTAAATGGTGACTTCTCTTTGCATACTAAGGTAAGGTTTGGTGTACCGCAAGGCTCTGTTTTAGGCCCACTGCTCTTTTCTTTATATATGCTACCTCTGGGCAGAATTATTCGTAAACATGGTATTAGCTTCCACTGTTACGCTGATGACACACAGTTGTATGTTTCAGCAAAGCCAGATGACAGACACCAGCTTAATAAAGTTGAGGAATGTGTAAAAGACAAGAAACTGGATGCTTATTAACTTTCTCTTACTTAATTCTGACAAGACAGAAGTACTAGGACCACATGCAGTTAGACGTAAGCTTTCTGTTTACATAATAACCCTGGATGGCCTTTCTGTTTCATCATGTGCTGCAGTAAAAGACCTTGGTGTGATTATCGACTCTAGTCTTTCTTTTGAAGCTCATGTAGATAATAATCACTAGGATCGCTTTCTTTCATCTCAGAAATATTGCTAAAATAAGAAATATATTGTCACTACACAATGCAGAAAAATTAGTTCATGCTTTTGTTACCTCTAGGTTGGATTATTGTAATGCCTTACTGTCTGGATGTTCCAGTAGATGCATAAACAAGCTCCAGTTAGTCCAGAATGCAGCAGCGCGAGTCCTTACTAGAACCAGAAGATATGACCACATCATCTCTATCTTATCCACACTGCATTGGCTCCCAATCAAATTTCACATTGATTATAAAATACTACTGTTGACCTATAAAGCAATAAATGAGGGTGGCCCCATATGGACGGCCTGAAGAACCGTTTGGATTGCTGGGGATGGTGCCACCTGGGGGCTGTGGAGATGGCTTGGGGATCACATCAAGTTTCAAGTTTCAAGTGGAGTTTATTGTCATTTCAACCATATACAAATACATAGTGAAACAAAACAATGTTTCTCCAAGACCAAGGTGCTACATAAGACAAACACAGAACAACACAGAACTACAAGGGACTACATAATTTATACATAAAGTGCACAAGTGCAAACAGCACAAGAAAGTACAAGACAGTACATTGACTACTGGGACAGACAATGGGCACAGTAAGTCCCAGTGCAGCGCCGACCAGTACACAGTTCTGTTTAAAAGTGAACCTAGTGACAATAGTGCAAAGAGTACAAGAGTACAATACAAGTAGCTGAAATAGTGTAAACATAAGTGTAGCAGCCTATGTACCATATAATAAGTACTGTAGCAGCATAAACATGTGCAAAAACTTGCAAAAAAATTGCAGAGAGGATGGAGGATGCTCAGTTGTGTGTGTATATATGTATGTTCCTTCAGTCCAGTTTCTGAGTATTGAGGAGTCTGATGGCATGGGGGAAGAAACTATTGCACAGTCTGATCGTGAGGGCCCGAATGCTTCGGTACTGTTTACCAGATGGCAGGAGGGTAAAGAGTGTGTGAGAGGGGTGTGTGGGGTCGTCCACAATGCTGGTGGCTTTACGAATGCAGCGTGAGGTGTAAATGTCTGTGATGGAGGGAAGAGAGACCCCGATGATCTTCTCAGGTGTCCTCACTATCCGCTGAAGGGTCTTGTGATCCGAGACGGTGCAATTCCCAAACCAGGCAGTGATGCAGCTGCACAGGATGCTCTCAATAGTCCCTCTGTAGAACATGGATGGGGGGAGGGAGATGTGCTTTCCTCAGTCTTCTAAGAAAGTACAGCGCTGCTGGGCTTTCTTATTTATGGAACTGGTGTTGAGCGACCAGGTGAGGTTCAATTCAATTCAATTCAATTCAGTTTATTTGTATAGCGCTTTTTACAATGTCATTGTCTCAAAGCAGCTTTACACAAACAAAAAAGTAAGATGAAGTGTGAGAGTGTGTCTGAAGAGCAAGCCGAGGCGACGGTGGCAAGGAAAAACTCCCTGAGATGGAGATAGGAAGAAACCTTGAGAGGAACCAGACTCAACA
>CM040994.1:9864059-9887101 GCA_022985145.1 Pangasius djambal
AACACCAAGGTGAACGCCAGGTGAACACCAAGAAACATTGTGCTCTTGACAATCTCCACGGAGGAGCTGCCGATGTTCAGCGGAGAGTGGTCAATCTGTGCTTTTCTGAAGTCAACAACCTTCTCTTTAGTTTTGTTCACGTTCAGAGACAGGTTGTTGACTCTGCACCAGTCCATTAGCCGCTGCACCTCCTCTCTGTATGCTGACTCGTCGTTCTTGCTGATGAGACCCACCACGGTTGTGTCATCGGCGAACTTTATGTGATTCGAGCTTTGCATTGCTACGCAGTCGTGAGTCAGCAGAGTGAACAGCAATGGACTGATCACACAGCCCTGTGGGGCCCCAGTGCTCAGTGTGGTGGTGTTAGAGATGCTGTTCCCGATCCGGACTGACTGAGGTCTCCCACATATGGGGAGATGTACTGTAATAGCTTTGGACTGCGATTGCTGTAGTGGCTTTGGGGCTGCAGTTGCCACAAGCACCTTCGTACTCAGGATTCCATCAGTGGACAGTGGATAGATTTTAACCAACCGGACTTCTTGTGAAAACTGTGATGAATTTACTGGTTGCACAATTGCACCATTTGTCCATTTAGTACACAATAATAGAAAGGATTTATTTATAATTGCACTATCCATTGCTCCCAGATGAGGATGAGTTCCCTTTTGAGCCTGGTTCCTCTCAAGATTTCTTCCTCTTATTGTCTCGGAGTTTTTCCTTGCCACCGTCGCCTTTGGCTTGGTCATTAGGGATAAATGCACATATTTACAATATTTTATTTCCCCATTATTTCTGTAAAGCTACTTTATGTCCATTGTTAAAAGTGCTATACAAATAAAATTGAATTGAATTGAAGGAACACTGACCCTGAAAATGCACTGCTTTGGTGCAGTACCCCAATACTTCCAGCAAGAGGGTGCCCATGGTCTTCCAGTTCTTTGCCGAATGTCTGAAGAGGAGCTGAAGGAACGCCAAAGAGCTGATCCAGAACTCAAAGAAGTTATCAAATATCTTGAGTCTGGAAAGAAACCAGATGGGAAATTCCCCACTGCACCTGCAGACCTACCTGGGCTTTGCCTCAGTCCTGGGAGTTAGATGAGACATCAGAGGTGAAGGATTGGGGGGGGGGGGAGATGGGGAGGAAACTGGGTTCTGGGGCCGGTTTTGGAGCTCTGGCACCTCAGTTCCAGAGAAAAAATGGGGGATGCCTTGACCATGAACTGCCCTAAGTGATCCTCCGTCAGATGCACGGCTTCGTCCAGGGAAGTGGGCCAGTGGCACTGGACCCACTCTGCCATTCCTGTTGGGATTTGATCTGTTCTGTGTCTTGCTCCTCTGCTTTCAACCACTAGCAACAGGAGTCCTTCAGCCTCTGCATGTAGGTGAAGGGACAGCCAATCTTGGGGAGCTGCAGTGACCTGAAGCGTTGGCAGTGCTCCTCAGGTGTCCGGCCGTTGTGCTCCAGGACAGCCCTCCTGGAATACTCCAGCTGTGTTCATGGCGGGAGCTGCCGAGTGGTGAGCTAGGCTTCCCCCGATTGCAAGGGGAGGAGTCGCAGAGCCCATTGCTCCTCCGGCCAGCCCCATGCAGCTGCAGCATGCTCAAAGTGCTCCAGGAAAGCCTAATCCGTGGAGGCCATCTTTGTGAGGGTCACGTAGGGCATGGTAGCAGGGGACACAGCTGGAGATGTACTGGGCTACAGCAGCGTTGGGAGTGCCTGCCAGCTCTCGGCCCGCTCCTGTGCGAGGGCTTCGAAGTGAGGCTGCTGCTTGTGATGCAGGTCGAGGAGCACTCAATGTTGAGTTTGGTGGAGGGTGGCGAGGGCTTTGACGAGCTTGGCTAGCAGGGAGGTTTTCATGGCGGCATCGGAGTCTACCTCAATCCCAGGTTTTGGCACCAATGTAGAACCCCAGTGCAGGAAGGTGTAGAGGAAGACTTCAGGCTCATGTTTATTCAGTGTACGCTTTTAAGCTCCCTTTCAAAATTCAACAGAAAAATAATTACAACTTTTGGTCTGTCGGGTTCAAGTTCACACTTCTTGTGTGTGGGTGTGTGTCCTGCAAGCTCTGCTAAGCGGTCTCGCACTCTGTCTGTCTCTCGCTCACGGATTACAGGAAACAAATTTAAGCACAAATAGACACACAAATCAACTTGGGCTAATAAAGCACAGGTGAGTTAGTGGTTAGTGTTCACAAATACTATAGTTCCTATCCCAAATGAGGCAGAAAGAAAAGAAAATCATATTATTCAGGAACCATCATCTTATACATGGTCCCACCCTCCCACCCTTCTGATAATCAGTGAAACATAGTGAAAAGGAGTGAAAAGGAGGGATGTGTTGATATCTACTCAGACAGCTAAGAATTCTGAAGACAGTGGGATTAATATTACATTCAGATGCCTCTCCAATATGTTTGAAAACATTAATGGCAAACTAGATAGATAAAGTTCGTAACTACAAACTTTGATGTTGGCTTGACAAAGCCAGTCTGAAAGTTTAAAATAATTATCAGGTTGAAATCTGAAGGTAATGTGCAGTTTTAAGAAAAAGAGAAAGATAGATAGGGTGCCAATATTTGTAGAGTTGGATAGATAAGGGTACCAATATTTATAGAATTGGTTAGATAAATAGATAGGGTGCCAGTACTTGCAGAGTTGGATAGATAGCCAGATAGGGTGCCAATACTTGTAGAATTGATTAGATAGATTGGCACCCTATCTATCTATTTATGGACCAAGGCACCCCATTTGGATCCAAGCTCATGACGGACCTGTGTTGGCTGCTGCAGGTGAAACACCTCCGGACGTCTGTCAACCACCGGCAGACCGACAGGCTCGTCGAACGTTTCAACCAGACCCTCAAGAGGATGCTGGACTCGGCTGCAGGATGTGGCCCAGGAAGGCTGGGGGGGGCAACCCTCACCCTTCTGCTCTGTGATGGACTATGTACAAAACATTGAGCAAGTGGCCCCATCATCCGCTGACACATGGAAGAGGCCCAGGCAGACCAACAGCGCACGTACAACCAGCCAGTCCATGCCAACTGTAAGTTCCTGGCCCACTGGCAAGGGTCCTTGAGAGGGAGAGCCTGGTTAAATAGCACCTGCAGCAGCCCAGTAATCACATACCCACACAACTATACCATATCAACCTATTAAAAACATAGATCCCACCTGCCCTGTTCGCATTTTCCTGTCTCTCTACAGAGCCTTTGGAATATGCTTTGGTCCAGAAAGAGGAAGATCTGATCCTCGTTTAGTGACAAGAGCTGACTGAGCTGGTGGACCAGTTCACAGACATCTTCTCCATGGTCCCCTGGCTTGGCAGATCTGGTCCAGCATAAGGTAAAAACCGCACCAGGGGTGGTTGTCCGGCAGCGGCCCTACTGAATCCCAGAGGCCTGCCATCAAACCATCAAGGAGAAGGTAAGGAGAATGCTGTGGGACAGAATCATAGAATCCCATAGCCCCTGGTCCAGGCCCATAGTTCTAGTTCCGAAACCTGATGGAAGCCTGCATTTGTGCAACAACTTCCGGAAACTGAAGCTGGTCTCCTAGTTTGATAGCTACCCCCTTCCCTGTGTGGATGACCTGGTGGAGTGCTTGGGGAGGACCTGATTTATCTCCACCCTCGACCTGACCAAGGCCCAAAACCACCTTCAGCACCACCAGCGGCCACTAGCAATACTGGGTCCTCCCCTTTGGGCTGCAGGGGGCCCCAGCCACATTCCAATGGCTGATGGCCATTGTCCTGCGACCCCACCGCCCCTACGCTGCCGCCTACCTGGACAATGCCGTCATTCACACCCCCGCCTGCACAGATCACCTACACCACCTCAGGGAGGTCCTGGGAGAACCACCAACCCCCCTAAGTGCCACCTGGGGGTGACTGAGGCACAGTACCTGGGTTATCAGTCCCACCAGGGCCTGCTGAAACCCCAGGAGAGGAAGATTGAGGTGGTGAGAGAGTACCCCTTGCCCACCACCAAATGACAGGTACATGCCTTCCTGGGGCTCACCGGCTACTATCGCTGTTTCGTCCCCAACTTCTCCTCCCTAAGCGCCCCCCTCTCAGACATAATCAGGAAAGGCCAGCCAGACCAAGTGCGATGGACTGAGGAGACTGAGCTGATGTTCCAGTCCCTCAAGAAGGCCCTCACCAGATCGCTAGTATTGCGCAATCCCGACTTCAGTCAGCCCTTCGTTGTGCACATTGACACCTCCTGTACATCAGCAGGAAGCTGACCAACGTGAGTGTCGCTATGCTGCCGTTGAGTGAGAAGCCCTTGCCATCAAATGTTGACCCTAGCCACCGACCACACGCCCCTCCAGTGGATGGCCCGGGCCAAAGACACCAATGCCCGGCACTGCAGAACTTCTTGTTCTGGGTCCAACATCGGACGGTGACTCAGCACAGCAAAGCTGATGGCCTTTCCCGATGCTACACTCTCTGGGCACAACGACCACCTGCATCTGGCTCGGAGCTGGGGGTGTGCTGTGACAGTGGGCTAAAGAGCCGTGCACAAGGAAGAAAAACAGGCGCTCCTCATGCAGCTGCTGCCCGAGTGCTGAATGGACAGAGCCCTAAAGGGGCTCGGCAGCTGCAGAGAGGTGAGCATGCTTTCGCTCCCCACTAATGTGTCTGTCTCACTCTCCCTCTCTAGACAGCAGTGATGCCTCCTGAGCCAGACCCCTCGAGGCTCCTCTCGCCGACCCTGGGACCCGCTGAGCACGCTGTCCAGGCTGCTGCCTGCGACCTGCCAGGCCATCACCTACACTTCCACTCCTCACTCCTTCACTCATCCAATTTATTAAAAATAAATGTCACCTATCACACCACCTCCTCGCTTAGTCAATAAAGAGTTCTTTTACTGATGGCTTAATTAATCTTTATTGTGGCTTGATGCCACCTTGGCCACCAATGCCACTCTGACCACCGTCGAACTGAAATTAACACAAATTACAATCAGAATAGTACAATATGAAACACAAAGACATAAAAATTACAAATAAAAACATACCTCGCTGGATGACCAACACCTTGGAGGTAGAATGATGTTTAAAACACACATTTATTCCCTTTCTTTACTTTGTTTCCTTTTGTTTTAACCTTAATTGCTTGATTTGCCGACACGCTGCACTTCTGTCTTTCAACCAGGCATGCGTCTCTAACAAGGGTCCATCAGAACGAACAAAAAAAAACCCCAACAGTTCCTACCAGATGACTACCAAAATAAAAGCACTAAATTTCTCTTAAGCACCTATTATTACCTATCATTCAATATTATTTAAATAAAAGGTAAATCAAAATTATGGCAGTAAAAGTCACCTTTGGCACTTATTTTGCTCTCTCTTGGGACTGTGTTCATCCCCTCGCAGCCCTGAGTTGCTACAATACATAGATAGATACATGGATAGATGGGGTGCCAATACTTGTAGAGTTGATTAGATAAATGGACAGATAGGGTGTTAATATTTGTAGACTTAGATAGATAGATAGATAGATAGATAGATAGATAGATAGCCAGATAGCCAATACTAGTAGAGGTGATTAGATAGATAGCTCTATACAGTAGGATGCCAATACTTGTAGGCTTGATTAGATAGTTGGGTTCCAATACTTGTAGAGTTGATTAGATAAATAGATAGATAGATAGATAGATAGATAGATAGATATAGATATTTTTCTGTTGACCTGTAGATTCTTGACAATTTTAATTTCGATTTACAAAAAGAATTTACAAAAAGAACTAAATAACACTTGGGTGTTCTACATAACCCAAATTCTACTGAATAACTCAAATAAGTCAAAAATTCCTTAACGCTGAATTTAGCTAATTAAATTACAGTCTAATAAAGATTTTCCACTTCAATTTTAACAAGCCAGGCAGATGAAGCTTTTCTATGGCATCAGTTTCACGTAATAAGTAAAAAAAAAAAAACATGCGAATCTTAGAATTGAGTTCACAATTTAAAAAACATTGAAAAAACTAACAAAAAGAACACAAAGTAAATTTATTATCTGCCTTGATTGGGCAAGGAATTATTTGTTTTTTGTGTGCTTGAATGATTTCAATTAACATTTTGTGTAGAACTCCATAGGCAGTACTGAGGCAGTTCAGAGAGACTCCTGTCACAACCACAGGAAGCCATACAGCATAATATTATGCAACATAATACAACATACATATATATATATATATATATATATATATATATATATATATATATATATATACATACATACATATATACACACACACACACACACACATACACACACACATACATACATACATACATACATACATATATATTATATGCTTCATATTACCACCAGTCCCGAGCTTGTGGAAGCGGTGGTGCAGGACTCCGAGAGCCTGGGTTAGTACAGAGGTAAGACTGGAAAGTTGGAAACTAATATATATGTGTGAGAAGAGAAGGGAAAAAATGTGTATTTCTATTTTTTTTTTTTTCTAAGTTCCGCACGCGTCGCAGTTGTGACGTCACTAGTGCGCTGCGCGCTCTTGCTTCAGTCCGCGGGGCATCTGAACAGAGCGAGGTATGCATTTTGTTCAATCTTGTTCAAAAGTTGTTAAAAGGGAAATAATCTTTAATTCATTTATTTGTGTTTTGTTAAGAGGTGTACATGAGTTACATGAGTGTGTTGCCTTTCCTTAGAACTGAGTTTAAAGCCGTTTTAACCTGCAAAAGTGTAATTTTAACCGAGGAAATGGAGTGTGACGTTGTCTGTGTGAAAGTTAGCCTGTGAAGCGTGGCTGCTGATTTCTCTTCTTTGTGTGAATGTTTAGCAGGAGCAGGCTGCATGTTTCCTACTTATGCAGGTACAGTTTGTGTTTTTGTGATTCTTTGTGTGTTCGAACTTGAATTGTTTTTTATGTATATACAAAATGCTGGAAATGTGGGCAGTTGAATTTGAATGAGTGTGATGCATTACTTAGTGTCAATATATATGTTTTTATACGTACACTGTTGTACTTGAAGTGATCATTAGTTACTATTATTTTCTTTATATTACTTCATCATCATGTGAAATATGAGATTCTCTGTATTGTGAACGCTTGCTTCAGTCCGCGGGGGGTCTGAACAAAGCGAGCAGGAGCAGGCAAGATTGTACAACGAGCTGCATGTTTCCTACTTATGCAGAGCACACAACATAAAGACAACTGAACCAGCAGACTGATTCCAGTGTTTATTTTACACCACACATCACAACGCAGAGGGGTAGTCGAGCCGTGAAGCGCGAGCCGGCTACACTAGCACACTACTACTGTTTGAGATACAATGATGCTATACTTGTCCAGTTCATTAAAATATTCTTTAACTAATTAAAATACTGAATTTCAATCGCACATTAAAACTTGCGTACGTTTGCTAACAGCAGAGGCTGGACATGAGACTACAATTATGCCCAATTCGAGCATCTCAGTCTTGCAGTAGAGCTGGTATTTAATATTTAGCTACAAAAGACAAACATATAAGAAGCACTAAGCGTATCAATTAAATTCCTAAGATAAATTCTATAGAAGAATTTTCCTGATCAGAGTATGATTTAAGTATGATTATCATATAATCCATTAAGTCCAATCAAGAGATAAAATACTCAGAAATGATAAGAGATTTAGTACATTTAGTACTTTTTACTCATGAAGAGAGTGACTATGCATATGATTTTACAAGAATATTTCAACAATTCATATCGATTACCTGTAGCTGTGCAGGATTGTCCATATTCACCTGCTCACGATACCTTCGAACAGTAAAAGGCAGAGTCGTGCGTCCGTGGCGTCATCTACTCCCATTTTATTGATTGGCTAGAGAAGAGCTGTCGGTTTATAAGCAGTGGACCAATAGAGACTTTAATCCCGCCCCTTGTCTGCATGAAACTCCTTTCGTAACTTTTGTAATCGTAAACGAAGAACTTGGAAATGAGGGTGAAGAAAAGTGAAGCGAGAATGAAAAGAAAATTAAATTATGAGCCAAAAAAAAAAAAAAAGAGAGCGCATCAGAGTAAGTTAACCAAGGAAAACAAATTTTGTTTTTAATTCCGATTATTTTCGATATTTTTAAATTGTGTATTCAATTCTATGATTCCCGTGTATTTTTTTTTTTACGACCACAATTGTTATGACGTGAAATTGGCCATTTGTTAATTGATCCCACATGCACGGAATTTCCTGTCGGGATTCACAATAAACACCAATATAAAATGAGTCTAGAGGAGCAAACAGAGACGCTGTTTAGATTTACTATCTCCATAGGAAATCTTCGGTACCTAACTAGTCCTGAACCGTTTGACTCACAGACACGGATCATACTTCAAATCGCTCGAAATTCTCGGGAGATGTGTACGGTTACTTTTCTCGCCATTCCCACGTGTCATGTGAAATTCACTATCAAACTTCCCCATACACACTCATTGAGAAATCAGTAGCAGGACCCAAAATAAGTGGAATCACAAAACTACAGCAACATAGACATGTACAATATCAAAACGCTCGGAGAGGATGAGAATGGACTTTATGCAAGGTAGCTTCCGCATTTAGTCTCAGTGGCCACTGCAACTAACAAATATCATAACAAATGTTAGCTAGCATATCGAAGTTGGTTGCTAGGGTGTAGTTATGTGTTTTAATGTTATAATATTTTAATGCTTTAAACTAGCCTTTTAACCTTTTCATGCTCAACTGTTCATAGCAATCAATTAGCAACACCCTAGCAACCAGCTGGGATAGCATAGCAACCACCTAGCAACACCTTAGCATCCACATGGAATATCATAGCAGCATTTTAACCCTTTAACTCTTAAACGTGTTTCAATGTTTTTAACATTTTAACCTTTCCATACTATAAACCTTTAGCCTTTTAACATTTAAACACTTAATTGTTTTAAAATTATAAAATCAGTGAGAACAAAACACTGTAATATTGTTTAACTCTTTTACTGTGTTTAGTGGGCTCTATCAAGCCAACAAGTTTGTTCATGAACTTTAGCCTTCTATTGGCAGTACTAGTATTTGCTCCTTTGCATATATTTCAAACCATTTCATAGAAGTGTTTGTCAAATGTCACCATATACAGTTAAAAGTTGGCATTAGACATTTTAAAAGTGAGATATTACTTCTGTGGGTAGAATTAATTACAGCATGGAACATTTGTAACAACATATAGTGTAGCTAAAAGATTCTACTTTAAATAATATAATTAAAATCAGTATATCTGCACACTTACATATTATAGAATAAGACCAGTGAGGCTGAGGGTCATGCATATTGTTGTTAATGAAGTAAATAAACATAAATCAACAAAGTATTAAACTAATGTGATTTCATATACTGATTTTACAGTATCACTGCTTCCACACTAAGAAGAATTAGTTACATACTGAACTTTACATTAATAGTGGCAGTGGGTGATGTAAGGATGGTATACCGTTTCATTTAAACATACTAATCACTTCAACCATTTGGATCAGTTGGTAAGTCCACTCCTTCACCTTCTGTACATTTTTCAATAATGTTGAGTGATCTAAAACACAAATACACACAATATGGACCATCAATACGCCACATAAAATAATACGTCTAATCCAATTTAAATCTATACAAATAGAGCAAACTTACTTGTTCTAAAATATACTAATACATCAATATACTAATGTACAAGCATGTGTAGTGGTAGTAAAAATATAAGACTTTCCACAGAGACAGTGACGATGAATCTCAAGCATCTTTGGTTCAAACAGTGCATTCATCTCTCTCTGAAGCGAACTCACAGTCTGCTGTTGGTCATGCAAAGAAGTAGACAGGGAGCTCATGTCGAAGCTGTCCAGACTGTCCTGACTGCTGGAGTTAGTGTCAGGAAGGTTTTGAGTATTAGTAACAGAATTTTCCTGTGAAACAGAGTGACCATGGTTTGGGATTAGAGACTATTTCAATGCTACATCTGTTCAGAAGTTATGACAAGGTGTTGTTAGAGAAGGAGAGCCTTGTCTTGAGTTGCCAGATGTTCGACTACTCTTTAGTGGTGATTCTTTGGGATTCGCTTTAGTTGTGTAGAACATGTCCGCTCATAACAGTAAGGGTCTTCTGGACTGGAGTTGTGGCACCTATGATTTTCTTCTTAGTGCATTAATATATTGATGTCAAAACCTCTAAATGACAAAAACAGGGAACACAGGAGATGGTGAAGGTTGAGTTTGACTAAATGCTAACACCCACCTTTTCAGTGATGGCATTGATAGCAACATGAACAAAGATTGATGCCTCCTCCATACCCTCTAAATAGACATGACGATATCCTGCACAGAATTAGTAAGATCATTTATACTCAAGTTTTTCTGCAGGGAGAATCTAGTCATTTGGTTCTGCATTCTAAATATAACTTATTCAAAATGAGAACTAATCCCTGTCTTCAGTATCAATATAAGCAAAGTACCAGGCATAATGCTCATAAAAGCTATTGTTCTTTGCCCGATGAAGTCTCGCCAGATTGGATTGGCATTCCAAACCATAAAGCGCACAAGAGCAATATTAGGCATTTGGAGGATAAACACCAAGGTCTCCTCCCACATGGGGTTGAAACCTGTTAATGAAACAGGAACGTTAAATTCATATAATTTTGAATAATGAATTAACATATGATGATACACATTCACTGAGCTTTGTCCAATATGTACCATTGTCTTCTATTATCCTTGTTTGCTTCTTTTGGCAATCAACAGGCAGACCAATAATCTCCACTTCAACAAAGGGATCTATGATCTGCAGGTAACAAAATATGTCAGCTATGGCTGAGATAAGCAAATATTCAGTTTGTCATATGCCAGTTTATTGTGTTAACGTACCTCTCTTCTGTCCCCTAAGATGAAGTATTTTGGTTTTGGTAGCTGCTGGCCACTAATTATTTTCAGCCCTAACTGGGTTTTTCTGTGTTCAGGTAATGGGTCACTCAACATTGGGTTAAAGGCACCTGAAAGCATTTACTATTACACAAACAATATATTTTCCAAAACCTAAATAGGAATAAATGAAACTTGATGCTCACCTCTCCACATGCATTTAGGTTTCAGTACATATCCACAATTTCCATTGGCAGCAAATTTGGCTCTGTTCAGTTGCAGCATGCGGCTTTCTGTTTGGTAGTTCAGTGCGACTGAAAAGTCAGAACAAGGCTTTTTTTTTTTAAAGACAGATCAAATTGCAGTATACATGACTTCAACAGGTTAGAATTTAATACAGAGGATTAGTAAGAGTTTCCAATCTAATATCAATTATACTAGATACACTATATGGCCAGGAGTTTGTGGACACCTGACCATCACACCCATATGTGCTTTTTGAACATCCAATTGCAGACTTAGTCCCTTCTATTTCTCTTATAATAATTGCCACTCTTCTGGGAAGGCTTTCCTAAAATACTGTATTTTAGAACATGGCTATGGGGATCTGCTCATTCAGCCACAGCAGAATTAGTGAGGTCAGGCACTGATGTTGATCGAGGAGGCCTGGGTTGTGTCAGTTTATCCCAAAGGTGTTCAGTGGGGTTGAGATCAGGGCTCTGTGCAGGCCACTCAAGTTCTTCCACCATGGCAAACCATGTCTTCATGAACATCGCTTTGTGCACAGGGGCATTGTCATGCTGGAACATGTTTGAGCTTAGTTCCAGTGAAGGGAAATTGTAATGTTACAGCAGACAAAGACATCCTATACAATTGCTTCCAACTTTGTGGCAACAGTTTGGGGACAGACCACATATGGGTGTGATGGTAAGGTGCCCACAAACCTTTGGCTATATAGTGTATTATTGATTATTATATAGTAAATTATAAAACAGAATTTGCAATAAATTATGCAATGAACAATCTAAAAATATAAACAAAAAACAAAATGTGTACATATTGTAGCTTTGAGAAAAAGCACAATCATACCCAAATGGCATCCTGTGTTCCAGAATGGCTGAGGGTTGAAGTTGCTGGAGTCAATGCGGTAGTTAGAAGGATAGATGCGGAGAAGTTGCCGCTGGTTGAAACACACTAACTGGCCTGGCTTAAACTCCACAATCTGGTTGGCTATGCTTTCATTTAAGGAAGACACCTGCCAGCTGGACAAATATGCTGCTATACACAAATGACATTTTTAAGGTTCAAATATGATGCTGATACAAATGTAAAATAGTTCTAGCAGTATATTTCCACAGAAAAAAAAAAAAATTCTGTAGAATTATTCTACAGTAGAATCTTTCTGCTCTCACCTTGAGTTTCAATGTCATGGACTTGCACTGATTTTGTGTATTTCACCAGGTCTGAGAGGGCCCGAGCAAGCCTCATTGTTTTCCTCCGTCTCCATTGTTTCATGAACGCACAAAATTAAGTGTTATCTGATATAATTCAAGAAGTGTTCAGACTATTTCTGAGTTGATTGTCTATCTACTCACTTGCCATAGTTGATAACTTTGCTTTGATTATATCTGGGAATATCCTCATCTGTGTCTGAGTTACTCTCTTCCAATTTCATACATTTTTGTTTCTGGAAGGACAATTGTCAGACACTGGCATTGACTTTCAAGGCTGCAGTATTGGGTTTAATTTATTCATTAGATAAGGGTATGAGAAGGAATCTAAATCTCAGAGAGTGAGGAGACTGACCTTGCATCTGAAGCTGCCCATGAAAGATTTCCTCAAGTGTTTCTTTGATTCCTCACCAGTGTCTTCTTCTCTAGCACTACCCTGTAACATAGAACACAATTTGTGCAGCATAGTAAAGAGAAATGACTAGTCACTGTGCCACTGTATGATTAGAGATGGCAAGTTTATGCATTTGAAAAGCAAAAACATGATACTATGAAACCCTAACATACTGTGACCCATTAAGTGTTCTTTTGTTGTCCCTATGTGGAAACCCTTAACAGTTGTGTGTAGAACCCTACAACAGGGTGATATAATCCCTAATAGAAAATATTATTCAAATTGAACTCTTTTTAGAAGCAAACAATGCAATGAACCTTAGCAGAATAAAATAACAAATGGTCTCAAAGATGGTATTGGACCTCAGTTAAGTACTTTTCACTGGGTTTAAATTTAAAATGAGCAAATTCACACAGTTATCAGCCAATCATGTGGCAAAAGCACAATGCATAAAATCATGCAGATACAGGTCAAGATCTTAGCAGTTAAGCCTCAGATTAGCCTCAGATTCCTGTTCTGTTTTCCTTTTGTTTTTGTCTATGGAAGTAAAACCAATTGGAATAAATGCCACCCATTCATTCATAAGCAGGTGTACAAGTGTCCCTAATAAATTGGACGGGGTGTGTGTGTGTATATATATATATATATATATATATATATATATATATATATATAAAATGTGTGTGTGTGTGTGTGTATCTGTTCCACCTCATCTCTGCTGTCTTCATCAGACAAAGACACATCCCCCTCTTCGGCATTAGCATCAATA
Source organism: Pangasius djambal (assembly GCA_022985145.1). Lineage (NCBI taxonomy): Eukaryota > Metazoa > Chordata > Actinopteri > Siluriformes > Pangasiidae > Pangasius > Pangasius djambal. The sequence goes on from CM040994.1 coordinate 9,877,534, forward strand.
TTGGAGGGCAGCTTCTTACCCTGAAATAGCATGGAAATAGCATAGCCTGGCAAACTCTTCTTCTCTACGCTTTTATTTCTTATGTCACAGCTACACACACCTTAATCCTACCTTGACAAGAATTTTCCCTTTGAGGACCTCAGGTGAAGGAAGTTGTTGCATTTCATTCACATTAATGTTTGACAAGTTCAGCTTGTCCTGCAGCACTTCAGTGAGATACTGAGCCATCTTCTTCTGTTGAGGCACAGTGCAGTGATTCTCTATGGATAATATCACAGGGTATCTGCAATAGAAACAGCTCCATTACATCAGTAATGGTCATCCAGTAACACTTTACAATAATGTTCTCATAGATAACTATGCAGGAACTAAGTAGGAATGAGCAGTTCTTCATTAACACTTTAAGTATTAACTACTAAGAACCACTAGTTAATTCCTCTGTATGTATGTTACTATGAGTTTTATTTGCTACTATGAGATTCATTGCTAGTCACATGAACATTAATTCCCAATAGCTAAGCCTTACCTTCCTCCTGGAGATCTACTACCTAATATACATCAACCAATTCCAGTACCTCAGTGTCTTTATTTTATGAGAGGTCTCTTCAGATTGGTGTCTTGTTTTTATTGGGACAGTCTAGGTCTAAAGAAAGAAATGGACAATGATATCCTACAAAAGTACAAGGCTGTAATGTAGCAATGACCAACACATATTCTCCATTAACATACTGTATAATGTTGTAAATTAACTTTTAAATAACACAACACTAAGGTTTCAATAATTAGTAATAAATTACTATGTGTAATACTGTTCCACATCATCATTAACTACTGAAGAACAACCAGTGACTGTATTTATATGGGTGGACGTGGTAAGAAGGGTTTAAAAGTGAAGCCAAAATGTCTCTGAGGCCCTCTAGTGGCTGGCTGCAATACAATAACCTTGCCCATTCCAATGTTAATGAATGGAAAACATGTCAAACTTGCATTTTAAGTTACACCTCCACAAATTATTTTCAGGAATAGTGTTCTGTCATTTTTAGAAGTTCAGTTGACCTTGAACCTCCAATATCTCTCCCAATATTTTTCTTTATGATAAATGCAATTTATAGGAGCTATTGGATGATAAATAAAAGGGCATGATGAAGTGATTGACAGTTTTGGACATGACAGCCAAGTCTCATAAACGCACATGCACTTTCATGCACCTGAAACTCTTGACAGTTCTATAGAAAAGCCAAAGCCCTTGTTCTGTTGTAAACTGTTCTGACAGACCCTCAGTGGGGTGTTCTTTGCAGTTGTTCCAGTATCTTGTCGATATCTAAGCTAGCTCAGTACAGATATTATACCTAGCAAACCAATGTGAGTGAGCAAAGTGATGGCATAAACTATCACTAATATTGTCAGCTAATATTGGCTAAATTTCATAACAATTTATTATTGACTGTATGACCATAGCGAACACTTGAAGTAGGTTGGTAAGGTTGATTAACATTATGGATTAGCCAATGTCAGCTAGCTACCAAATGGCAGCTCAGTCAGTTATGACTCAAAGCTCTAAAATCTTTTTCTGTTAATGGTAAAATCAACTTTCTCAAATTATACAACTACAATTTAGCATTTTACTAATCAATCAATCAATCAATTAATTAATTAATTAATTAATTAATAAGGCTGTACTTACACTCTGAGATAGCATTTGACACATTATCATCACACCCATATGTGGGCCTTCCCCAAATTGTTGCCACAAAGTTGGAAGCACACAATTGTCTCTTTTCATATACTGTAGCATTAAGAGTTTCCTTCCTTGGAACTAAAGGGCCTAGCCCAAACCTGATCCAGTATGACAGTGCCCCTGTGCACAAAGCGAGGTCCATGACATGGTTTACCAAGGTTGGTGTGGAAGAACTTTAGTGGCCTGCACAGAGCCCTGACTTGAACCCCACTGAACACCTTCAAGATAAATTGGAACTCAGACTGTGTGCCAGGCCTCCTTGCCCAACCTCAGTGCCTGTCCTCTCTAATGCTCTGGTAGTTGAATGGGCACAAATCCCCACAGCAATGTTCCAAAATCTGTTGGAAAGCCTTCTCTTATAGAGCCTTATTTAGTGATGTAAGATCTGTCTAAAACAATCTCAACAAATCTCTTTCACTAAGGTACGTTTAACATTCAACATAGCAAACATTCAGCTTGTTCAGTTTGTTGAGTGCAGGATGTTTAGACATTCTTCCTTTGTCGTTAGTAATAGCTTTATTTGTGATAAGTGTATATTACTCCCTTTTGAGTCTGGTTCCTCTCGAGGTTTCTTCCTCATATCATCTCAGGGAGTTTTTCCTCGCCACCGTCGCCTCTGGCTTGCTCATTATGGATAAATTTATCCAGAATTTATGTATACAATAAATATAGTATATTTATTGTATATATATCCGAAGATTTTTATTTGATTAATTGATATATTGATACAAACATATTCAGAATTACAATCATTATAAATTTTGTTCAGGCGGTTAGTAGAGTTGATCTTTTTCTGTGGTTGTATCTCAAATGACATTCTAGTGGCCATCTGGTGCACTGCATAGGTTCTACAATTCAAGTCTCATACATCATCAGTAAATACATTTTTTGATAGCGTTCTTGTTTTCACAGTTTAAAATATTGTTAATATACATTGAGTACAAATGAATTAAAATCAGGCTTGTTTTTGCTAAATTTTGATTTTACGTGTATAATATTTAGCATGTTAATACAATAAAAAATAATTAAGGGCCTTGCTCAAGGGCCAGCAGTGGCAGCTTGGCGGTGCTGGGATTTGAACTCACGATCTTCTGATCAGTATTCCAATGTTGTATATTAGGATGAGGGACTATTTGATTTTGAAAAAGGGATGGATCTTTTTGTTATTAGGGGAAGAAAAAGAGGGAGAGAAGCCAATAATTTACAAAAGAGAATCAATTTACCAACTGAAGATTCTACAGGATTTTGGATGGGTCCAAAAGAAGTGCAAAAATTTTAGTGGTTATTGGAATGTTACAGTGTGTGATAAACTCATTGTAACCAAAAATGTTTAACTAAAATAATGTTACACTTAACCCAATTCTCAAAATACAGTGACTTACTCATTTAGAAATTGTCTCTAGGCAGAAATATTATTTTGTGTGAGCTTTAAATCAATATGAAATTAAAGTATGTAGCATTTGAAGATAATTGTTATTCAGAATGCACAGTGGATATAAAAAGTCTACACATCCCTGTTAAAATGGCAGACTTTTGTGATGTAAAAAAAATGAAACCAAGATAAATGATGTCACAACCTTTTCTACTTTATTGTGAAATTGCCACCTATAAATTAAACAATAAGAAACATTTTAGGGGGGAAAATGGAAAAAAAAAATATTACAACTGTAAACTGGTTGGATAAGTGTGCACACCCATAAACTGAGCACTTTTAGGTTTTTATCATGACATTCAATCTTTTTGGTTAAGAGTCAAACAGTTTGGCAAATCTTGAGTTAGCAATACTATGCCATTCTTCCTTCCAAAAGAATTGTAACATCTCCTGTGCACAGTCCTCTTCAGGTCATCCCACAGATTCTCAATAGGATTTAGATCTGGACTCTGGCTGGGCCTTGATCTTGTTTTGGTGAAGCCATTATTTTGTTGATTTGGAGGTGTGTTTCGAGTTGTTGTCATGCTGAAACTTGAAATTTCTTTTCATCTTAAGTGTTTTAGCAGACGCCTTAAGGTTTTGCGGCAAGATTTACTGGTATTTAGAGCTATTCATTACTCCCTCTACCCTGCTCCAGCTGAAGAAAAGCAGCCCTCACTGTGGGGACTGTGTTCTTCTGGTGATGTACTGTTTTTTTTTTTGTTTGTTTTTTTTTTTAATTAATTTCTTTTTTTGTGCCAAACATCTTTTGTTATTATGACCAAAAGTTCAACTTTGGTCTCATCACACCATAACACATTAATCCACATGGTTTTCGGAGATTGGATGTATTTTTTTTTTCTTTTGTTGCAAACTTTAGCCAGGCTTGGATTTTTTTTTTTTTAATTTAAAGGCTTCCTTCTTGCCACCCTACCCTGTAGCCCAGACATATGGAGAATTTGGGAGATTGTTGTCAAATGTAGGGAGCAACCAATCCTTGCCAGAAATTGTTGCAATTCTTATAATGTTGCTCCCTGACAGTTTTCTCCTGGTCTTCTCATTTTAGAGGGACGTCCTATTCCTAGTAATGTCACTGTTGTGCCATATTTTCTCCACTTGTTGATTACTTTCTTTACAATAAGGCAATAGTGTTTTGTTGATTATTGTCTTAAGTGTTCCATGGTATACCCAATGCCTTGGAAATTTTTTTGTAACACACTCCTGATTGATATTTTTCAACAATGAGAATCCGTACCTGCTTTGTATGCACTTAATCAGTTAATCAGTCACTTTAATTGATGGCAGGTGTGTACTATGTAGTATTTAGTATTTAACTGGAGTTTGAACGTGATTGGTTGATTTTGAACACTGCCATGTTCCCAATTATTAAAGGGTATGCACACTTATGCAGGCTGGTAATTGGAAGATTTTTGTTTTTGTTTTTTTCCCCCTAAAACATTTCTGGTTGTTGGTCACATGATTTTTATATTTTGCAATTTCACATGGTTTAACTTAGTTTTATATTTTTACATCACAAACACCTGCCATTTTAACAGGGGTGTGTAGACTTTTTATATCCACTGTAGCGCTACAAGAATATTCCTAAGTAAACAATAATTTAATGAAAATTGCACTATGAGCGGTAAGGGTGTAACAGTTGCAAGCCAAATCACTTATTTTTTCCCTGGAGGTGAGGGAATGGAGTGTGGTAGCTATGGTGGACACTGGCAGCTCCTATTTACTGATCCGAGAAGCCTGGTGGGACAAGGTCAGTAAGGAAAGAGAACAGTGGCGGTCCAGTGAAGGGCAGGCCTTCCTCCTGGCGAATGGCCTTCAAGAGGCCAAAGGAAAAGTGGAGTTGAGATGTCTAATACATGGCCAAGAATTTCATTTGCATTTCCTGTCATTCTGGGTCTTGACTTTCCAGAGACAAGTAAGCAAGTAAGGTGTCAGCCCATCAGAGATTTCCCTGAACCTCACTCCCTCAAAGAGGTAGAAAGATTCTTAGGGATGACTGGCTGGTACCATTGTTTTATACCACATTTTGCTAACAGAGCTTCAGCACTGAATACATTGAAAAAAGAACATGGATGTGGACTGATGAATGCAGAGCTGCATTTACTGACAAGTGATGACATTATCCCCAGGTTTGGTACCACCAGACATTTCTAAAAGTTTCAAGGTACAAATGGATACTAGCGATCAATGCCTGGGTGCAGTGCTGTTGCAAGAAGTAGACAGGGCCGAACAAGTCATTGTATATGCTTCTAGACGCTCGAGAGGGGTGGAATGCAGCTATTCTACTTCCGAAAAGAAATGCTTAGCTGTAGTGTGGGCCATCAATAAATTGCATGTCTATTTGGAGGGCCATCATTGCAATGTCTGTACTGAACATGCTGCCCTTACATGACTGTTCAACCATCCAAAGCCATCCTTGAGGTTGATCAGGTGGGCCAACAGACTGCAGGGTTTCAGTTTTATTGTACATCACAGAAAAGGAAAGTGCAATGTGGTACTAGACACGCTTTCACACATCCATCACAACCCACTAAAGTTGACTTCTTTTCAAGCCAACTTTAGACCCTCTGAAAAATGCGGCTAAAAGTCAAGAGCAAAAACTGGACAGAATTACCTTGAATTACAAGAATGGAATATTATTCCGATCAGTGCCCAACAAATAGTAGGGACATACTTTGCAAGTAATTGTTCCATCATCCTACTGACAGGCTATCTTACAGAATTCCCATGAGAGTCCACTAAGTGGTCATCTGGGAAGGAAGAAGACCCTTATATGGCTGCTGGACATGGTATATTTTCCTACTGTAAGGAGGGTTGTGTAGGACTATTGTAAGGTGTATGCAGTATGTCAAAAGTACAAACCCAGAATCTCAAGACTATCGGACCTAATGCAGTCTACTCCAATATTAGAAACAATATTAGAATCATTCTGTCCCTTAAGACCATTATGACATTCTTTGCTAAGAATAAACATTGATTGTGGTCTCTGTGATTGCCAGAATTCAGATTTGCCATCAATACAGCTTGGCAGGAAAGCACAGGTTTCACTCCTGCTGAAATAGCCTTAGGAAGGAAGCTGAAAGGCCCTTTGGAGAGATTTCTTGGCCAACCTCCACACCCTGACCATGATGCCTATCGACTGATCCAGAGGCAGCAAGCACTCATTTATCAGGTCCAGGAAAATGTGAAGAAGACTTAACATAAGCAGGCCAAATATTACAACCAAATGAGAATCCAAGAGAGCTTCCAAGGAGATAGGGTGTGAGTGAAGACTCCAGCTGTAATCCTGAACCACTTAAGCAAGGTTACATATCAAATTTTGTGATGAACCTGAAAAAATGACACCATCCATGTTGAGAATATCAAAACTTATTTCAGCAAGGATGGATCTTCCTCTAAAGGTCAGGGTCTGTAACTGTCACGGTAATTGTTTTATGCTCAGGTGTATTCTTGCAGTTGTTAGTTCTGTTTTTTACAGTGTTGTTGTGTTTGATATAGTCTAAGTTGGTGCTTAAGGACAACCTCCTATGCTAAATGTATGCTATGTTATTGCTGATATTAAAGGTGAATGAATTTAGTTAATTGAAGTGCACATTCTACCTTGTGTATTTGTCTTTGAGTGCTATGCTAACTTGCTTAGCTAATATGCTTATGGTTATTTGTTCCCTGCATTAGTTATTGTTAACTGTTTGTTTGTGCAAGGAAACTTTTTATGGTACTACAACTAAAGGGATCTATTAGCTCAAATTCAATTCAATTTTATTTGTATATCGCTTTTAACAATGTAAATTGTCAAAGCAGCTTTACAGAAATAAATGGATTCACAAAAAATATATTGTAAATATTTGAATTTATCACTGTGAATTTATCCCTAATGAGCAAGCCATTGGCGACGGTGGCAAGGAAAAACTCCCTGAGATGATATGAGGAAGAAACCTTGAGAGGAACCAGGCTCAAAAGGGAACCCATCCTCATCTGGGTGCAATGGATAGTGCGATTATAAATAAATCCCTTCTATTATTGTGTACTATAAGGACAAGTAGTGCAATTGTGCAACCAATAAATTCATCACAGTTTTTCGCAAGAAGTCCGGTTGGTTAAAATCTATCCACTGTCCACTGATGGAGTCCTGAGTACGAAGCTGCTCGTGGCAACCGCAGCCCCAAAGCCACTACAGCAATTGCAGTCCCAAGCCGTTATAGTACAGCTCCCCATATGTGATCCCCAAGCCATCTCCACCGCCCCCAGGTGGCACCATCCCCAGCAATCCATACAGTTCTTCAGGCCATCCATATGGGGCCACCCCCAGCAGCAGCGAGCGAACTCAACCGATGAGTACTCCAACCAGAAGTAGGGCATCAGGATGGGTCAAGCAGTGAGGAGGAGCAGAAGGGGCATCAGGATGGGTCAGACAGCGAGGAGGAGCAGAAGGGGTCAGGATCACTGGCATCTCAGAAGTAGCAAGTGTAGCTCGACAGAGAGAGAAATGGAGAGTGAGGAAGAGATTGTTAGGTAAGCTTTTGTCCTCTAATGGTTAAGGACAATGTACTTTGCATGCAGAGTGCAAGCAGGGACTCTGGCAAGACTAGCTATGACAGCATAACTAAAAGGGAGAGCCAGAAGCTAACACAGACATGAGGGCACCCTGGGACATAAGGCAGCCAGCCACTCCACCGTCGACAAACCTGAGTGAACGTGTGAGAGTGGGGGGCGACAGCATCCAAACATCCTGGTTCACCACAACACTCAATGCCTGTGAAACCTTCCAGACCTGCCCCTGTACCTGAGAAAAAAAACTATTCACAAAATGCTTGACTAAACAAATATGTTTTCAGCCTAGACTTAAACACTGAGACTTGTCTGAGCCCCGAACACTAAGTGGAAGGCTGTTCCATAACTGTGGGGCTTTGTAAGAGAAAGATCTACCCCCAGCTGTAGCACACACTATTCGAGGTACCAACAAATAGCCTGCACCTTTTGATCTAAGTAGGCGTGGCGGATCATAAAAGACCAAAAGTTCGCTCAGGTACTGTGGCGCGAGACCATTTAGTGCTTTATAGGTCAATAGTAGTATTTTATAATCAGTACGAAATTTGATTGGGAGCCAATGCAGTGTGGATAAGATAGAGGTGATGTGGTCATATCTTCTGATTCTAGTAAGGATTCTTGCTGCTGCATTCTGGACTAACTGGAGTTTGTTTATGCATCTACTGGAGCATCCAGACAGTAAGGCATTACAATAATCCAACCTAGAGGTAACCAAAGCATGACCTAATTTTTCTGCATCATGTAGTGACAATATATTTCTTATTTTAGCAATATTTCTGAGATGAACGAAAGCAATCCTAGTTATGTTATCTACATGAGCTTCAAAAGAAAGATTAGAGTCGATAATCACACCAAGGTCTTTTACTGCTGCAGATGATGAAACAGAAAGGCCATCCAGAGTTATTATGTAATCAGAATCTAGTACAAGTACTTCTGTCTTGTCAGAATTAAGTAAGAGAAAGTTAATAAGCATCCAGTTTCTAATGTCTTTTACACATTCCTCAACTTTATTAAGCTGGTGTCTATCATCTGGCTTTGCTGAAACATACAACTGTGTGTCATCAGCTAAACAGTGGAAGCTAATACCATGCTTACGGATAATTTTGCCCAGAGGTAGCATATATAGAGAAAAGAGCAGAGGGCCTAAAACAGAGCCTTGCGGGACACCAAACCTTACCTTAGTATGAGAAGTCACCATTTACGTTTACAAACTGATAACGATCAGTCAAATAAGACCTGAGCCAGGAAATGACCGTTCCCTTAATGCCTACTAGATTTTCTAGTCTATCGAGGAGAATAGCATGATCAATGGTATCAAAAGCTGCACTAAGGTCAAGCAGCACAAGCAAGGAGACACAACCCTGATCAGAGGCCAGTAGTAAGTCATTTACAACTTTAACCAGTGCTGTCTCTGTGCTATGATGAGGCCTAAATCCTGACTGATGCATTTCATGAATGTTATTCCTATGTAAGTATGAGCATAGCTGCTGTGCTATCAAATTCAAATTCAAATTCAGTTTTATTTGTATAGCACTTTTAACAATGGACATTGTCACAAAGCAGCTTTACAGAAATAAATGGATTAACAAAAAATATATTATAAATATTTGAATTTATCACTGTGAATTTATCCCTAATGAGCAAGACGGTGGCAACGGTGGCAAGGAAAAACTCCCTGAGATGATATGAGGAAGAAACCTTGAGAGGAACCAGGCTCAAAAGGGAACCCATCCTCATCTGGGTGCAACAGATGGTGCGATTAAATAAATAAATCCCTTCTATTATTGTGTGCTATAAGGACAAGTAGTGCAATTGTGCAACCAACAAATTCATCACAGTTTCCGCAAGAAGTC
>CM040994.1:9897419-9921179 GCA_022985145.1 Pangasius djambal
GTCCCTTTTGGAGGGCAGTGTATGTATTCCGCCATGGAAGCCGAACTATTCTTGGTTATGCCATCAAAGTAAGAATAGGCTTCATATGCACGATCCTTTTCCTCTTTTAGGAACACATCGTCCAGCTTAGCCATCAGCGTTGCCATACCGTTATCACTGTCTAAATCCTCTGCAGGTATTTCCGTCACCATTTCACGGGCTCTCCCCTCAAGCCCCAAGGCAACAGCAAGGGCTTGTTTCTTTTTGTCGAGTTCGGTAACCCGCGTCCATATATTAACTTCATTTTTCCAACACTCATATGGCCTGGTTTCATCAAACTTTGGCGGAACTTTATAACTAGCTGCCATCCTTTAACCATCCTCTGCTACCATGTTACTCAAATAAACATGACGTTTACACAGTCAACACTCCATTTTATTTATCCCGCTTCACAGGTAATCTTACATCCACACCAAGTTCCTAATCAACTAACCCCACTTTCCCCATGCGCTAACTCCCGAACTGGCGCATGCGCTAACCTTATATTTACCCGGAGGAACCTTCTTCCAACTGAACAGGGTCGGGGGAAAATAACATGTTAACAATGCATACGTAACCCACAACATTCTATTTCACCCCTCGTAACTACCAGGGAGCGGTGTTTTAACACCTGTATCATAACCTATGCAGGTCATGAGGAACTGACTCACTGTAAGATTTAGAGCAAGGGCATTCAGATATGATCACCACATTCACTCCGCTGGGGGGTTGATCTTGATCTTATAAAATTTGGAAAGGGACACGTTGACACTCAAGTAGCTGCAGCAGAAAGAGCAGAGTCCATGAGGAATAAACACTCCTTGTAGAGTGGCCCAGCACAGCAGGACTGTGCTTCTAGCCTGTCTGTAGGCCGTGTTGATGACTCCTCACCCGATGGCGCAAAACTTGCTTAGACATTCATTGTGCCAGATAGCTGATTCTATAACCAAATAGTTGCTGCATGCCTCAAATAGTGTAAGGTGTGTCCTGGATATGGTTGGGAACATTCTGCAGATTGACTCTTGTACTCATTTATTGCCATAACTTCTTAGTAAATTATTTTAAAAATATTACTCAAATGAATATTCCATGTCAATTAACCAAAATTCTGGTGTTCTTAATACTTAAAACTTAGACTTCAGCACACTAGGGTATCTTACAGCGAGGTTGAAAAACCCCATTAATCTCAACCTCATCTTTAACTACCTCAGATCTAGAAAGTGAACAGTGTAGAGAAGTATGCCCACTAGAGGTAAGTACTTCAGTATGGAGGAAAGTATTTAGTCATCCAACGAGGTGTACAGCATACAAACAACCACAATATATACAAATATTAACTAAAATATAATGTTTATAATAATCACTCAGAGCCGAAACTGTGTACAGAGTGGAAACCAGCTTACACATTGGTCAACAATGAGAATTGCACGTCCGGCTGGGAAACCCCACAGCACTAGTAAAAAGGAGTCACAAGACTTCAAGTCCTGTGACAACAGGGTATGTGAAAGCTGAGTAACTTGCAAAAATGGCTTTATAGAGAAGCTGGAGGGAGAACCTGTTCTACTGAGCAATCTTGCTGTACATGGCAACCACTCTAACACAACTGATTTTAGCTGAGTCACTTCTGACCCGAGGGCATCCATCTACTCTTTGACAGTGATTCTCTGCTGGACAAAAAGAGTGTCCCCACCTATGATATCTGGATCGTGGGAAAATCAGGGTGGGGTGGGGGTTGGAGGTTTACACAGTTTGTGTGCAGTATGTGCAATATGTTCAACAAAGGCATAGCTAATAACAAACTCATCATTGTACCCTCTCGTGACATGGTGTCAAGTTTGTTGCACCCACGATTACATTTGCCTTGCTTTGAATGTGATAATGTACAAATTCAACACACCAGAGGCCTTCAACTTGACACTGTCCAGATCGCCCAGCACTCTGAGCTCATTAAGACTCAAAATATGAGTGGTGGAGCGGCCGCAGTAGTGAGCATAGTACAGCACAGACAACGCAAAGGCACAAAGCACTTTAGGAGACCACTGAGCAATGTAAATTGTAGTGAGAGAAAACAAGTCATAGAGTGCACATGCTGTAATCACTCGCATACAGAGAATAATTGCCCTGCTCGAAATGAGATGTAGGAGATGCAACAAATTAAGCCATTTTGCCACTGCATGTAAAATGAAAAATATCAAAGAGCTGGTAGTGTCCAAAAATGAGACTAGTGATGCATTTTTCCTTGGGTCTGTAATGGATGAGTCTGCCTCAGAGGACAAGTGGTGCATTACTCTGCCTATTCAGGGCAGGTTGGTCAAGTTCAAAACTGATACAGGGGAGAAGGGTAATCATCCAATCATCAAAACCAATATAAACATGAGGAGTCCTGGGGAAAAGTGAATTGTATGGGAAAATTCCTAGTAAATACTGAAAGTAAAGGGGAAAGTTTTGACTTTTGGGTTTTTGGGTGGTTTTCCAACAACTTGCTTTGTCGTAGCAATGTTTGTAAAATGGGCCTAATTATTTTACAGAATTTCTGAAGTCAGTGAACTGAAAAAAAAGAATGGTTCTGTAAGTGCTTTATTCTCGACATTGGAGGATATTGCCCCCAAACTTTCAGGAGCCTGTGTGTTTTCTGCTGTAGATGTGTCCTCAGGGTTTTGGCAAATCCCTTTGGACCCAAGCTACTTGACATTGACCACATTCATAACTCCAGTAGGGCAGTTCTGTTTTAATAGACTACCGTTCAGGTAGGAGTAAACTTCTAATAGGGCAGCACGGCACTGTAGTTGTCATGGCTGACATACTTGTCTATGGCCAGGACCAAAACGATCATGAAAAGAATCTCGAGGCTGTCCTGATTAACATCAGACAGTCAGGTCTGAAACTGAACTGTCAAATGTCACTTCAACAAATCAGAGCTGCAGTATTTTGGCCACACAATCAGTCCCGAAGGCATTAAACCCGATGCAACTAAGGTAAAGGCAATCACTTATATGCCTAGCACCACCTTTGTGACTAAGCTTAGGCAAATTCTAGGAATGATTAATTATTTAGGCAAATTTGTGCTAGGGCTATCCACAGAACTCCAACCAGTTGCAGCTCTGCCGAAGAAGGATGCAGTCTGGCTTTGGACAGAGGCTCATGAACAGGCTCTGAGCAGAGTAAAGTGCAGGTTAGCTACAGCTCTTGCTTATTACAATGCCAAGAAACCCACTCTGGTTAGTGCAGATACAAGTAGTTTTGTGTTAGGAGCTGCTTTGCTTCAAATCCATGGTGATACGGCACATGCAGTCGAATTTTGCTCCAGAAGCAGAGAACAGGTACTCCCAAATTGAAAAGGAGTGCCTGGCAGGAGTGTGGGCATGTGAGCAGTTCGCTTGCTACCTGCAAGACTTGGATAAATTTTGCCTGCAAACAGACCGCAAACCATTGGTCCTGATTTTTAACTCCTACGATATCACATCGATAATAATATATTATAATATATTTTTATATATCAATTATAATATAGCTGCAAGCAGCAATTATCAGAGTTCAAGCACTTTAAGGCCTTTAAGGACATTTGTTAAAAGATATTAGTTAATATTGTGCAAGCCTATAAGCACCTAAATCAGAGGAAAAAGCAAGATAATGTTAAGAAACATAGGCCTTCGTCCAACATCGGCTCCGCCGTTTTGATGTGACAAGATCTAATGAGACATCTAATTTAATGAAGATTTGACAAAATTTGGAGGAGTAGCAAAAAATGGCAGTTAGATGTAAGCATTTTTTAGCATGTTATAGTAACTTTGGCCAGTAGGTGGCATTGTCACAAAATTTGTTGCCTCAGGTCCTGAAGATGCTAGATATGAGCAAAGTCGTTGCTGAGATACAGCCTCGCTTTCTGTTTGGCAGCGTCGCCATCAGATTCATTGGCCCATTATGGACAAACTGTTTGAGTAATCAAAATTCTTCTAGTAAATTTTGTGAGGCTTACACTGAAGATGACGTATACCATATTTGATGATGAATGGGCAAAATTTGTAGGCAGAAGAGTAGTAAAAAAACAGTTTTTGAATAAATTGAAAATGGCGGAAAAACGAATTAGGTGCAAATTGACGTTGACACAAATTTTGCGTTGAGCTCGTCTTGACCCAGGGAATCCAGGGAATGCCTCGCTTTTAAATTTTGGACACACGGTTCAAAAGTTATGACCATAAACATACTTCTAAATTAGGCTAAACTTTGACCTGATGGTGGCATTAGAGCGTTGGAAGCACTTGGCCCAGATTTGGTCAGAATGTTCCATAGATCCTCCCCACTCAGTGTGCGAAAATCGCAGCTTTTTTACCAGACAATTCTATTCCATAGACAACCTAGCAAGAAGAAGAAGAAAAGGTAGAATAACAATAGTGTGCCTGCGCACCTTTCCCCTTAATAATTAAAGCTGCAAGCAGCATTTCTGGGGGCCAAGCACCCAGACTCGCTGAGCCGCACATTCATAGAAGCGCTACAATCGTTGCCTAAGCAATCACAGGAAAGCAGAATTTTTTCTTTTTGCAATTTAAAAACATCTAAGGTATTTGTTTCATCAGTCTTGGCCTTTTTTCCTCCTCTTTGTGCAAGTTTAGACAGGTCTCAAGATGGTGTGAGCCAAATTTGGTGAAGATTGGACAAAATTTGGAGGAGTTGCAAAAATGGCATTTTTATCATGTTATTGTAACTTTGACCAGTAGGTGATGCCGTCACGAAATTTGTTGCATAGCCTCAGGTCATGGTCCTGAAGATGCCTACCAAGTTTTGTCAGTACGCGAAGTCCTTGCTGAGAATACAGCCTTACATCCTTTTTGGCAGCGTCGCTGTCAGATTTGTTGGCCCAATTACAGGCAAACCATTTGGAAAAGCCAACATTTTTTGATGACTTTTTGAGGCTTACTCTGAAGATGGCGTGTGCCAAATTTGGTGATGATTGGAGGAAATTGGTAGGAGGAGTAGTAAAAAAAAGTTTTTGACAAAATCCAAGATGGTGGAAAATCTAATTAGGTGCAAATTGACATCATAGGGTGTGTTGAACTTGTCTCGACCCACGGAATCCAGGAATTTTAGTCCAGCCTGGCATTTAAATTTTGGACACGTGGTTGAAAAGTTATGGGAATTAAGATTTCAGCAACCCTTAACAATGTAGTGATACTACATTACTGTTTGCTTTTTCTCTTCTACCAATTAAATACATTAAAGAGCAATATTATATAACTTACTTGTGTCAGTTTTCCTTTTTATACTTTAACTCCATTTGTGGAGCTCCATTTGTGTTTGCACCACATAATATCATAGTTCTGATGTTTTGTTCAGCACCACAGCTGGTGTTTTCCAGCCTCTCTCCCTGTCCAGCTTAAGAATGAACTTTCTCCCCATGTTGTAGTTCTGGTAAGACATGAGCAGAGTGTCTCTGATCATAGAAGAATTTGTAGGATTCTTTGGTGGCCTTATCCTTCCTCTCCACTGCTTTGTAAACAATGGGTTGAGGCTGGAGTTTTTCCTCAAGCATTAGCAGGTTGGTTCTGATCTGTTGACCTGCCGTCAGCTCGGCAGGGCTTAGTCCAGTTGCAGCTTGGTGTCACACGATAGCACATCAGTGCCAGATCAAGTTGGTGGACAATCCATTTTGCAGATTAAACTGCTCTCTCCATGGCTACATTGGCTTGGGGAAAATGACTTGAAGTTGTGTGGTGAAAATCATAGTCTTGAATACCCCACTTGGTGGGAGTACCCCATCTCACAAACATGCACTTCAGTCTGCTGCTAACCTGGAAGCTGCATGGTGTCTGAAGATATTTCAGTGTCACTCGAGTAGTAGTCTATAACTATTAAGTAAGTTCTACCATTCATCTTGATATAATCTGCTGCTATTTTGCCCCAGTAGGTAAGGGGGTAGTGATAAAGGGTTCATTTCTTTGTGTAGGTTTGTGAGCCCTACAAAAGGTGCACATTGAGACCTTTCTGTATGTCTTTACCTATTCCAGGCCACCAAATTGACATCTTTGCCCTCTGATGGCAGTTGGCGAGACCCTTCATGAATTCAGCTTAACACCTCCTCCCTCATTGACTCAGGAATTACAATTCTGTCTTCGTACAGGAGCAACACTTTGATGTATTTATAATTGCACTATTTTTTGTCACCCAAATTCGGTTCCCTTTTGAGTCTGGTCCCTCTCAAGGTTTCTTCCTCATATTGTCTCTGGGAGTTTTTCCTTGCCACCGTCGCCTCTGGCTTGCTCATTAGAGATAAATTCATAAAATGTATAGCCTGAGTTTATATATTTCTGTAAAGCTGCTTTGTGACAGTGTCAATTGTTAAAAGTGCTATACAAATAAAATTTAACTGAATAGTGTACTCTAATGTTTTTGCTAAGCATCTAAGCAAAATGCGTAACAGTTGGCAGGTGTGGTAATATAATTGGCGATGAACGTCACTGGATATTTTGGCAGTGTAATATCATGTAGGGATAATGCTGTCATTATATTGCACAAGCCTAGATCCAACAGTTGCTTCACTTGGCTGATCAACAACGTGGCATCAAACTCAAAAATGATGCCCATCTCTGGCTCCAGGGAGCTCAGACATTGTCCACACTGATGTCCTGCATTATCACAGTTTACTTTCTTTTTTGTAGCCTGTGAAAAGTGGGAATTGGCAATACCATGATTCACCAGCAAGAGTGCTTTTCCAAGGGAAAATCCTGGAAATGCAGCAAACAACAAAACAGAGCATCCTACTTCTTCTAAACTGAATGAATCAGAAGATGAGGAAGATCTTTGTTTCAAGCTCCATCCACTGCAACCCGGAAGCTGGTAGCCAGTAAGGCTTCATTGAGGAGGGGACACTGAGGGTAACCTCATTCTGCACTGATAGGGGAAGATGGTGAATAACCCACTATATGCATGTTAATAGAACCCAATGCAAGCTCAGCAACATGAGTACAGTATAATGGGAGGGATACCCATTCAACCACATTGGTAATTGTGAGGACATGAACTGGGCATAATGAAAGGTGAGTGCTCCATAAATTAATCTACAATAATTTGTAGCAACTGAAGAACTTAAGAAGTTAGTATGAGACTATACCTCTGGAGGAGAGGTTCCTCTGTGGCTCTAAACACAGTCACAAGCTGTTTCTCAGAAAGCTTGAAAAAAGTTCTACATGAGTATGAAGTGAGCAGAAGAAAGTGAAAAATGGCCATTAACAATGGCATTTTAAATGGTCATATGGTGCACACATGTACAATAAGGTTAATCGCTCCCTGGCAGTTAGGATGAGTGAAATAGAATGACATTTTGACTGACTATAAGGAACTTGTAGCTCTGTTGACCTTCCACACAGCGGCAGCCAGCCTGTAGCACGTAGGCGTACATATCCACCCGTGATTGAGAGAGCAGCTGGTCTCCTGTCAGGTACGTGTTGTGAGAGGAAGCAATGTAGTAGTTTGTCAGAGGCTGTGTCATGTCCTGGTTCACCTTGTAGTGCTCTGGGTTAAAGATGTCTCCTGCTGGACTCCTCATGTAGTTGGTAAAGCCTATGGAGTGTCAATTCGCATTTGTATCTCTGTACAGTCCTCACAGTTTTTATAAATAGTAACAAACATTTTTCAATTTCAAGTTCACATTTTTCAGAATCAGTTAGCACCACAGATCTATGTGAACCAAACTGTAAAAGGTTTTCACATTAAATGCATTCATTGAACAGTTTTCATCTGAACTCTACTACCATCAAAGAGAGGGGCGATGTAAACCTTGTGAAATCAGCACATCATCATCAGCACAAACACTGAGTGCTACACTTTTAAATAATGGATATGAGGAGGAGACACTCCTCCTTGTAGTGTGGCATGTCCAGTAGGGGTTAGGCATCCAGCATATCTATGGGGTAAGGTGATGATGTCTATGACCCAGTGGGCTAATCTCTACTTGTATAAGGGAGCACCCTGTGTCTTACCCCCATACCAAATAAACAGCTGATCTGAGGATGAAGTTAATGTTATCCAGTCCAAATAACATTGCAAAGTATTCACCAGGCACGGAACTTCTGCAGGTGCATCGTCATTGAAGTCTGCAGGGATAATGTACTCATTCATACAGTTAGATGATATAATCTTTTCACCGGGGAGTTGTTAGTGCATCTGCACTCAGCATATATGCAGCATACATCTTGTATAGAACTTTGTCTGATTAAACCACCAGCGACCATCCAGAGCTTTGTCTGGTGAAAGCATCCAAACGTTTGGACGACAGGCCACCTATACCCCTGACAGTAATCGTTAGCTGCTAACTGAACTCCATACTGTTTTCATGTACTGTCATGTGCCCATACGAGAAAGAAAAAGGGAATGATTGCTGTAGGACAGCAGTATTTATAATGAATATTGCATATCACTGCATAAACCTGTTGGACACACACAAGCAAGAGGTTATTCACAACTTAAACCACTCCTGGGAATTAGAAACCTACATTTACAACCCAATTTGCAAATTTTGTATACTCCATTTCAAAAATGTTTTAAGTAACAGATTCTAGACCAGTGGTTCTCAACTGCTTCTGAGCCCAAATTTTACATTGGACATCAATTTGTGACCCAACGCTAGACTAATGTTGTTTATCTTATGGAAGTAAACAAAGAAATACATATTAATATTGCATATGATTGTTAATACTAATAGTAATTATCCATTGCACAAGCCTAATAAAGTGGAAAAATAATAATTTACCACCTGAGATAACCAGAAATAAAACAACATACAATGGATATAAAAAGTCTACTGTTAAAATGGCAGGTTTTTGTGATGTAAAAAATGAAACCAAGATAAATCATGTCAGAACTTTTTCCACCCTCAATGTGAAAATACAACATTATGAATATAGCTGCAAGCAGCGATGACAGACCCAAGCACTACGGTGCCATCGGCACTGATCTGTTCGGTTAAGCCCAGGTCTAAGGCTTTACAACAGCTTCCAAGTCCAAATATAAAGCTCATATTTGGTGATATAATGCATGAACAAGATAAGAGATATGTTGTTATCCCTATTAGACATTACTTCATTGGGACATTGAGAAGCTGAAGCGGTCGGGGGTGGATGATCACCTGGCTGTATGGACAATCGACTACCTCACCAACGGACCACAGTATGTAAGGTTTTGCAGACTACCACTTCAGACTCACAGTCAGGCAGCTCCCCAGGGCACGGTGCTCTCCCCTTTCCTTTTCGCACTGTACACCTCGGACTTCAGTTATAACACCAACACCTGCCACCTCCAAAAGTTCTCAGATGATACAGCCATTGTTGGATGTGTATCTGATGGGAATAAACAGGAATACAGGGACGTCATCAAGGACTTTGTTGACTGGTGTGAGTGTAACCACTTGCACTGGAACACCAGTAAGACGAAGGAGATGGTGATTGACTCCCGGAGAAGGAGAACACCACACCACATACCAGTGACCATCCAGGGCTTGGACACTGAGTTGGTGGATAGGTTCAAGTACCTAGGTGTCCACCTAAACAATAGACTGGACTGGCTGGATAACACTGATGCTTTGTACAAGAAGGGCCAGAGTTGCCTCCACCTGCTGAGGAGACTAGGGTCCTTTGGAGTGTGCAGGACAATATTAAGGACACCG
The DNA here is from genome assembly GCA_022985145.1 of Pangasius djambal. NCBI lineage: Eukaryota > Metazoa > Chordata > Actinopteri > Siluriformes > Pangasiidae > Pangasius > Pangasius djambal. Next base: position 9,907,093 of record CM040994.1, read on the forward strand.
CAATTCTCTACGCTGTAGTCTGCTGGGTAGGAGGCAGTACAGAGCGGGACAGGAAGAGACTGAACAAGCTGGTTAGGAGAGCCAGCTCTGTCCTGGGCTGCCCACTGGACTCTGTGGGGGTGGTGGGTGAGAGGAGGATGTTAGCCAAGCTGACATCTATTATGAACAACACCTTTCACCCCCTGTATGGGTCTGTGGAGACCCTGTGTAGCTCTTTCAGCAGCAGACTGCTACACCCCTAGTGTAGGAAGGAGCACTACCGCAGGTCATTCATACCAGTGGCTGTCAGACTTTACAACACCGCATTACAGTGATGTTCAGATGTGCAATATTTTATAATTATATATAATTTTATTTCTTACAACACCGCATTACTGCGATGTTCAAATGTGCAATATTTTATAAATTTTATATAATTTTATTTCTTTTATTATTCCTAAGGTGTACATATAGTTTTAACTTTTCTTTCTTTCTTTCTTCCTGCATTTTAACTGTCTGTGAGCTGCTGTGATAAGTGAATTTCCCCACTGTGGGATCAATAAAGCTTATCTTGTCTTGTCTTGTCTTGTCTTACTACAGTTAATTAATAGCTAATAGGGATATGTGTAGTGGGCACATGCATTTAAAGGGGTGCAACATAGCCCCATAATCAAACATACAGCTCAAGTTTGATATAAATCACTCAATGCATGCAGAAGATAGGAGACAATTCCTGTTTCCCTTTTTTTGGCATAGTGATATCAAAAATCTGTTCTCAGTTTCGTATCTTCAATGTCTTGGCATAATGTTGAACAAGCTTGGTGACAATTACATAAATCCCCTAGGAGGAATATTTAAAAGTTCAGAGCCTGCAATTTTTTAAAAATCCACATTAAATCCAAAATGATGTACTTCCTGTCTGGCTTGATGAGAACAATATATGTACTGAGTTGGTGACTGTAGGTGAGACTGACCCCACCACTCTAGTCAAAAGGGGGTGCTACAGAGCCCCCTCCGCGCCCATGTCTTAGCTTTGGCCTATGCCTAATGGCCGACAAATCTGATGTGTGTGCTGAATTTCATGAAATTTCAAGCATACTAATAGCCTCAAAAACACCCGAAAAGAGTATTAACGTTTGATGCGTTACTATGGCAACACTAAGATATCAAAAATCCTTTCACAGTTTTACATAAGCCATGTCCTGACATTATTCTGATCAAGTTTGAGGCGATTTGAGTAAAGATAAGAAGATTATTGCAAAGTCTGTTGTAAGTCACACACTTCCTGCTACCAGTTGGTGGCACTATGACTGTGACTCACAATAGCCAAATACATTTGATCAGCCCTCAGTACCAAACATACAGCTCAAGTTTGATCTAAATCACTCAATGCACTCAGGAGATATGAGACACTTCCTGCTTCCCTTTTTTCACCATAAATTTATTGCCTCACCATGGCAAAACCATTCAAGATGTCACAAATCCCTTCGCATTTTTTCTCATCCTCAATGTCTTGGCATAATGTTGACCATTTTGGTGGCAATCACATGAATCCCTTAGGAGATCCAAATCCAAAATGTCCGACTTCCTGTTGGGCGGAGCTAATGATTCTCGTGCGAAAGTTGTACGGGCGGGTCGATGAGAACAATGTTTATACTGAGTTTCATATCGTACAAGTATGTACGATATATGCACCAAGTTTATGTACTGTGTAAAAGGGGGTGCTGCAGAGCCACCCCACCATGCCCATTGCTACCTTTTGCCTAGGCCTAATGGCTGATGACACTGACGTGTGTGCCAAATGTTGAGTTTTTGAGCACGGTAAGGGCCCCAAAAGCCCCTGAAACCTTGAAAATAATATTCTTATTCTTATTCTTATTCTTCTGCTTATTATTATTATTATGATGATGATGATGATGATGATGAATAATCATCCTTAGGAAAACAATATACTTTCAGTGCTTGGGCCATACAAATTAAGTGTAAAGCAATCAAACATTTTAGGGAAAAATAGGAAAAATAAAAAAGTTACAATAAGCTGGTTGCATAAGTGGGCACACCCTTTTACAATTGGGGATGTGGCTGTGAATGTACTATCACATCCAATCTCATGTTCAAAAGTGTTCGAGTTCTGCATGTGACAGCAATCTCTCATATTCTTCACATGTCTGGCCTATGGGGTAGGATATCTAGACAGAAGCCCCTTTCTCACAAAAAACATCCAAGCTCAACTAAATCACCGCAAACCATGTGGTAAAATGTGTTATGGTCTGATGAGACCAATTCCAAAAGTTATAATAATTTCATAATTCTAAATGTATGCTTGGTGCAAAAAAAAAATAAAAAACGAAAACACATTGCCAAAAGAACACCATACCCACGGGGAAGCATGGTGGTGGCAGCATCATGCTTTAGGGTTGCTTTTCTTCAGCCAGAGGTGAAGGTAATCATGAATAGCTCCAAATACCAGTCAAATTTAGTGCAAAATCTTCAGGTGTCTGCTAGTAAGATGAAGATGAAAAGGAAGTTTACCTTTCAACATGACAATGACCCAAAGCATGCACCCAAAGCATGCACCCACATCAACAAAGGAATTGCTTAACCAAAAGAAGATGAATGTTTTTGATGACCTAGCCAGAGCCCAGACCTGAATCCAACTAAAAATCTGTGGGGTGGCCTGAAGTAGGCTGTGCACAGGAGATGCCCTTACAATTTGATGGATCTAGAATGTTTTTGCAAGAAAGAGTGGGAGAATATTGCCAAGCCAAAATGCGTGCCAAAAAGACTGAGTCATGTAATAAGATCAAAAGGTGCTTCAACAAAGTATTAGTTTAAGGGTGTGCATGTTTACGCAACTAGGTTATTGTAAGTTTTTTACTTTTCCTTTTTTCCCTAAAAAAGTTTGATTGTTTTCACTTAATTTTTTATACATGGTAATTTCACATTGAGTGTGGAAATTAAATTATGACATGATTTTATCTTGGTTTCATTTTTTTTTACACTACAAAAACCTGCCATTTTAACAGGGGTGTGTAGACTTTTTATATCCATTGTACATATTGAGTTGTTAAGGTTGTACCTCATAAGCATTTATAGTGGAAAATATCAGTTTACTAAATGCAAGGCATATGCTTAATAAAGTACAAAATGAATTATTCACATTATGACATTAATATGAAAATGAGGCACTATATAAATGCACAAACATAATCATACATTTATGGCATTTGGTAGACACCCTTATCCAGGGCGACTTACATTTATCGCATTTTTTATACAACTGAGCAGTTGAGGGTTAAGGGCCTTGCTCAAGGGCCCAGCAGTGGCAGCTTGGTGATGCTGGGGATTAAACTCGACCTTCCGATCAGTAGTCCAATGTCTTAACCACTGAGCTACTGCTGCCCATAATCCTGAGTAAGCTCAATTTACAGTACCTAGCCTAACAAATAAACGCTGAGCCAAATATTAAATTACAATCAATATTAAAAATGCATTATTAAATGCATAAACAAAACAATGAGATTTAACTGCAGCTAACAAGGACAGAGTTGTGTAATCATAGCCTGTGCAAATCAATGGGAAACCTGAGGATGTGATTTCATTTTCATAAGTGTCTCACAATCTGGGGTGATTGTGGACAAAGCAACACTCAGTTCATGTTGAATGTCCAGTCAGTTTCTGTATTTGCTTTTTACTTGTGTCATTGCAGAGAACCCCCTTTCACAAAGGTAGGTTGTAGTGAAAGGCATGCTATGTTAACTGCCTTACAGGCAAATTCGGGATACTCATCAATAACACTACACCAGAACTTGGGAAGCATCATCATTGATCACATCTTTCTTTGTTTCATCTTCTTTGTGCAGGAAACAGTGGTACCACATAGCACTAGGTGCTCTGGCCATGATCCGAGTCCACCCGAACCCAAAAAAGATCCAGTGTGTTGAATATGGCTTTTGCAGTTGTGATTGTTGCAGCTCTGCACTAAACAGAAGCTTTTCCTGAAAATCTTCATCCCATACATATCTAACATAAACTTACATAAACTTACTAGCAGACATGGTATGAACAGATACATCTTTTTGCATAATATTGCATAATAGTCATTTGCCTTAATGCATGTTACCATCTGCTATTTTATGTCCTCTGACATATCTTGTATTGTCATACAAACCTGTGGCAGATTCACCGAGGCACTCTCTGGTTATGTCAGTTCCAGCAGGTAAAATAAGATCCTCTGTGATTGTGTGGGCCTTTTTACATTTGGCATTGTGATGAGCAATTTTGTACAATGCACAAAGTGTTTTCTCCTGAACACTGCACATGTTTTTAATCATTTTTTCAGATTCCATTGCTTTCTTTTGAACCTTACAGGATTGTCTTTATGGCTTGAGTGTTTTGTCTCTAAATGCCTTTTGAATTTTGATGGTTTCATGCTTTCTGTAGCCAATAATTTACAGCACAAAACACACTGTGGTCTGTATAAACCATGCTTGTCTTCTGCGCAAGTAAAGCCATATTTTATGTAATCTGTGTCGTATTTTCATTTACCTTGCATACTTTTTTCCATTCTTTTTGAGGAAGAGGGAATTTCACCCTTATCCATATTGGCACCAATTGTTTACAGATGAATTAGTGCCAACATTGACAGAATTTGATTGGATGCACATGACATGACATTTTTTTTATTATTGGCTATAACAACAGCTACAGGGTGTTTGTTTATTTATTTAGTATTACTATAGTAATTTGCTTTATCGTCATATTTTTCAACAGGTTTCCCTTTTTTTATGTTTTATCATTTGCATTTAGCAAGGTTTTTGCTCCCCAGAAGATCATAAAGGGCCTGCGACCCACTTTTGGGTCATGACCCACCAGTTGAGAACCACTGTTCTTGACAACAATAAAAACCGTAATTATAATTATTTAAAAATTGTTGCAGAGATAAAGAGAAAACAGAGATAATGGATGTTCTGGGCCAGAGTCTGCTCTCATCACTACATAATACAAGCACAATTTCACTAATCAGTGAAAATTTTGGTGTATATTGTGACATTAACAAGTGACATTGCGATTTTCATGAGAACATATGGCTAAATTAAGTAGACCAAACAGACCAAACAAGCATTTACTATACCTGCGATTTACAGTTTATCACCTTTGATTTGTAAATACTTCTTTTTGTTGGAAATAATGTGGTATATTCTAAAGATGTGTCGAAAAAGCAAAAGCATACACTACTTACACCATCAACCAAAGAACAGTAAGCTAATTATAATGCAAATTACAGATGAAAAGGTCAAGGACTATGTCTTACCATCGATTCCCAAAACCATCTGTACTTGATTTTCAGGGCGTGGCTCAAAGCGGTTCACAATCATTTGGTAGTATTCCCTTGACACATTCACCATCTTGAAAAGAGATAAATTTGCAAACTTAGAGAGTAGGAATGTGAATAACAATGCCACAGTATGTAACTAACAATGTCATAGATCATCAAAACTATATAAAACTACAAAATACAATTAAATGTTAACTTAAAAGCTGTCAAATGAGTGTTTTTTCCACCTTCTGCTCACTCTCTAGGAAGCGGATAAGGTCATAGATGTCCATGTGGTCTTTGTAGTGGCTGAAGGTGAGCATTATTAAGTGAAGCTCCTGGCGGGCTGAAATCATCTTATACAAGGTGTAAAACTCTTCAAATTTTAAAGATCCCTGGTTATGATTTGTTTCAGCCTCCTGTGGAATTGTAAAACAATGTGAGAAAGAGAGGGTAACCAATAGAACCGAACTCACTGAATTAATCAGGGATTATTTCCGCACCAATGTAAAAATGGAAAGTGATCAGTGGAGTGAAGGGACAGCGATGAGGTTCATGTTTAAATCCTGTGAGTGACTTTTGCTTCAGGTGATGACAGAGACTAATGCAGATAATGTTGATACGAAATGTAACTCATCTCCCTTCTTGGACTTTTAATTATTTAACAATATCCATTTATCATTCGTCTCAGATTATGTGGCACATTCACCATACAAGTCCCTGTAAATGAGCTGATGTTTATGTTGCAGCCAGAACTACTAATCTGGTGATAAATGGCGTAAATTAAAAATTTATATCTGGATCTCTGTAAAGCTTCTTTGTGACAATGTCCATTGTTAAAAGCGCTATATAAATAAAATTTAATTTAAATGAAATGAATTGAACTAGAGCCATGCTGTTATAAACCTTCTGATGTGAGAATTCATCCACGCTGTGGTATAAATAAATATATAGTAATAATTCTACAAATGTTGTTTGCCCTTTTCATATGAAATAATAATATTATTATTTAACATGGAAAGGGTCCCTGGAGGACTAGTGGTTAGGCCACAGCGCTCTCACTACTGTGGCTTGGGTTCAATTCCCAGCCAGAGAACCAACCCCATCCACTGTGGTTGCATGCAACAGTGCGCTCTCAGTGATGGTCCCAAACTCTGATTAAAATTGAGGAGGGCTGCGTCAGGAAGGGCATCCGGCATAAAAACTGTGCCAAATCAAATACGTGGACCAATGATCCATGGTGGTGATCCCTAACAGGAGCAGCCAAATGAGGAACAACAACATTATTTAACATGGAATAACTGCTGGATGGGCAGGATTTTGCCTATTTAGCCATAAGAGCATTAGTGAGGTCAGGCACATAGTCAGCATTCCAGTTCATCCCAAAAGAGTTCAGTTGAGTTGAGGTCAAGGCTCAGGCCACTCGAGTTCTTGCACACCAATCTTGGCACACCATGTCTTTATGGATCTCACTTTGAGCACAGGGGCATTGTCATGCTAGAACAGGTTTGGGCTAGGCCCCATAGTTCCAGTGAGGGGAAATATTAATGCTACAGTATACAAAGACATTCTAGACAATTAAGTGCTTCAAACAGTCAACAGTTTGGAGAAGGCCCACATGTGGGTGTTATGGCAATAGTCAGTAGGTTCATAGTGATTTGTCCACAGCCATTTGGTGAGACATTAGACCATATCATATGAATTTTGAGCTACATATTTCAGAATGTTGTTCACAAATAAATACACATACCAACTGATATTACCTCATCTCTTTAGTCAATGGATAGTAATTTGAATTTTGGTTCCACTGTGTCCTGCATGTGACAGGTACCTTAAACATTTCCATGACTTTCTGCCTAGGAAGTTTGACGTTGAGCTTGTGAAGAAGTTGCAGGACTTCTCGAATACTCAGATTACCACTGCTGTTTCTGTCTGCTTCTGAAAAGGTCTGCCTCAACCATTTGCAAAGAGTCAAGGAAAAAAAGGCTATTACACAGCCACAACTAGAGGGATGATTTCTGCTGAATAATAAGCATGGAACACACAATATATCATTCAAATCAAACAATTCCAGCTCTCACAGCAGTTTGTTTCTGTAGGTCAAAAACCTCCATGTGTTAATGTATTGCTGCACTGCTGTGATGTTAATTCCTTCAAAACATCAGAAAAACAAGGATATTGATCTTGAGTTCGTTGTCTCTTTGTGACACTGTTCTCATTACTGATGCCTGCCATAAGGTATTTAAGGCCAGTGATCCAGGTACGTGCCTCCTCAGCATTTGTGGTCACCAGGTCTAGGGATTCCATATGGATACCATGGTAAATACTGAGGCAGCAGTTAGGATCAAAGTGACTACCAGAGAAGTGCTGGAAGACCTCTGTATTTTTACCTTCACAAACTTTATGGATAGAATCTATAGTGACTGGGAAACAGTAAAACAAAAGTAACGTGACCGCAATCTTTGTTATACTTCCAGGCTTATATATCTATTTATTAAAGTTTTTAAGTATTTAGGTTTAAATAAAAAATAATTACAGTCTATGTCTACTGTCTTGCATTCACCATGCATTTTCATTATTTTTATAACTATTGGACTTACTTTTGGCTTTCACGTTCTTCCTAGATGGCCTCCAGCGGATACAAGACCTGTGTTCATCTAAGTTGTAAACACGTACAAGTGTTTTGGACTTTCCTCTGAGTTTGATCATCTGTGTGCCTTTCTGCATAGTGCATATGCACTTCTCAACTATGAAGACATGAACCAAAGGAAAAAAAATCATTTACCTTCATAGATAACCAATCATCACCAGCACCAGGGATATAAATTCTCATGCTTTCATAACCAATGCTTGGTTTGTTGCTCAGTTTTATGTTTTGACTGAGAAATGTGTTCCAGTAGGACAGCCTCACAATCAGATTACAGATCAAACAGGTGTTGGCTGCTTTTGTTTATTACCATGTGGACATGTATATCTCTCATCCCTTAGAAATCTGCAGCTTTGTTACTAAAGTAGCTCTGTCTTGTCCTATGTTGGAATTTTAATTTATTGTTTATGCTGATTAATTCAGGACATCTGCATGTGTACATTCAGTGTTCTTCATATCAGTATCTCAAAGCACTGAATGAATCTGTGGCAATTTTACTGAAATTGCAACAGCAACAAAATATAGTCCACAATCATTAGTGGTTCTGAGTCTGACGAGGAATAAATAAAAAAAAATAATAAAATTTTTTTTTAATGAACTTTACTCAATATACTTCCAACTTATGGGTAATATTCTTGTATAAATTATGTTTATTTCTACCATTTGCATGGAAATTCTGGTAGTATAGGCTTTGAGTTGAGTAAATCTGTACTATGGGTAATATGAGGTTGCTGAGATATTTCCCCCAGTCTAATCTAAGTGGATTGTCTGAGTCCATATGCTCACTAATCAGACCTGTGATTCTTACTGCATTTAGACAGCAAAGAATTAATTATAGATCAACACTCTATTTGTGAATGTAGAGGTGTTACGACAGATATGTTACAACAACTATATTGAAATGTTCTATGGACTATGGTTGTAGAACCCTGTTAAGTGTTCAAATCAACATTGTTCATTTTAGAGAAAATGTTCATAATTTTTAAACTACTAAATTACTTGTGTAAAATATCTACAGTGCAGGCAAACAAACAAAGTACAATGTTTGTGTTCGACGTGCACAAACTTTACCAATTTGACCTATTCTCCATGTCGGTGTTGCAACAAGGCTTCCACCAATCCAAAAGAATTCCTCTGCTAAGCAAGATATTGAAGCTTTCTGAGAGAATTTGGGTGATGACATCACGGACTGGGTGAGGGTCTTATGAGTTGAGCAGAGCATCCAGCCAGGATTGTGGGACTTCCAAGAGGGAGATGGTGGACACATGTCCAATGACAGCGATGCTATTTCTGGAGATTCATTCATTGCTGCACTACTTGATTAATAAACCTCAGATGCTTCTCAGGTGATGCTTCTCTGTCTTATCAGTATGCCAGTCGAACAGCAGTCTCAGCAATGCTGACTCAATGAGCCCTGTCCAATACAGTCCTCTTTTTTGTTTCTCTTCTTTACACTTGTTCCTCAAGATAGTCCATACAAGGTAAGTTTCTGTTCATTATTCCAGATTATAATACGATAGTGAGTCGTATTGAGTTGTTATGGTTAACTTCAGGCTGCGTACTTGAGCGAGCAACACTTGTCACTAATCTGTAAATCTCTAATCCAGGATTAGCCTTAGGTAATACTTGTGCTGGAAAGCGTTTCATCCTAATCAAGAAGACTCAAAGAAGCAGAGAAATGGAGAGTATATAAAATGGGACAAAATTATACAAAGATGCACTTTAATATATGTTAACCAAACCAACTGAGCAAGTAACCTTTGTAATATGTTTATTTCAGTACCCTGTATTTATCAGTATAGCTGGCTCACATGCATATTAAAACACACACACACACACACACACACACACACACACACACACACACACACACACACACACACACAGTAATGAGCTATGAGTAATAGCTCATATTTTTAATAATAAGTTGTGCTCCTTGTTGCCTTTGCAGCACAGGCAATTGCTTTAAGACTATACGGCAAGCGTGGCTTCCCATAAAATTTCATTAAAATACGGCAACAAAATGTTTATCAAATTGTCTATATTATTCATCAATCTTGGTCGAATTCAATATTTTAGTGAATCAAATAATCAAATATCTCATTGCAATATTGCACTGTTCATTCATTAAAGTCAAACTCTTTTTGGCACACAGCACTGGTGGAGGTGATTATGTTGCAAAATTTGAGTACTTGTGGCATAAAAGTTGTAATTGTATTTTCGATGTGAGAACTTGTAGTAGAATAAAAATCTTAACTTTTTTTTAACTTAACTAGTGTGTGAACTAATACTAGGATGCATACAAGTATATTTATTTGTACTCGATTTCACTTTTGGCGCTACAGCCTCTTTAACATGACATCACAGCCTCACATCTACCCTTTAGCTTAACTGCTTTTTGGGACGAAATTACAGACACTGACTGCTAATGTTGACCTGATTTTAGAAAAGACTTTTGATGCTCATACTTATGAGGAGAGACTGAAAATTAAACAAAAAGGCCGACCAACGCCCATGATTTTAATTCAAAAGTCAGGGAAATAAAAAGCATCCTTTTAGCTGTCTTGGTACAGTAAATCCATTGGCTGTGTTTATTATTGGTCTTATGTAACACTACACCACCCTCTCACAATCGGAAGTGAAAGTGACCATCTTTGGGTCACTTTGGGCCTGTGCCCGAGGAAAAACAAAACCAGAAAAAAAAAGAACCATGTTATAAGAAAATACAATTTACACACCTCTACAATGTTAGTAATCTCTTTTAGTAATCTTTGGCTGATGAAGGCGTATATCATATGTATAGAAAGCATATAGAGAGAACCTCTGGGACACCATCACTAACTGTGCTAGAAAGAGAAGAGTCATAATCATCTTGCAATAGTACAATTGAAGCAGAATCAATATTTGAATCAGTAGTAGACCCACTATTCAAACTAGACACTCACCTACCAACAGGAGAGTCTATTTCGTCTAATACAGGTTCGATAAATGCCTTATGCATTTCAGTTCGGTGCACCTGCTTTACTGGCCCCACCTGAGACACTGGGGCAACAGTATACACCTCAATCTGCTCAGCCAGTTCACGAACAACCTTATAGAAACATGAATCCCATATATCTCGGATCAGATGAAATCATTTGCGGACCAAAATCTCAGCCTTGCTCGCTGGTCCCGAGTGGGAATGGCCTGGGTAAACTTAGAAAACACATCAGTTCTCTAACATTCTCTCTCCTATCAGGCTACAACACAGTAAAATCAACAGCTAAAATCTCATGAGGCCAAGATGCCTGTGGCATTCCCATGAAAGACCTCACCTTTGGTTGGACAGCTTTAGCAAGAATGGCCAAACATGGCTTTGTCCCACTCAGACATATGTCTCCCCCAATACAACTCTCTACCTTTTCCAATCTTCAATAGAAGAAGATCCAGGGGACACTTTACCAGAGAATTTAAAACATTTTCTTTTCCTGGGTAAATATATAGCCTGTTCTCTCTTTTGTCCATTACCTTCAGATGCTGAGCTAGATACAACACCTGCAAGCCCTCCATTTTGAGGCTACTGTCTCAATCTTTCATTTTCCACCCGCAGTTGCTCCAACTGCTCCCTGCATCCCTGTACGATGCTTATTGATTCTATGTAAATTGGCATTTAACCTTGTGTGTCCTATACAGAGTCTGGTAATTATTGCTTCTTCCTTTCTTCTTGACACTGAAGTCAAATCTCCTGTTCCCACATTTTTCTGAATCTTAAAAAGATGCCTCCCCTTCACCTCTCTTTCCCATAGATTCTGCCAGATGTTATTACACCACTTCACCAATACAAATCTTGTCTTCTGATTTATTCATATTGATGATGATCTTACTGCCTTTAAGTGAGTTCTTTGCTAGTTTATCTACCACCTCATTGCCCTCCACCCCTGCATGTTCAGGAACCCAAAGAAATCTGATGAAAATTCCTCCATTATGTACCCTATACAAAAATTGCAAGATTTCAAATATAATATCTTATCTACTATCAGAATGACCAGATTGCAAGCTTTTCAGGGCTGCCAGAGAATCTGTACATATAACTCCTCTCTTAACGTTCATTTCCTCTGCCCACTGTAGAGTGAGGAGAATTACAACTAATTCCACAGTAAATACCGATAGATGTTATTTGATGTTTTCTTTCTGATGGATACCTGATATTTAGGAACAAAAATGCCTGCTCCAGTTTTCCCTGAGACTGTATCTTTTGATCCATCTGTAAAGATATCTATATGTATCTTCTTTTCAATGTACTGCTGAACAACGTATTCCTCTGATACTAGCTTATTTTCCTTAGTTTGACTATAGTTCCTATGGTCCAGTCCCATTGACTGGGCTAGTCTAATCTCTATCCATTCCAGACAACGGCCGTTGCCTCAAGTATGCTCCTAGCACTCATCAAACACAGACTTGGTAGGGTGTAAATCCTTGTGCCTTTTTAATGATACCCAATACACCATGGACAGGTGTAGATGTTGCATATCATCCATCTCCACTTGCAGAGCTGCTCCTGGAGATGTTTTGAAAGCTCATATTCTAAGTGCCTGAGTCTGCACTGCATCAATTTTCTTAAGAAGTGTTTCACATGCTGAACCGTAAGCCATGAAACCATGATCTATTGCAGATCTAATAAGGGCACAGTAGATGTTTCTGAGAGAGTTGTGATTCGCACCCCACTCACATCCTTCCAAGCACCTCATGACATTCAGGGCTTTCTTGCATTTAGTCACTATATGGATATCGAAATGTTAATTTTTCATCCAGCCATACTCCCAAGAACTTAACCACAGATACCTGCTCAAATGGATGACCATACAGTGTCGGATCAACTGGAATATGTTTCTTTTTTGAGAAACTTACATGTGCCTGCTTAAAAATCCTCCAATTTCCATTACTTAACCAACTACACCCCTACAGGTAGGCACTCCCCTGGCTACACTTACCCTGCATCTCAATTTACCTACTTATACTATGCACTAAAAGTATGTTCTCTTTTGGTGAAGAAAAAGTACATACTTGTGAGTGTGTAACAAAAGAGTATGCAAGTACTGGGACATATTAACACATCATGTAATGGAAGAGAACACTGTCACCATAAACAAACTACTGCATTCAACTTTTCTTCATTCATTATTCCTTATGTAATTTATACTATATAAGTTAATTTACCATTCCCTTGATTTATTTTTCCACATTTCATTTACACCTCTCTAAAATGCATCCTTGAATTCGGTGAAGGAAACTGTCGAAAAACTCCTCCTCCGTCGTTGTTGTGGGCAATATTAGCTGAAAATGTATCCATGGCTCCACACTTCGAAAAGCTACCAAAAATAGTAGACCATCTAGGTACCTTTGGGATAATCATTTCAACATACTACGATTTGGGACACACTAATTCTAATCTCAGATAATGCGTAAGAACAAGCACGTTAATATAATTCATGTTACATGGGCTGATCTGGATTGGTGGAAATTTTAAAGTACAATTACTTCATTGCTATACTTAAATACAGCCCTGTCAGCTAGTACTCACCACACTATTTGCGTGTTATCTCTTTGAACTTGCTCTGTATTGTTGCCCAGTGAGCAGCACTGGCCTCTTATTCTCTCCACCGTGTCAGGTTCTCCAATGGCTCCAGTCAGCTGAGTTGCACCTGGTGTTAATGGACTTAGTGTGCAAAAGTAAAATTGAATTAAATTGAGTTCCCTGGAAGCTGAATACAAATTGAATTATGATTTGAATGAAGACTGAAGTTCTTTATACTAACATAACATACGTAGCACAAAAATAAGTCTACCCAGTCGATTCTGCTAATTATTATTTACAGACCTCCAGGGCCATATTCCGAATTCCTTTGTGAATTTGGCAATTTCACCTCTAACCTGGTTCCTTCTTTAAACAAAGCCTTAATTGTTGGAGACTTTAATGTTCATTTTGATAACCCAGAAGGCCCTCTGAGAACAGTGGTTGTGTCCATTCTAGATTCAGTAGAGGATTATCAGAACATAATAGGACCCACTCACACTCTTGATATACTACTAAAATTCGGATTAAATATAGAAAATATAGTCACATTTCTGCAGTCTGAGTGTATCTCAGATCATTATCTCATTCCA
>CM040994.1:9930343-9955950 GCA_022985145.1 Pangasius djambal
TGGAATGAGATAATGATCTGAGATACACTCAGACTGCAGAAATGTGACTATATTTTCTATATTTAATCCGAATTTTAGTAGTATATCAAGAGTGTGAGTGGGTCCTATTATGTTCTGATAATCCTCTACTGAATCTAGAATGGACACAACCACTGTTCTCAGAGGGCCTTCTGGGTTATCAAAATGAACATTAAAGTCTGCTGACATGAATGTACGTTTGACGCAGTGGCATGGCAAAATGCATATATTATGATTAAGATACATTTTAAATGAGATAATGATCTGACATAGCTTCAGACTGTGGAAATGTGACTATATTTTCTATATTTAATGTTAGTATTAAATTAAGAATGTGATCACCACTATGAGTGGGTCCTATTATGTTCTGATTAACCTCTACTGAATCTAGAATGGACACAACTGCTGTTCTCAGAGGGTCTTCTGGGTTATCAAAATGAATATTAAAGTCTCCAACAATTAATGCTTTGCCAAAAAAACCAACCAGGTTAGAGGTGAAATCCGCAAAGTCACAAAGTAATTCAGAATATGGTGCTGGGAGTCTGTAAATAATAATTAGTGGAATCATCTGGGTAATTCATATTTTTTGTGGCTACGTATGTTATGTTGGTATAAAGAACTTCAAACGCGCTGAATGCAGCTAGCAGACGATTGGTTTAGCCTGCTTGTCTGCTCCCTTGCCTAGGCTCTGGATTGTCACCGATTAACTGGGCCTGTTCTGAGACTATCTGCTATGCTACAAGAAATGAGAGTGAGATGGATACCATCCCGCCCTAGCAGGCCAGCTTTGCCCCCAAAACTACTCCAATTATCTATAAAGCCCACATTGTGTTCGGAGCACCACCTGGATATCCAGCAGTTCAGTGACCTTGCTATAAGCTACACTGCCATGCCACATTAGGATGGGGCCACAGCATATATTACAGCATCAGACATTGCCTTCGCTAATTTGCACACCTCTACAATGTTACTCTTAGTAACATCTGAGTGACGAAGGTGTATATCATAAGCTCCTACATGAATAACTATCTTTGAGAACCTGTGCTTGCCTAAGACCCTAAGATTACAGGTAATCACCTGCAATGTCCGGTGCCCCGGCTCCCAGGTATACACCTAACTAGTGCTGCTGGTGCCCCTAAAGGCCTAGCTAATTTCACGTGCCTTAAGATAGAGTCTCCTATAACCAGAGCTCTTTCAGGTTTCTCAGCGGGTGCTTCACTGAGGAGAGCAAACCTGTTAGACACGTGCTCCAGTGGGCGAGCCTTAGTGTTAGCTTTGGCTTTGCGATTATGCTGCCGGGTTGTCACCCATTTGCCCCACTGTGAGGGCTCTAATGCCAGTGGTTGGGGTATGGCTAACTCTGCCTAAGGCATCCAGACTTTCCCCTACAGAAACTAAACTGCTCTCACTATACCTATACCTAACCCTCTATAGAGCCTGGATGCGCACCTCTAATGCTGCAATCCTCTCCGTCAGAGAGCTAACTAATATACATTTAGCACAAATAGAGATATTACTAATGATGGAGGAAGAATGACTAAACATCCTGCACTCAACACACTGAACAAGCTGAATGTTTAACTTACCTTAGTCGAAGATTTGTTATTACTTTAAGGATGGCCTCAGCTCACTGCCTTTCGACCAAAAAAAAACAACAACAGCGTTCTTCGAAAAAATTAAAATACGGCTGAAAAGAACATGAAAAATTATTGATAAAAAAAGAATTAAACAGTATAGTTTAAACGCCAACGCAGGCAAGAAACTCCCGGCAAACAATTCAAAAACAGGAACTATGTCACTGGCACATTACTGTGAGGCACATGGACATCCAAGCAACCAGTATTCGTGTCTACCATCGCCAGACACTAATAAAATACAGAAACCATGCAACAATCGATCTGCATGATGATCTGCTGGAGAAGCTACGTGATCTCGGCTAGTTGCGGGGACCAGGCCTCCAGCCCATTGGCATAGCCTGACGCCAGTGTCTGGGTGAGGGGATGCCATAAACGGTGTGCGAGGAAGCGGAAGCGCGGCAAGAGGACGGGGGTCTGTGCTAGGCTAAAAACAAACCTTAGCTGGCTGGCTCTCTAGTCCATCCTGCTCTCCAATGTCTGCTCCCTGGACAATAAATTGGACTACTCAACAACTACTACAGACTACTCTTTGTTTTCGTGGAGATATGGCTCAGCGACAGAGTTCCAGACACCGCCATTCAGCTAAACGGGCTCACCTCATTTTGTGCTGACAGAAATGCTCTCGGTGGTGGCTTGTGTGTTTACATCAACATGGAATGGTGCAAGAACTCGGTGCTAATTTCTAGTTACTGCTCATCACAATGCTGCGAATATGAAGGTTGCCTGGAGGAGACCTACCCACACATAACATCAATTGGCTGTGCTGCTTATGCTCTTAATCTTTTCCTTAAGGACATCATGGCACTGAATACAATGAACACACTGTACAAGACAGCGAAGCAAGTAGTGAAATATGTGAAGGGCAAACAGGTAGCTTCAGCAATCTACCTCTCTAAGCAAAAAGAAAAAAACAAGAACACCACACTGAAGCTCCCCAGCATCACTCGATGGGGTGGGGTTGTCATCATGTATGATGATCTGTCTTCTACAGGGGAAGGAGTCTTTGCAAGAGATGGCCATATCCCAGACTGCAGCCAATGAAAGTGCCATCAAGAGAATCCTGCTGGATTATGTGTTCTGGGAAAGAGTGACTAGCAGCCTGAGAATCCTCAAACCAATAGCAGCAGCTATTGCCAAGATAGAAGGTGAAAATGCCATCTTGTCAGATGTTAAATGTCTGTTTGCTGACCTCAAAGAAGATATACAAACTGCCCTGCCCACTTCCCTGTTGTAGAGCAGAGGAAACTGCAGTGGTCAAATTGATGGGGAAGCTCCAAGAGTTCTGCATGAAGCCAGTACACTCAGCAGCATACATGCTGGACCCAAAGTATGAGAAAAGCATACTTTCTGTTGAAGAGATCAGCAGTGCTTACAGTGTTATTACTGCCATGTCTCACCATCTGGGTCTTGATGAAGGCAAAGTTCTTGGCAGTCTGGCAAAGTACCGCACCAAGCAAGGCCTTTGGGAATGGGATGGGATATGGCAGTCGTGCCAGAACATATCTGCATGTACCTGGTGGAAAGGACTTTGTGGATCTGAGGCCCTTGCACCTGTAGCCTCTATCATCCTTCAAATCCCACCAACATCAGCCGCCTCTGAGCGCAACTGGTCACTGTTTGGGAACACACACACAAAGGTTCGCAACAGGCTCACGAATGCAAGGGTTGAAAAACTGGTGGTCATCTGGTCATTTTGAGCCTGACACAGAGCCATCCTCAATAAGGCTGGACAGTGACACTGAAGGTGATGAGTCAGATGTCGAGGAAGCGGATATGGAGGATGTTGATGAGGTCCAAGAAGAAGCCATTGAGACCTGAAAGGATTGAGAGGCAAAATGCAGAATCCAGAGAAGCTTGAGAGAAAATGCTGTGATTTTACATTTTGAATGGGACTTTTTTTGGAAGGGAAAGGGTGGGGGATGCTTTCATTATACAGCAATCATAAGGAAATATGTTTATTAATTCAGCATTTTCAACATGCTTTTGTGTTGCACAATGAAAAAATTAAAGTTCCACTTATAATTAAATCAAAGTTAGTTTGCATGCCTGTCAGCTTATGTCCAAACAAAATGTTTATATTTATGTTTGTATATGATAGCTTATATAAATTTCCCCAAATTTCTAATGAATTCCCATAAATTCCCAGTAAGTTTCCAACTTGGAATATTTCCAAAATTCCCCAGATGAAGTTCAAATGGAAAGTTTCTGGAAATTTACCAGAAATTTACTGCCCCTTTGCAACCCTATTTACACCACATGCTGCATCCGCAAAGCCACCAATTCAATTTAATTCAATTCGATTTTATTTGTATAGCGCTTTTAACAATGGACATTGTCACAATGCAGCTTTACAGAAATAAATGCATTCACAAAAAATATATTGTAAATATGTGAATTTATCCCTGTGAATTTATCCTTAATGTGGTGACGGTGGCAAGGAAAAACTCCCTGAGATGATATGAGGAAGAAACCTTGAGAGGAACCAGGCTCAAAAGGGAACCCATCCTCATCTGGGTGCAACGGATAGTGCAATTATAAATAAGTCCCTTCTATTATTGTGTACTATATGGACAAATAGTGCAATTGCGCAACCAATAAATTCAGCACAGTTTTTGCAAGAAGTCCGGTTGGTAAAAATCTATCCACTGTCCACTGATGGAGTCCTCAAGTATGAAGGTGCTCATGGCAACTGCAGCCCCAAAGCCACTACAGCAATCGCAGTCCCAAGCCATTACAGTACAGCTCCCCATATGTGATCCCCAAGCCATCTCCACAGCCCCCAGGTGGCACTATCTCCAGCAAATCAAGTGGTTCTTCAGACCGTCCATATGGGGCCACCCCCAGCAGCAGCGAGCGAACTCAACCGATGAGAACTCCAACCAGAAGTAGGGCATCAGGATGGGTCAAGCAGCGAGGAGGAGCAGAAGGGGGATCAGGATGGGTCAGGCAGCGAGGAGGAGCAGAAAGGGTCAGGATCACTGGCATCTCAGAAGTAGCATGTGTAGCTCGACAGAGAGTGAGGGAGATAGAGAGATGGAGAGAGAGGGAGAGATTGTTAGGTAAGCTTTTGTCCTCTAATGGTTAAGCACAATGTACTTTGCATGCAGAGTGCAAGCAGGGACTCCAGAAAGACTAGCTATGACAGCATAACTAAAAGGGAGAGCCAGAAGCTAACACAGACATGAGGGCACCCTGGGACATAAGGCAGCCAGCCACTCCACCATCGACAAACCTGAGTGAACGCGTGAGAGTGGGGGGTGACAGCATCCAAACATCCCAGTTCACCACAACACTCTATTCCTGTGAACCCTCCAGACATGCCCCTGTACCTAAGCAAAAATTATTCACAAAAGGCTTGACTAAATAAATATGTTTTCAGCCTAGACTTAAACACTGAGACTGTGTCTGAGCCCCGAAAACTAAGTGGAAGGCTGTTCCATAACTGTGGGGCTTTATAAGAGAAAGCTCTACCCCCAGCTGTAGCAGGCACTATTCGAGGTACCAACAAATAGCCTGCACCTTTTGATCTAAGTAGGCGTGGCAGATCATAAAAGACCAAAAGTTCGCTCAGGTACTGTGGCGCGAGACCATTTAGTGCTTTATAGGTTAATAGTAGTATTTTATAATCAGTACGAAATTTGATTGGGAGTCAATGCAGTGTGGATAAGATAGGGGTGATGTGGTCATATCTTCTGATTCTAGTAAGGATTCTTGTTACTGCATTCTGTACTAAATGGAGCTTGTTTATGCATCTACTGGAACATCCAGACAGAAAGGCATTACAATAATCCAACCTAGGCGTAACAAAAGCATGAACTAATTTTTCTGCATCGTGTAGTGAACATATTTCTTATTTTAGCAATATTTCTGAATTGAAAGAAAGCAATCCTAGTTATATTATCTACATGAGCTTCAAAAGAAAGACTAGAGTCGATAATCACACCAAGGTCTTTTACTGCTGCAGATGATGAAACAGAAAGGCCATATAATACAAGCTTAATGCCTATTACATTTTCCAGTCTATCGAGGAGAATAGCATGATCAATGGTATCAAAAGCTGCACTAAGGTCAAGAAGCACAAGCAAGGAGACACAACCCTGATCAGAGGCCAGTAGTAAGTCATTTACAACTTTTACCAGTGCTGTCTCTGTGCTATGATGAGGCCTAAATCCTAACTGATACATTTCATGAATGTTATTCCTATGTAAGTATGAGCATAGCTGCTGTGCTACAACCTTTTCTAGGACCTTGGAGATAAAGGGGAGGTTTGATATTGGTCTATAGTTAGACAGCTGACAGGGGTCAATGTCAGGTTTTTTAAATCAAAGATTTAGGTACATAGCCAATGCTAAGGGAAGAATTGATTATCTTTAAAAGAGGTCTGATTGTTTCAGGATTCATCTGTTTGAGGAAACAAGTAGGTAAAGGATTTAGTATACAGGTTGATGATTTTGATGATGAAATTAGTGAAATTAGTTCAGTCTCTTCAAGTGGAGTAAAACATTGTAATTGTTGATCTGATATTATTAGATTATCATCTACAGGGTTAGTTATAAAACTGTCCAGTAATTAATAGTCTGAATTTTTTGCCTGATATTTTACACTTTACCATTGAAAAAATTCAAGAAGTCATTCCTGCTATATAATGATTGTGTGCGTGTTTCTATTGTGGTCTTATTCCTAGTTAATTTTGCTACAGTATTAAATAGGAATCTAGGATTATTTATGTTATCTTCAATTAGGGTGGAGAGATACATTGATCTAGCAGCACTAATAGCTTTCCTATAGCTCAAAAGGCTCTCCTTCCATGCTATTTGAAATACTACTGATTTAGTATGACGCCATTTACGTTCTAGTTTTCGAGTGGTCTGTTTTAAAGTTCACATGTGCTAGTACCAGGGTGCTAGCTTTTTCTCCCTAATTATTTTTCTTTTAAGTGGAGCTACCTTATCTAGCAAGTTGCAGAACGTTGATTCTAAGCATTCAGTTGCCTGGTCAAGTTCTTTGGGATCAGACGGTGATCCAATCATGGTTGATAAATCTGGGAGATTACTGATAAAACTCTGTGCAGTTGTTGACATGAATGTACGTTTGACACGGTGACGTGGCAAGGTGCATATATTATGATTAAGACACATTTTAAATGAGAACTACACCAGCATTGTGGATGAACCCATGCACCCCTCACACAATCTCTTCACCCTCCTGCTGTCTGGCAAAAGGTATCGAAGCTTTTGGGACCTCACAACCAGACAGTTTCTTCCCCCAAGCCATCAGAATCCTCAATACTCAGAGTTTGAACTGACAACACACACACACACATACCTGAACACCATCCCCAATTTTTGCACATTTCCGCATTTACTACCTGCATTTTAAAAAATACTTTATACAATTTCTTGTCATTACTACACTCTCTACCTGGCTACCTCAATAACTGCTATGTCCATATATAGTATAAGCTTATCTGCCGAATACTATGTCATAGTATGTTATGTGTAGTTCTGTGTTGTTTTATGTAGCACCATGGTCCTGGAGGAATATGGTTTCGTTTCACTGTGTACTAACTAGCTGTATATGGTTGAAATGACAATAAAACCACTTGACTTGATTACATAGTAACTCATGTGCATCAGTAAAGGACCTTGGTGTGATAAGTGACTCTAGTCTTTCATTTGAATCTCATGTAGATAATATTACTAGGATAATGGATGTTCCAGTAGGTGCATAAACAAGCTCCAATTAGTCCAGAATGCAGCAGTGAGAGTCCTTACTAGAACCAGAAGAAATGACCACATCACCCCTATCTTATCCACACTGCATTGGCAGCCAATCAAATTTTGCATTGATTATAAAATACTACTTTTGAACTATAAAGCACTGAATGGTCTCATGCCGCAGTACCTGAGCGAATGTTTGGTCATTTACGATCCATCACGCCTACTTCGATCAAATATTTGTTGGTACCTCAAATAGTGAAGGCTATAGCACGGGGCAGAGCAGTCTCTTATAAAGCCCCACAGTTATGGAACAGCCTTCCAATTAGTGTTTGGGACGTAGACACAGTCTAGGCTGAAAAGGTATTTATTTAGTCAAGCATTTTGTGAATATTTTTTTTCTTAGGTAAAGCAGAAGACCTGGAGGGTTCATAGGCATAGAGTGTTGTGGTGAACTGGGAAGGTTGGATGCTGTCGCCTCCCCAATCTCCCGCATTCACTCATGATTGTTGACGGTGGAGTGGCTGGCTGCTTTATGTCAAAGGGTGCCCTCATGTCTGTGTTACCTTCTGGTGCTCCCTTTTAGTTATGCTGTCACAGATAGTCTTGCCAGAGTCCCTGATTGCACTCTGCACTCAAAGTACGTTTTCCTTAACTGTTACAGGACAGCACATATCCTGGCAGAGTAATGTCCCAGTACAGTGATAAGGTTGATCGCTATTGGTTAAAAAAAAACAACAACTCCTGTACTGTTTCTTGGAACAGCAGAGCTGAATGAGTCTGTTGCTAAAAGTGCTTCACTGTTTGGTGAATAAGTCTTGGAGGGGATATGATACATTACCCAGGATGGACAGTAGGTTGTTTAGTGTCCTCCTTTCCATGACCACACCAAAACTAGGATAATAGGACTAGGACAAGGTTCCAGGGACCATTGTCATACAGCCATCATTCCCTTTTTTTCACCTCATACATAGGGTTGGATCTCAAGTGTACTTTGGAGCTTTCTGTATAACTTATGACTGTGGTCAGAGCTACAGGTAACCTGTCCTTCAAAGCTGATGATAGACTCCAATCATCTCCTTTCATCTCTTCACAGCTAGTTAGTGGCTACTAGCTTACCTAACAATCTCTCCCTCTCTCTCCATCTCTCTGTCGAGCGACACATGCTACTTCTGAGATGCTAGTGATCCTGACCTCTTCTGCTCTCCGGACCTGCCTGACCCATCCCGATGCCCTACTTCTGGTTGGAGTTCTCATCGGTTGAGTTCGCTTGCTGCTGCTGGGGGTGGCCCCATATGGACGACCTGAAGAACTGTTTTGATTGCTGGGGGTGGTTCCACCTCGGGGCTGGGGAGATGGTTTGGGGATCTTATATGGGGAGCTGTACTGTGATGGCTTGGGACTGCAATTGCTGTGGTGGCTTTGGGGCTGCAGTTGCCACGAGCACCTTCATGCTCAGGACTCAATGGACAGTGGATAGATTTTAACCCACTGGACTTCTTGCGAAAACTGTGATGAATTTACTGGTTTACTGCATTGTGACAATGTCCATTGTTAAAAGCGCTATACAAATAAAATTGAATTGAACTAGCTAGAGTTGAGTTTCCTCATTAGCTTGCTAGCCTTGTTATGTATCACTTCCAAGCTGTGTGCAAGTTGCGGGCCTGTGAATATATGCCACTAGCAAGGTTGAGTGGTATGGCTCCCCTGCCATACAACGCTCTCCACCACAGAGCTTGCAAAGTTAGCAAGGTTTTGCTAATACATGGGGACAGATTGGGGCCTCCTCTGTGCTTTGGCTCAGTCCTGCAGCCATGTCAATCTCCTGACATGCATGCCTGTAGCTAGCACAGTTAATGCAGAGGAGAGATCTCCCTCAATATACTCTACAGATCCACAAATGATGCTCACGCCGTCGTCTGGCTCCAATGCACTGCTTGTTTTAGAGTACTAGCCTTTGTAGCACTCAGGCCTCCATCAGTGGACAGTGGATAGGTTCAACAAAACAGACTTAATGTGAAAACTGTAATTGATTTCCTGGTTATACAGTTGCACTATTTGCCCATGTAGTACAGTTACAGAAGGGAATTATTTATAATTGCACTATCCTTTGTCACCTAGATGAGGATGGGGTCCCTTTTGAGTCTGGGACCTCTCAAGTTTTCTTCCTCATATCTCAGGTAGTTTTTTCCTTGCCACTGTCACCTCTGGCTTGCTCATTAGGGAAAAATTCATACATTTACAATTTATATCCTGAATATATTTATTTCTGCAACGATGCTTTGTGACAATGTCTACTGGTAAAAACACTATACAAATAAAATCGAACTGAACTGAATAATTATAGGAATGTAGCATTAGACACACTGCATCCAATTCTCATTATCTGTTTTTTCTAACCATGAAAATTAAAATCTGGTTTCAGGTCCCAGGTCCAGGGACGTTGTGTATGCTTTCTTTCTCCAACTTGGGTTTCTAGCAAGACAAGAAGAAATCTTTTCCCCCTACTCATAATTAACTTAAAGTAGTCACCTGTTGGCAGTGTTTGTGTGTATTGCATATTAACCACCCTAAATATTCTATATTATTTCACCTTAATTATGAAACTAGCCATACACTCACACATGTGCTTCTATCATGCTACATATTTATGCGCATATTTTCACACATTAATTTAATGTGAATCTTGAGTATAAAAAAAGAAAAAGAAAAAAAAAGAAAGAAAAAACAAACAAACAAAAAAAAACCAAAGCCTAGAACCTGGAAGAAATGTAAGACAAACGTGTGATTATTGTTATTTTTATTTAATGGGTAATATATGGAGAGAACATAAAACAAGTGGCAAAATTGAGCCACATCAATACCAAAACTATGCCAGCAGCCTGAACACTGTGTATTTCTACAGTCTCTAAGGCTCTGTGTATTTCTAAGGCTTAAGAGGTTGGAGCTGGAAAATGGTGAGAGGCAGGCAAAACCGTTCAAAAATAAGTAGCTAAAAATGACTGAGAAATAAATAAAGCGAATGAAGGTGTAATATACTAAATAACTGCACAAATTTGTACGATTCTTCTGTATGCGGGGGGGGGGGGGGGGGGGGGGGGGGGGTGTGTGTGTTGGGGACACAGAACAAAACCAGATTTTTCCTAAATAGTTGCTTTGGTAAGTTATTAAAGTGATTTCCAAATGGACCAACACTAACCAGAAATATAATTAGCTAAAATTTCCCCAAAGTGAGATTCATATAATTATAATTAGCTAAAATTTCCCCAAAATGTGAGATTCATATAGGATATATCGGTTGAGAGCAAAAGCAATAGGGGAGCCAAGTAAAACCAAGCTTATTTACAATAATTATCCTCTAACGTGAAAAACCTGGGTTGGGGACACAGAACAAAACCAGATTTTTCCTCAAATAGTTGCTTTGGTAAGTTATTAAAGTGATTTCCAAATGGACCAACACTAACCAGAAATATAATTAGCTAAAATTTCCCCAATGTGGGGACACAGAACAAAACCAGATTTTTCCTCAAATAGTTGCTTTGGTAAGTTATTAAAGTGATTTCCAAATGGACCAACACTAACCAGAAATATAATTAGCTAAAATTTCCCCAAAATGTGAGATTCATATAGTATATATTGGTTGAGAGCAAATGCAATAGGGGAGCCAAGTAAAGCCAAGCTTATTTACAATAATTATCCTCTAACGTGTAATGTGTTATTTACAATAAGTAACAAAAGTATGAAAAAATTTTAAACCAGCTCTTGCTTGCTTGAAATTTGAAAAACAACATTAAAGGGCATAAAATGCACAATTAGAATTATGCATTGTATAGGAGTACATTTCTCTTTTACAAAGTGCAATTTTTTTGGTAGCGTAAAAAAATATATCCATATTTCCTATAGAAGTAAAAATGTTATTGTCATAAACATTTTTTCATAAACAAGCCCTAGAACCAGTGACTAAAACGGACATTTGACCCAGAATAGCATTTGCTATCGCTGATAATGCAATAGACAAAAACAGTTTTAGGTTCTTCTGACTGATCACTGAAACAGATCGCAGCAACACTGTTCACAAAGTACTTATCAAATCCTACACAATACTGTTCATTTTAACAGGAGCAAGAGTCATACAGAATAAAATACTTGCAAAAGACATTGGAACTAAGAATAATTATGGGTTGACAAAAATAACTGCCAAAAATAATAGTATATGGGTTTTAAATATACCAAAAGATATTCAAAAATATAAAGAGAAAAACTACTCATATGTTTATATGAAAGACCACCCATGACGTACACAGCACTGTTGCTCATGCTAATTATTTGGATACAACAAAATGGAACAAAACAAGCATCATAAACATTACAATATGTAGTGATATTGTGTCTCTTGTGTATAATCTGGCTTTGTAATGCCTTCTTGTTTCATAGATCAGGTCATCTATCTGCTACTGCAATCTCGCTATCAGAAAAATCTCCTTTTTTTCCCTGGCAGTGAGATTTTCATTATATTTTCAAGTATCTTTGTTAAATAGCTTATAACATTATAAATTCATTGGATTAGCTTAAGAAGCTAACTGAAAGGGTATTAGTCCCATATGTTGCTGCCTTCTTGGAGTGTCCTCTTCGCTGATCTGAGAGCATGTGGACGGTTATCATGGTTAAGATCAGGGTTTTGTGTAAGGGGAGTGGGACCAGCTCTGTGAATGATGTTCACACACCACTCATACAGTCTCCACAACTGTCTATAAATGTATAGCTAATATACATGTATATTTAGATATTTTGCTCCCATAAATCTTTTTTTTCACATGCTCATTATGTTCATAAAATGAGGCCCATGAAAATATACACAGAGTCCTCTAATGCTGTTTTCCAAAGTGTCCTCAGCATCTGCAATGTCCTTCCAGATGTCTTGCTACGATTGCTGTTGGGTAAGGTGGCCTTGTTTCTGGTTCCCTTGGCTGAGCTGCTGCTGGAGCTGGAGCACCACCTGTTCCAGACTCTGTCGAGCTTCATGCTCTTGCAGCAGCTCCTCTCGCAGCTGCTCACGATCGGCCTCGGCTTGCTGCAGCTTCATCTGGAGCTCCTCAATCTGGAAAATACCACAAGGCAATGGAGAGATTAAGTTTAAATAAAACTAATGTAGAAGCACAGCAATGAAAGTTTTCAGTGGTAACAAAAACGCTACTAATTTTAACTGTTTTGAACAAAGCCAAGTATAGGCTTATAAACAGTTTATTTATATATATTAATTAAAAAAAAAAAAAAAAAAAAGTCTGACAATGATTAACATGTTTAGTCTTGCCTGGGTAGAGTACTTGGCCCTCAGCTGGCTTGGCTCACAGCCCTTGTCACACACATGCATCTGGCGCTCATGCTCCAGCTCCTTTTTCAGCCTTCCACACGACTCATTGGCATCGTGCACCTTTTTCTCGCATTCTGCGCGCAACCGCTCAAGCTCCTTTCGCAGGTTACGCTTGGCCTCAATGGCCTCACGTAACCGCCCCTTCTTACTCACCCGTAAAAACTCCAGCTCCTAGACCAGCAACAAACTAAATTAAAGCCTCTGAAATTTTACACAGCATTTACTATATACAATGGCCGTATACACCAAAGTTACATATGGTCAAATCTATGGTCACACGTATATAACTACACAGTGAGGGGAAATAAGTTTGAAATAAGTATTTCAAACTTTTGTTTTTATTATTTAATATATATTGTGTATTTCATCCACTTCAAACCACCAAACTGAGCAAAAATTTTCCCCCGGATTTACAATAGTTTGAGAAAGGCTGATTTTCTTTATACTCATGTGCATATGATCACCCGTAATGTGCAAAACACACTCCCGACACAGCTCATTTGCATGTAGTGATGCCCACAAAACTTAAAAGTTCAAGTGCACAGACAGCTGGTAGCATGAAATAAACAATCAGGGTAAAGGCTGAAAGACAGAAATGAACTTTATTTTGACTCAAAATGAACGATCACGGTACGGGCTGAAAGGCAGAAGTTTAAATTAGTGGAAAGTGGAAAGACTCCAAAGAATTTCTATAAGTCGCTCTGGATACGGGTGTCTGCTTAATGCTGTAAATATAATAAAATAAGAAATTTAAACTCAAAAGTATATTCCATATATAAAAGGGCAGTAACCCATGCAAATAATTTGAAGTCAAGCCAAGTTGAGGTTTATATTAGTTAGTCTTCTTACGCATAATTTACAAACACACAGGAGTATGAGTACAATACAAATGTTTTTCAGAATTTCCATACTATTGATGAATACCAAATTTCTTGTGTAAACTCTCTTATAAATGATTTACGCATAAATCCATTTGTACCCAGCTTGACAAATAAGGCCCAATGTCTTCTGACTTTCTTACTGCAGACATCTCAAAGCTGTAATTGCCAACAATGGCTTTGCAAATATTAATGTTGGTAATTTGTGGTGTCCAAATTCTTTTTTCCCCATCATGCTTTTTAAACCTTAAATCTGTTTTAATGCGTATGAATGCATGTATTTTTTCATATTTACATGTGCAAAGTAAAAATATATTAAGTGTGAATTTCAAGTGGATATATGGACTGGAAGTATATTCAATAACAACACCACCTCTAATTCAGCTTCCTCAATTTCCCCTTTCTATTTACCTCTTTCATCAAGTCTTGAAAAACTACCTTGCTACATTCTTTTACTGGCTCATTATCGCAACACCTGCATTAATTAGGGTGAGGGTTCGTTTCCACACAGCTGAAGCTGATTCACCCTTTGCATTCAAATCACAGGTTGTTTTGAAGTCATTCATTTCATAAATCAGACACAGATTTATCCATATCATACTGTGTACTCAAATCTGTTCACCTATCTACTCAGATTTGTTGAATAAGGACCAAATTGAATATTTACATTTCCCTCAAACCCTCAGCCATAGTCAGTCACTCTAAAAACTTTTCAGCAGCATCAGATTAAAGCACAGCTAGCTGTACCTGCTGAAGGCTACGCTTGGCCTGCAAAGCCGCTGTAAGCTTTTCCTCCCGTTCAACTTGCATATGCACAATCACCTGCAGGAACCTCTCTCTGGCCTCTCTGGAGCTCAGGTTGCTGTACATCATCTGCTGCAGGGCCTCAAGTTCTGAGCCACATGCAGATGTAGGTCTGTGCGTGCCCTCATACTGCTCCACAACCACTCCATTAGTAAGAGAGTGGGAGCAAGGTACTGCAACAACACAAACACACAGGAAATTTATTAAGCAGATGAATATAAGAAATATGTAATTAACCCTAAAATCAAATCTGTTAGTATTATTGTTTCATTTTGCAATAATGATATTTTCAAAACAAAGTGGTTTAACATACAATCAGGTCCGGAAGTATGTGGACAATGATAGAGTTTTTGTGATTTTGCCTTTATACACCACCACAATGGATTTGAAATAAAACAATCAAGATGTGAACGACGTGTATATATGGCATTTACCATTTAGGAATTACAGCCATTTTAAGCAAAGTACCTCCATTTTCAGGGGCTCAAAGGTATTTGGACAATTGACTGACAAGAAGTTAATTGACCAGATGCGGTCCATTCCCTCATTACTTCAAGACAAATGAAGCAGATAAAAGGTCTGGAGTTGATAAGAGGTATTAAGTTGGAAACTGGCAGCTGTTCGACTGGAGCTACCAATATGAAGTCCAAGGAGATCTCAATGCAAGTGAAGGAGGCCATTATTAGGCTGAAAAAACAACATAAATCTATAAGAGAGATAGCAAAAACCTTAGGTGTGGCCAAATCAACAGTTGGGTACATTCTTAAAAAGAAAGCAAGCACTGGTGAGCTTGCTTCGAAAGCAAGGAAGGTCTGGAAGACCACGGAAGACAACTAAAGTGGATAATCACAGAATCCTTTCCTTGGTGAAGAAAAACCCCTTCACAACATCAACATAAGTCAAGAATAATCTGGAGAAGGTAGGCGTATCATTGTCAAAATCTACGATCAAGAGACGCCTTCATGAATGTAAATACAGAGGGTTTACAACAAGGTGCAAACCACTGGTAACATTCAAGTACAGGAAAGCCAGATTAGACTTTGCCAGAAAACATCTAATAAAGCCTGCCATGTTCTGGAATAAGATTCTTTGGACTGATGAAACCAAGATTAACTTGTACCAGCATGATGGGAAGAGAAAAGTATGGTGAAATAAAGGAAAAGCTCATGATCCAAAGTATACCACATCATGTGTCAAACATGGTATGGGCATGTATGGCTGCCAATGGAACAGGCTCACTGGTGTTTATTGATTATGTGACTGCTGACAAAAGTAGCAAGATGAATTCTGAGGTGTATAGGGCTATACACTCTGCTCACATTTAGCTAAAGGCATCAAAACCGATAGGACGCCGCTTCACAGTGCAGGTGGAAGACCCTAAATATACTGCGAAAGCAAGTCAAGACTTTTTGAAGGCAAAGAAATGGAATATTCTTCAATGGCCAAGTCAGTCGCCTGATCTCAACACAGTAGAGCAAGCTTTTCACTTACTGAAGACAAGACGGAAGGCAGAAAGACCCACAAACAAGCAGCAACTGAAGGTGGCTGCAGTGAAGGCCTGGCAAAGCATCTCCAGGGAGGAAACTCAGAATTTGAGTTTTGAGAACATGGGCTCCAGACTTCAGGCAGTCATTGACTGCAAAGGATTTTCATCCAAATATTAAAATTAGGGTTATATTTACAATTATGTCACTTTGTCCAAATACCTTTGAGCCCCTGAAAATGGAGGTACTTCCTAAATAATTCCTAAATAGTAAATGCCATATTTTTGTGGAACCTCTTAAAATAAAGCTTAAAGTCTTCACTTTCGATCACATCTTGATTGTTTTATTTCAAATCCATTGTGGTGGTGTATAAAGGCAAAAATCACAAAAACTGTCATTGTCCAAATACTTCCGGACCTGGCTGTATAATCACATATATTTAGTGCTTCGTTCTTATACTTAAACCAACAGTCAGAAAGAAAATATCATTACTTTTCTAATTATTGTCATTAGCGTTACTAGTAATTTCTGATTTGGCAGTTATGAACTGTTATTGAAGTGTTCCTGGCCATACAATTGTATAAACAGTTATTTGGTTAATTGTATTTGCAGCGATGAGCATTCTCTATGAGCACATAGCAGGGGTGGAAAATATTTATGTATTATTTTGGAGTATTTATACTTTACCTGAGTGTTATTGAAATTTAATACTTGTACTCTTACTTACATTTCCAATTTAAAAACAAAAACAAACAAAAAAAAAAAACAGTGCTTTTTACTCTTTGCATTTTTATTTTGACCTTCAAAGTACTCGTTACAAATCTTGAAGGTCTCTTCTCCTCTCAATCAGCCAGTGACTGTATGCTATATTTCAATCAGTTAGGCTTCTGCATATTTTGAAGCATCCAATCAAGCTCACCAGTGTAGAAAAAAATATCATCTAAATATCTGCTGTGACCTTCTCATGGTACACAAAGTAGTTGGTGCTGCAGCTACCTGTGTGCTTCTTAAGCCATCAGACTGCAGTGTTGAACATGATGAGTGCCTCTGGCCCTACCACAGACATTTTTTCCAATATGCTGGAGTAAAAAAAGACTCACAAAATGAGGTGTCTCTAATCCATCTAATTTAAAAAGCATGTTGAGGTAAGTTTTGCTAATTTGCTAACTTTAACTGGATATATTTTTAGCTAAGTAGACTTTGCTAATTGGAGGTTAGACTAGAATATTTACAGGACATATTATTGATTAATTCATTGTCAAACAATGTAGTGTTAGTCATGCATATGACCAGAAAACTTACAGAAACTGAATGATGTTTTCAGGCAAAAATAGTACAGTTGCATACAATAGTTTTAGATAGTAATAAAAAAGTTTTCACATGAAAATATGTCAACTTAATTTCATTAGTTAAAAACATTTACTTTTAAATGTACTCAAGTATTAAGAAGTAGCAACTTTTTTTTACTTTCACCTGAATACATATTTGTCTGGATACTTCCACCAAGGGCATGAGGGATTATTTTGACACATTATCAATATTTTAATTGAGTGTAATTTCTCAGTACTTTTTCACCCCTGGCATATAACAATTTCATGCCAATGCATGCAAATGGTAAATCATTGTTTCTGCTTTCTGCCTGTATACACCAGACAGGGAGCAACAACTGTACATGCACTGTTTTCCATATTTCAATCTTCAAGAGAATGTTCTTCACGCATCAGGTCTGCAACTCACCCTCATCACAGTTGTCTACCTCAATCTCTGCATCTGAGTTGGAGTCATACTGCGGGGGATGAGTGAGGCAGGCTGCAGGCTGCGTCTGGTCCTTGCCAGATGGCCAGCACTTGGCTGGCCTGGACCTGTGGCTATAGCCAGGCTGGGAGCTTCCAGCACCAGACTGCTCTGGCTGCTTGTTCTTCCGCAGAGTGTCTGAAAGTGATGCCAAGCTCTCCGGATTTCTGGGTAGTGATCTGAGAGTAAAGTGACGACAAATTGTAAACATGAACATGAAACACAACAGAAGTGGCAGATGAATAAGGGGCCAGCTGAATAAATCACTATTGTGTACAAGATGGCATATCTGCCATGAAAATGCATACCGCTCATGTTTGTGACTGGGAGCTGCTCTTTCGGTGGATGGGATTCTAGGAGACCACGGCCGAAAGGCTGATGGCCTCTGCTTGATCTGAAGCTGCTTGAGATCCTGAGCAGAGAGAAAAGGCCAGTAGCCATGTAAGATAATTTCCTTAGGCTAACTGTCCACTCCATACACTTCAAATATCTTCCCCCATTTTTTTGTCCATGTATTTTAAAAAGAGAAACTGGTAGTGCTATACTGAGGCAGAAAAAGATTTGCACAGATACCTTGTTTGCAGATGTTGCCATACACTGTAACCATTCCACTTGCTTTTCTTTGTCCTTAGATGGGGAATATGAAAGCTCCTGTTTGGACCTCTTGGTTGGAATGGGACTATATTCCTGGAGATGATGAAAAAAATTGATTACAGATTGGTGCAGACACTACGGTAAAATAACACTGTATGGTTATACTGTATGACAAACAGGTTCATAATGACTACTCTGTTTTTGTGAGTAGAAACTGCATATTGAACAAATGGTGGTGTGACATGTTTTGTGCTAGACAACACCCAACTGCCTTTTTATTTGAAGATAAATGAAGTTAAGTGTGGAAGAGATGGAGAGGTGGTGGGTGAAAATTTCATAAAATTGCATTGAAATTTCAAAATTTCAGGAGTGGAATGTGAAAGTACATAGTGTACAGAAGAGGGCAGTTAACGTTCATGACCTTGCATGAGCTTCCAAAACATGGAAGCATAGTAAAAAAATCTATACAAAATAGGTATATAAAACAATACAAGAAAGAAATATAAAAAAAGAACTATTTGTCACAATCAAAAACAGATCCATCCCTCCATTCTCTGTACTGCTCATCCTACACAGGGTCGCAGGGAAGCCTGAAGCCTATCCCAGGGGACTCAGGGCAAAAGGCAGGGGACACCCTGGATGTGGTTCAAAAACAGATTAAAATGCTAATTTGTAATAGTGTGTTTTTTAGTCTTGATTTAAAGACTGTAACAGAGGGATCACATCTGATGTCCAGCTGAAGGCTGTTCCACAGCCTTGGTGCAGCCACTGCAAAGGCACAGTCACCCTTAACTTTCAGCAGAGATCGTGGAACAGCCAACAGCAACTGGTCGGAGAACTTTAAAGACCTGGGAGCAGAGTATTGGCACAGCAGGTCAGTGATATAGGTCGGAACTAAACCATTAAGAGCTTTAAAAACAAACAATAAAACTTTAAACTGGATCCTGTAGCAGACAGGAAGCCACTGCTAAGGTGCCAAAACAGGGGTGATGTGGTCTCTTTACTTGATGCCAGTGAGTAATCTCACTGCTGCATTTTGTACTAACTTCAGGCCATCAACAGATGCCTTGTTGACACCAAGATAAAGTGAATTGCAGTAATCTAAATGAGAGGTGATGAATACATGTGTAACTTTTTATAGCTCTTGAAAAGAGAGGAATGGCTTGATTTTAGAGATTGGTCTAAGCTGATAAAAACTACTTTTTACAGAATTGATTTGCTGAACAAATCTGAGGTCACAATTGAATAAAATGCAGAGATTCCTTACCTTGGTCTTGGTAGGTTATAGTAACCAGAGGTATACATTTAAAAGTAGGCCTAAAGCTTGTGAGAACAGGTATAAACTACTGTCTGTGAAAAAGGGAAAAGGCAGTATAGGTATTCAATCATTCAGAAAGGTTTCATTGGAGCTGA
Source organism: Pangasius djambal (assembly GCA_022985145.1). NCBI lineage: Eukaryota > Metazoa > Chordata > Actinopteri > Siluriformes > Pangasiidae > Pangasius > Pangasius djambal. The sequence continues at coordinate 9,950,054 of CM040994.1, forward strand.
CAGGTTTTAAAAAACATAAAACCTGACAGTGAATAATCCATCATGACCTCAGGTTCACACATGGCAGCACTGAATGTGTTTACTCTAAAGGTGTGTCTAGACCTCCATATCTCTGCCTCACTCTCAGAAATTCAAAGAGCCTTATATCTTTTACTGCAGAGCCAATATTAGAGTAGACTAATTTGACAATTTGACCTGTATTATTTATTAACTGCTCTGAATATATGAATGAGAGATGCCATGTTGTTTTGGGGTTAGTGCAGTAGTTCTGAGGGTTATGATCCAATTATTCCTGCCTTGAGTCTAGTGTTCATCAGATAGGCTCCAGATCCATGGTGACCCTGACTAGAATAAAGCCATTATAATGGATGAATGGATGGATGAATGTTTGGATGGAGTGAGAACCCAAGGTTTTGTAAATGTTCAGACACAAGGGGGAGATATCGCTTAGGTTTCTGATGGCATAGTAGAACACTGAACCAAGGCCTAACATTAACAATGCTCTCTTTCATCTAATATGCTAGTTCTGTTATCAGTAGGTATGGGTGCATGTGGCATGACTAGAGCTCTCTGGAGCTGATTCCTTCAGTGTAGGTTTGATTAAAAAAGACATAGAAAACACATTTCATACAGTCTGGCTAAATAGCCTTGGAGCTCAGCTAATGTACAAACACTTTTGAAAATGTGGAACAACAATGCATGGTTCATTTCCAAGAACCTTTACTGCTGTGTAGCTGTTTAAAGAGGCCTCTTGTAGACTTAATGCATCACTGTATTTATAAACATGTCAAGCTGAGGAGAGAGAAATATCTTCACTAATCTATGCATGCATTCTTTTATATAAGACATATAGTGTACCATGGAAAAAAAAAACACAAGATGAACTTAACTCCTGATATCACACTCCTTCCTGAACTTTCTGCATCCTACATGTAAAGAAGACAAACCGCCCCTTCAGTAAACTGCAGATGGCCAAAAACAAAACCTGACTCAACTCACTGCTGCTGCCTTCCCCAACAAAGACAATCTGTCTGTTCATGTTTCTTCCCTGAGGTTTAAAGTCCCAAGAAGAGTGCAGTGCCCCAGACATAATAGTCTGTGCCTCCACACCCTTTTCATACATGACCTGAACCTGCTGGGAGATCTGTGAGCAAGGCAGCCATGACATGGCTCTCACTCATGGCCACATCAAAAAGCCCAATGCATGACACACCCACAGCTGCATAGCTGAGGTGTTACCAAGCAGCTGGGCAAAAAGACAAGCACTGATAGGCCAGCACACTGGCAATACGTATATAAAGGAACATACATATCAGACAACCTAAATACAAACATGCTTGACATCATTACACAGTATGAACCAAAGATCTGTCCCATTTAACATGTGACATCTTCATAATCCAATCATTGTTAGATGTTCTTGTTTCACAACTGTGTGAGAGGACCATATTTCCTCTGTGGTACTTTGCTTTGACTATCATTTCTGTGTGTCTGGTTCCTGAATGTAAGGTGTGGGGTGATTCACGGGAGCAGGACCACAGGGGAGTCACAAAGCACACAGTCCCATCGAAAAGTATTGGAACAGAAAGGCTAATTCTTTTGTTTTTGCTATACACTGAAGACATTTGGGTTTGAGATCAAAAGACGAATATGAGATGATGGATCAGAATTTCAACTTTAATTTCCTGATATTTATATCTAGATTTGTTAAATAACATGGCTCCTTTTGTTTGAACCCACTAATTTTTCAAGTGATAAAAAATATTGCAACGTGACTGATGGGTGTTTCTTGTTGCCTCAGTGTGGCCTGTTAGATTGATTTTTTTAACAGTTAATCTCTCTGAATATCTACTCTTGGTTTGAGCCTTGGGTTTCACTGTGAAAACTACATTTGTTGTTAAAAAGACCAGAGAGCTCTCTTGTCTGGAGAAAGACAAGCCATTTTGAAGCTGAGAAATGTGAAAATTGATCAGCGCCATTGCACAAGCATTGGACATAACCAATACAACAATTTGGAATATCCTGAAAAAGAAAGAAACCACTAGTATACTAACCACCAGACATCAAACAGGTCAGCCAAAGAAAACAACAGCAGTTGATGACAGAAACATTGAGAGAGCTGTGAAGAAAAACCCCAAAACACCATCACCAACAGGGCATCACACGAAACCAACAACCTCCACAGGGATGAGGTGATCACAAGCTACTATTCGAAGGAGACTTTGAGAGCAGAAATATAGGGGCCATACCACAAGAGCAACCACTCATCAGCAGTAAGAATCAGAAGGCCAAATTGGAATTCGCAAATAAATACAGAGATGAGCCACAAAGGTTCTAGAACCAAGATTAACCTCTACCAAAGTGATGGAAAAGCCAAAGTGCAGAGAAAGAAAGGATCTGCTCATGATCCAAAACATACAAGCTCATCGGTCAAGCACGATGGAGGTAGTGTCATGGCTTAGGCTTGCATGTCAGCTTCTGGAATGGGCTCAATAATCTTTATTGATCATGTAACTCATGATGGTAGCAGAAGAATGAATTCAGAAGTCTACAGAAACATTCTGTCTGCGAAATTACAGAGAAATGCATCCAATTTAATTGGCAGGAACTTCATCATGCAGTAAGACAATGACCCAAAACACACTGCTGACACAACAAAGGACTTCTTCAGGGGGGAAAAGAAGTTGAAGGTTTTACCCTGGCACAGTCAATCGCCAGACCTTAACCCAATTGAGCATGTATTTCACTCCTGAAGAGGAGGCTGAAGGGAGAAACCCCCCAAAATGAACAAATGAAAAAGCTGCAGTACAAGCCTGGAAAAGCATCACAAAAGAAGACTGCAACAGTGATGTCAGTGGGTTGCCTGCCAAAGGTGCCATATTCTAAGTTGTTTGACACATCTAGATGTAAATATCAGGACATTAAATCAGAAATTCTGATAATCTCATTCATCTTTTGATCTCAAACCCAAATGTCTTCAGTGTATAGCAAAAATAAAAGAATTGGCCTTGCCATTCTAATACTTGTGGAGGGGACATGCTAGGAATGAGATGACACTGCATTTTACTGAACAAACATAAAGCCTCAGAATGAGTGGGTGGTAATGCTTTGATTGACACATAGGTGAAACAGGAAGATACACACAAATGTGAACCTTTCCAAAAAGAAAACACTTTTTGGACATTTGGGCAGATGGTGGTGTAGTCTATGAAATTTAATTAAAAATTTTCTGTGAATGTAGAGTTACATATGCCAGTACTTAAGTGACCGTTGTGTGAGTAAACCTAGTAGCAAATATCTCTGATGAAGCTTGCTTTTTAGGGAGCCTATTTCTAAATTTAAAAAAATGTTGTCAATAGAACTAGCGCATTCTTTGGAAAAGGGTTGTTTTGAGCTGTAGCTCAGTTCCATTCCAGGCCATCCTCAACACTGTCAATAAGGTGCTAACTAAAGCATGATAATGGAAAACAATAACATAATTCTGAAATTAAAGGGATTACAGGTCATTTTTGCATTTCACTGAAACTGAAATGAAGGCACATATGTGACTTGGCCTGAAGACACTCTGAGATCTGTTCCACTCAGAGACCTTATAGATTCATGTCTTGAGTGACAGTACTTTCTTTCCTTTCTGATTCTCTTCTATATTTTTTGGTAACTTCCTCTCTTTGTTAAAAACATGCATAAAGTTTGTTGCTACACATGGCTAATCAAAGGATTAAATGCTGCTCAGATGAATGTTTTTGTTGGCAAAGAGCCACTCATATCAGCCACAGAGCTGCACTTGATCATCGGAACATGGTTTATTTTTAACCACTGATGCTGCAATCTTCACGAAGCTCATGTTCTTCTTGTGTATTTAAATCATGGACTAATGTGTGCAGCATATTCTAGAACACAGAGGCTTCATAAACACAGAGACCATAACCACTTTAACTACCAGACACACACACTACCCAAAAAAAAAAAAAAAAGGCAGCTACAACCTATGTCTGCTGCACTCAGGGACTTATCCTGGGCTCAAAATTATGTCTTTTTGCTGGATTTTTTATTTTGATAATAGATACTTAAATGATGATATGCATTTCATTTTTTCTTTATTCAAGTAATTTATAAAATGTTTACTTGAAATTTTTTTAATTCTTCAGTTAGAGTTAGCTTAAATTTTCATCTAGGAGCTTAAACAGAACAAAAAGATGATTAAGAGCAATAAGCTCTGGGATAAGCTTAGCCTTACCCAAACACAACGGGCTGTAAATAAATGGTACTATAATATCAGCTAGCACGTACACAATGAGATTGAAGGAGATGCTATCCCTTAAACAGACAGTTGCTCTAACCCTCAGCTCTCAGAATTGGATCAGCTCTTCTGCACTTCTCTTTGGATGAGGCCTTCTCCTTCTTGGAGGATGGGGCTACTCTGGCTAGCTTGCTGTACATTTCTGATGACTAAATGATCAAGCAGATGACACTTCTGCACTTTTCCTGTGACAGTTTGTGCTCTTGTCACAAACCTGTGTTCCTACAGAGCCACTCATCCCACCAATGCTAACAGCTGACTGACACGCAATTTACATCACCGTAAAAAATGTAAAAAACTAATTTTCTTAAATGCTTTAAACTGAGAGAATTGCAGAATTTTGATGTAATGTGTAAATGTACATCCTTAATGTAGAGGTTTAATGTATATCTCCATATGGAAAGTGAGGTGTGCAGTTTGGTACATGGAATTTCCACCGTGCCTTCTCAGAGCTCACCATCTCCTGGCCCAGTCACCCATTAATCACTGCTGACAGTTAAACAGAGCAGGGCAGACAGGATATGTACTTTATCAGGCTGCTGCTGTGTTCTGTCTGAACACTGAATACACAAGAACTTGCCTCTGCTCCTACTTCAGGCACATCACTGCCGGTTAGTGCTACAGAGGACCTGCAAGACTGCTGTATTATTTACCTGCAAATGTTGAGGCAGCTGGTCTCCACTGCATGTGTTTTAACTGTTCAGCCAATCCTCTGTAAATGCTGTTTTTAATATATAAGCTTATTTTGTTCGGCATATACACGTTGACTGTAGAAGATTCATGGGATTTATTTGGGACGATGAAAGGGGAGCTGAATGCCAAGAGGTAGAAGGAATGGATAGGCTGTAAGGCTTGTAAAAACCCACTGTGAGAGGGTAAGGTGAAGTTAGGGTCAGTGTATAGGGTCCCAGGTGATGTCAGTGCACAGAGTCTGCCCTGGGATGTGAGGTAATTGGCCAAAGCTGGGTGATAAACCTGTCTGTAATTTACAGCCTCCATTTGGCTAAGCCTAACATACACCCTTCCCCCTGTCTGCATCTAAACACTGTGGAACAGAGGCCCCATTCAGATCTGGTATTAACATCTTATGATCCGATTACTTGAACTACTTCTGAGGTGGTCTGTGAAGTGGACTCTTAGAAATATAGACTGTTTCAAAGAGAAAAACAATAACAGAGTCACTGCACATGTCCACTGCCAAAGCATGTCCAGTGGAGCCATTTTAAAATGTAAAGATATCAAAAAAAAATTACTAGCTTTTACTTTATTTCCTGAGAACAAACAAGAAATATACAGAAATTAACAATATAATTCTGATCCTTTAAACATGAACGTGAGAAAACAAAAAACTAATGTTCTGCTGTACTGGGTGCACAGCGACACAACACAGGTTTGTAGCTCTTTGGATTGCATGAAATAGTTTCAAGTTGTCATAATAGTAAATATACTATTATAAAATGTATATATATACACTCCTGAACAAAAACTTAAGACCAGGGAAAATATTACAAGTTTTCACACTTCGCACTGGTGGATTGTAACCAGGTTGTAAGTACTTCTTCTAAATGCCAAAAGAAGAAACAAGAGCAAGAGACAA
>CM040994.1:9956050-9975545 GCA_022985145.1 Pangasius djambal
AATAGAGAGTAGGCAATTTATTGAAAACTGCATTTAAACTCAAACAGGCTGGTCATCAGCTGATCAAAAGTTTAAGACCATAGCCTTTAAAAGTTAAAATCTGTGCAAAAATATGGCTTTAATGTCATTGTCCTTCAGACAGTCACACTGTCATGATCTCCTGATGGCAAAAACAAAAAGGCTTTCTGTTTTTGAACGTAGCAGGATTGTTGAGCTGCACAAGCAAGGGATCTCGCAAAGTGCCATTGCTGCCAAGGTTGGACGCAGTAAGACAGTTATTTTAAATTTCTTAAAAGATCCTGAGAGTTATGGGACAAAAAAAATCAAGTGGTAGACCCAAAAGAATTTCACCTGCACTGAGACGGAGGATCCGATGGGCTGTCCGTGAAGACACAGGCTGATCCTTGACCCAAATTAAGGGCCTTACTGATGCTGACTGCAGCCCAATAACCATAAGACGGCATCTGTGAGAGAAGGGCTTAAAGAACAAAAAACGTCTTTGAAAGCCACGTCTCCTCCCACACCACAAACTTGCCTGTTTGGAATTTGCAATTGAGCACCAAACATGGGACATTGAAAGATGGAGGAAAGTCTTATTCTCGGATGAGAAAATATTTAACCTGATGGTCCTGATGACTTCCAATGATACTGGCATGACATCCCACTGGAGATGTTTTCTACACGGCACAGTGGAGGAGGCTCCATCATGATCTGGGGGTGCTTTTTCCTTCAATGGGAAAATGGAGCTTCAGGTTGTGTAGGGGCATCAAACGGTGGCTGGCTATGTGGACATGTTGCAGCAGGCACCCCTCTTGACTGAGGGCCCTCGTCTGTGTGGTAATGAGTGGGTCTTTCAACAGGACAATGCTGCAGTTCACAACGCCCGCCTGACGAAGGACTTCTTCCAGGATAATAATGTTGCACTTCTGGACCATCCTGCGTGTTCCCCTGATCTAAATCCCCTTGAGAATGTTTGGGGATGGATGGCAAGGGAAGTTTACAAAAACGGACGTCAGTTCCAGACTGTGGATGCCCTTCGTGAAGCCATCTTCACCACAGTGGTACAGTGGACAGTGGTAGCTCAGTGGTTAGGCTGTTGGGCTACTGATCGGATGGTCATAAGTTTGATCCCCAGCACCGCCAAGCTGCCAACCTTGAGCAAGGCCCTTAACCTTCAACTGCTCAGTTGTGTAAATAAGATAAATGTATGTCACTCTGGATAAGGGTGTCTGCCAAATGCTATAAATGTAAATGTAAACATGGAGCAACGTTCCCACCAGCCTCCTGGAAACAGTTGCATCAAGCATGCCGGAACGAGTGTTAGAAGTTATCACCAAGAACGGTGGGGCTACTCACTACCGAGTCCTTTTTTTTGACACTTTTAGTTCTGTTGTGGGTATTTTTGGGCTATGGTCTTAAACTTTTGATCAGCTGATGAACAGCCTGTTTGAGTTTAAATGCAGTTTTCAATAAATTGCCAATCTGTTTTTTTGTCTCTTGCTCCTTTTTCTTCTTTTGACATTTTGAAGCAGTTCTTACAACCTGGTTATGATCCACCAGCTCAAAATGCGAATACTTGGAATGTTTTCACCAGTCTTAAGATTTTGTTCAGGAGTGTATATATATATAAAATGAACAGAGAGTTTACATGCTATATTAGCTAGCTACACATCTGGAAGTTGTAATCTCTATTTCTAATCCTCTATAATATATATAATATAATCCTCTATTTCTTTCCATGCTGCGTCCCTTTTTGTCCTGCTGTGATATAACTGTGTTGAGACATTATAGGGACTTTCTCTCTGTTGCTGGAACAGGATAACATGGTTCTAATTTTAATTTTGACATCCTGTTCTTAAATCAATCTACCATACATGTGAATTATGGTTTTTAATTATGTTGGCTTGACAAAGTCAACATACTGTTCTGCTTTATAAGCTTATTATTAGTGGTGCTTGCATCTCTCATACTTATTAGGGGCCAAGTACCAAAGGTGCGTAGGCACCTGCTGTTTTTGTTAGTGTTCTTATTAGGGGGCCAAGCACCGAAGAGGCATAGGCACCCTATTGTTATTCTGTGTTTTCTTCTTCTTTGTCTTCTTCCTCTGGCTAGAGTGTCTATGGGAGCTCATAGAACTGTCTGGTAAAAACTTGGTAGGCATCTTCAGGACCATGACCTGAGCCTATGCAACAAATTCGTGATAGCACCACCTACTGGTCAAAAGTTACAATAACATGCCAAAAATGCTCACATCTAACTGCGATTTTTGCTACTCCTCCTCAAAATTTTGTCCAATCTTCACCACATTTGGCTCACATCATCTTAAGACCTGTCTTAAAAGTTGTCAAAGGAATTTTGATATTCAAACCCGTTCTCCTGTAACACGCTGGCAAATGCAAAAAACAGGATGTGAGGGTGTATCTCAGCAATGCATTTATGTATCATCACAAAACTTGATAATTATCTTCAGGACCATGCCCTGAATGTACCCAAGAAGATTTGTGGTGACACCACCTTGTGGTCAAGAACTGTAACAACCTTCATTTATCTTATATCATTTGAACAGTTAATTTTTCCTATAATTCCCTGGAGTATGCAAGTGAATGCACAATAACATCTGAAATTCAAGTGTACTACCTGTCGACCATCTTGGATTTTCTTAAAAACCTGTTTTTTTTCACTACAACTCCTACATATTTTCTCCCATCATCACCAGATTTTGCAGATGTCATCTTCAGAGTAAGCCTCACAAATGTTATTGAAAGAATTTTGAATATTCCAAACGGTTTGTCCGTAATGGACCAAGAAATCTGACGGCAAAGAGAATTCCACCACTGTCCGTGGTCAAAATATACACAACATGAGCGAAACTACAAATCACTCTTGAATCCCTTTGCCTAAAGTTATGGCTCTGCTTTCCTGTGATTGCTTAGGCAAAAACTGTAGCGTGTCTGTGAATGTGTGGCTCACTGAGTCTGGGTGCTTGGCCCCCAAAAATGCTGTTTGCAGCTTTAATTATTATTATAATTATTAGTTGTGCTTGCAGAGCAAAGCATCACTATTCTCTCACATATTATTATTATCTTTACTTCTGGACAAAATTGACACGTAAATCGTCCCACACCGTTTGTGCTACGGACATGAATGAGGGCTCAAATCGACAGGCTTATTGAGGAAAGGTGTGTTATGACTTTTATAAGCAATCAAATTTACGATGATTGAACCAAGGACAAAAAAAAAAAAAAAAAAAGCACGTTTTTGGCCCATAGAGAATGAATGGGGAATAAAACACATGTGTAACAGCTCGGACGTCATTTGGCTGATATACTTGTATCACATATCCTCTCGTACGTCTTAGGGAGTAGACTTGGCATATACACATCGCGTTCCGGAATTTTCGCTGGCAATGTATGGAAAATGGCATTTTTCTGGTCCCATAGATAATAATGGGAAATTTTGGACCCCCCCAAAAAAACTCATTGAGAAATCAGTAGCAGGACCCAACAGACCATAAACTGAGTCTAATCACCAAACTACTACAGCCATGTCAACCATACATCAAAACAATTGGCTCAATGAGGAAAATTGCGTTATGGGTATTTTAGTAACGTCATATGCATGTCACATGCACGGCACTTACACGTTAACCCCCAAAATAAGTTGAATCACAAAAATACCACAACACAGACATGTGACATATCAAAACACTCGGGTCAAGTTGTAACTTACAATGTTCAAACAGCGGACAAAAAATTCAGGCAAAAAAACTCACATTCACTTACACTGACAAAATGTTCAGAACCTGGCTCAGAATGTTCAGGATTTCAAACTCCATCAGTCAAAACTCACACACACCTGTGCACACAGCCTGAAGCCCCTCTTCTCTCCCTTTCACTCTGTCAATGTACCTGTAACAGAGACTCTCCCTTCGTCTATCGCTCCATCAGTGCCACACACTCTCTCCATCCATCTCTCTATCAATCTACCAGTAGCAACATCTAAAATAAGCGGAATCACAAAACTACTGCAACATAGGCATGTGCCATATCAAAATGCTTGGCTCAGTGAGGAGAACTGCATTATGGGTATTCTAGTGATGTCAACATGCATGTGACGTCATGTAACACCCAAAATTAGTGGAATCACAATGCTACCACAACCATAGGCAAGTGACATAAAACATTCAGTTCAATGAGGAGATTTATATTATGGGTATTCTAGTGATGTCACATGCACGTTAACCCCCAAATAAGTGGAATCACAAAACTACCGCAACAAAGACATGTGACATATCAAACACACCCTATCTATCTATCTATCTATCTATCTATCTATCTACTCAACTCTACAAGTATTGGCACCCTATCTATCTATCTATCTATCTAAAAACTGCACATTACCTTCAGATTTCAAACTAATAGCTATTTTAAACTTTCAAACCAGCTTTGTCAAGTCAACATCAAAGTTTGTCGTGACAAACTTTTCCTATCTAGTTATTATCTTTTTTGCCCTTTGCGAAACAGTGCGCAGACCATTTGGATTGCGAACTTCTTGCGGGGTACCATTTACATCTCGTGCGAGAACTCTGATCTCACGTGTGATCTTGCGTTATTTCCTTATCATTTCTCGCGTGCGTTTGGTTGTGAAATGTAGTTTGTGAGCTAGACAGAGTTGTCGGCGATTCTTTCTATTGTAAAGTCATGCAGTGTGTAACCTCCTGTCGCCGATCCATTATGCCGAGTTCACACTGCACGATTTTCAAAGTCGTCGGATCATCGTGGTTTTCACACTGCACGACTATCTGGGGTAGCATTCAGTCGCTGCTGTGTTCACACTGCACTATGGATCAGCATTACTGTGCTCTGACTTTTCTAACTGATCGGATTTGCGGTTTTCCCATTATGGAAGCTCAGATAAGCCAAGATTCCTACTGACTTCCAGTTAAAAATTTCTGGCTGTTATAACTCATTGAGCTTTCCAGCTAATTCCACCAAACTCAGTACTGTCCTTCAGGCTGTTCAGACTGATCATGCTGTATTTTTTCTAACTGATCGGACTCACGTTTTTCCTGTAGCGGACGATAAATTACCCCAAAAACTCCCATACACTTATATTGATGTATGTTCAGAGCCTGGCTCAGAATGTTCAAAACTCCAACTGTCAAAACTCACACACACGTCTGTGTGCACACGGCCTGAAGCCCTTCTTCTCTACCTCTCACTCTGTCAATGTACCTGTAACAGAGACTCTCACTTCATCTATCTCTCTATCAATCTACTAGTAGCACACACACTCTCTCTCTCCATATTTCTTTCTATCAATCTACCTGTATCACTCTCATAAAATTAGCTGTGCTTGCTAGTAAGTGAGCTAACGTTACACTAACCGCTGTGTGTAAATAATAAAGTTAGCAGTGTTTGATAGTAAATGAGCTGTGTGTGAGGGACTTATTTTTTAAATCGTCAAATACAAACAATGTGCAGTTGCTCTCCCACTCTGTACTGAATAAAGGCAACTCACATTTTTTTGTTCTTCTCTTTTTTTATGTGTGTTGTGTGTGATTTGTGTGAAAGCACATGAAGTGTGATTAGCTCAGCATAAACTGCACAAATTGCCACACAGCCAGATAACCCTAGAAGCTAAAGCTTCTTGGCAATTTGTGCAGTTTTTGCTGAGCTAATCACACTTCATGTGCTTCAAAACCAGAACCAAAAATACTAGACAAACTCAAAATATAGCCTAGCCATCAGACAGCAATTTTCTAATTAAACCATCAGGCACTTGCTGTCTGATGGCTAGGCTATATTTTGAGTTTGGCTAGTATTTTTGGTTCTGTTTTTGAAGTAACACAGGGTTGCTTCTGGCAGATTTGGCAATTAGGGGTCTGCACAACTAGTCAAATATTCGAATATTCCATCTGCAATAATTATTTGAAAAGTTAAAATACTACTTGAATTTCGCTAAATTTTGCTTTGCTGGCCGTACATGCACTGAATGCATGTTAAATCCTGAGCACCCAAACTGAAACTCACAGTTCTAACTAAATGAGTGACACTACGGATTATGGACATAAGCTGACTGCATTTGATGAGAGAGTGGTGTCGTCTGCCTCTAAGCACAGCAAAGTTTGGAATTACTTTGATGAAAATGATCAATATGTTGTGTGCAAACTTTGTCAGGTGAAACTGAGTTATCATAATAACACCACCACAATGAGAAGTCATATGAAGTCCAAACACCAAACCGTCAGTATTGACCAATCAAATGAGGAAAGACAGCTGTCCATCACTGCATTCACCACTGCAGGTAGGCTCAGATATATCCCCAAGAGAACCAAGAAGACCACTCATCTGATAGCAAAAATGATCTTGAGAGATATGCTTCATTTAAGTTTCGTCAAGGGAGACGGGTTTAAGGAAGTTATACAGTTTTTTGAGCCAGACTACAATATTCCCTCACGGAAAGTCATAACAGCGAGAATAGAGCTTCAACATGAAAGCATGGTTTTCAATCTCAAATCTATTTTGGGACAGTAGACTTCATGGCCATTACACCTGACAGTTGGACAGCATCAGCTATGGAGTCCTATGTCACTATAACGCGTCATTTTATCACTGATGGTAAGGTGAACAGTTATGTCCTGCAAACCCGAGCACTGGAAGAGCGACACACTGCAGCCAACCTGGCAGATCATTTGAAACCATCTCTAGAACAATGGGGCTTGATGGGACAGTGGTCGCATGCATGCATGACAATGCTAGCAATATGGTAGCTGCTAACAGAGATGGTACAGATTGCCAGTTCACTTGTTTTGCCCACATGCTTCAGTTGGCCATCAATGATGGACTTAATCCTGCAAGCATAAATAGGCTCATTGGTGCTTGTAGTAAATTTGTAGGACATTTCTGTCATAGTACCATTGCTTCAAATGCATTCAAACAGAAACAAAGACAGTTGGAATTGCCTTCGCAGAAGCTTGTGCAATACTGCAAAACACTCTGGAAATCGGCTGCTGATATGCTTGCATGTTACCTGTTCTCCAGTCTCTAAAAATAAGTGAAGCACTGGGTGGCGAAAACTAAGCATCTGTGTCCACGGTGTATGCACTTGTGCAAAGCCTTCTATCCAGGTTTGTCTACAGATTATATAGTTCAAACGAATGAATAAATGCATTACTTAATTCTAGTTCATATGTTGTTTATTACTGATCTCTTTTTAGCTCTAAATTGTTCTGTCCGGTTGTTCCTTCAATTTAAACATATTTCTATGAATTTATGAATAAAACAAATTAATTTGATGAGGAATACCAGTCCATTGTTTTAGCATTTATTTAAATGATTATTTATTAACTAAATTAAATAAATAGGCAATGCTGAATAAGGCTACAACTCAGTTTTCCTATTCAGTTATTTGTGTTATTTAATCTGTATCTACAGACACCTTCAGATGAGCAGTGGAGTATCACGGAGAGTGACTGAATTCAAAAACACTGTTGCTGCATCTCTCAATCAAAGAATAAGCACTGCTAACTTGCAGAACGCAGGGAAAACTCTTCTTGTGTCTGTCCTAGATCTTCACCTCAGGTTCCTCAACGAAAAGATGAAAAACTTTTTGAACAATATCAGAGTCTTTCCCATGCTATGAATGGTGCAGATGCAGCCCCTGCCGCCACCAATGATGAGAGGATGACACAGTGCCTGCTCGTCAGAAAAGGCTAAGCCAGTTCTTCGGTGATGATTACAGAGAGTCTAGCCGAGACGTGTGGGAACAGTTCTTGATGGAGCCATGTATTCCACCAAATAAGAATCTGATTCTTTGGTGGACAGAAAATACAAAGCGCTTCAACAAACTTGGTTGCTTAGCAAACCCTTATCTGTGTGTCCCTGTAATATCTGTGCCGGCGGAGCATGTTTTCTCTGCAGCCGGCCTTATTGTTAACAGACTAAGGAGTCGACTTTCACCCGAGCATGTGGATACGCTTGTTTTTCTCAACAAGAACACGTGAAACAATATAAACACGATAACCATTATATGCCGATTGTCTATGTACGTTCTGTACGTTAATTGGGGCAATCTGCTTTATTAGCACTTTTTTTGTTTACTCTGCATGAGCTTAAATGTTTTTGTTCTGTACTTTTTTGTTCACACACATTGCTTAATGTTTTCAACGACAAAAAACACAGGATATAATGTAAGCTTGTTGTGGATATAGCCTAATTATAAGCTTGCTCTGAAATGGTATCAAAATATTAATGATTAAAAAAATAATTTCACGACGTCTTTCTCATTAAAATTCACTTAATTAAAGGAATAATAATAAATAATAATAATTTGTTTTTTTTATGAGCTCAAATATTCTAATACAATATTACTGAAATATAATATATAAAATATAATCACAGGACCTACAGCAAGCTCTTGCTACAGTTGATGTCAAAGTGCATGAATCTACAATCAGAAAAAGACTGCACAACTTTCTATTATCATGGGAGATGTGCAAGGAGGAAACTTTTGCTGTCTAAGAAAAACATGAGGCCAAGACTGAAGTTTGCCAAAGAACACATAGACAAAGGCCAAGACTTCTGGAATAATGTGCTTTGGACAGATGAGTCTAAAATTGAATTATTTGGACACGATAACAGAGGGCATGCTTGGCGTAAACCAAATACAGCATTTCAGCAAAAGAACCACATACCAACTGTGAAACATGGAGGTGGAAGTGTTACGGTTTGGGGATGCTTTGCTGCAGCAGGACCTGGCCAGCTCACCATCATAGAATCCACTATGAATTCTACATTGTATCAGAAGGTGCTTGAGGAACATGTGAGACCATCTGTCAAAAAATTGAAGCTGAAGCAGAACTGGACCTTGCAACATGACAATGACCCAAAACATACCAGTAAATCCACCAAGGACTGGTTGAAAAGTAAAAAACGTAGAGTTCTGGAATGGCCAAGTCAAAGCTCAGATCTAAATCCCATTGAGATCCTGTGGGGTGATTTGAAACAGAATGTGCATGCAAGAAACCCCTCAAACCTCACACAGCTGAAAGAATTCTGTATTGAGGAGTGTCTTCCAGTCGATGTCAGAAACTGGTAGATGGCTACAAGAAACATCTCATTGAGGTTATTTCAGCCAAAGGGGGAAACACTAGCTATTAGGGCATAGGGTGTCCTAACTTTTTCCTCAGTTGAAATACTTATTTTTGTTGATTTCTTTTGTTTAATAAGTGAAAACAAAGTGATTTTTTTGTTGTTTACATGCAATTACATCACCTTCATCTACAGGTACAAATTAAAACAAGATCAGAAATTGACATGTTGACATTTCTTAATAAAGAACTGGGAAAAAAAAAAAATATATATATACATACATACATACATACATTATATATATATATATATATATATATATACACATACACACATACATACACACACACAGGTCTGGAAGTACTTGGACAATGATGGAGTTTTTGTGATTTTGCCTTTATACTCCACCACAATGGATTTGAAATAAAACAATCAAGATGTGATCGAAGTGTAGACTTTCAGCTTTAAGAGGTTCCACAAAAATATGGCATTTAGCATTTAGGAATTACAGCCATTTTAAGCAAAGTACCTCCATTTTTATGTAAGCTTTTATGGAAAGCGCCTTGAGAAAGCAACTTTTAAAGGCGCTATATAAAATAAATGTATTATTATTATTTTCAGGGGCTCAAAGGTATTTGGACAATTGTAGATATAACCATAATTTTAATACTTGGATGAAAATCCTTTGGAGTCAATGACTGCCTGAAGTCTGGAACCCATGGACATCAAGTTTCCACTGAGTTTCCTCCCTGGAGATTCTTTGCTAGGCCTTCACTGCAGCCACCGTCAGTTGCTGCTTGTTGGTGGGTCTTTCTGCCTTCAGTCTTGTCTTCAATAAGTGACAAGCTCTATTGGGTTGAGATCAGGCGACGGACTTGGCCATTGAAGAATATTTCATTTCTTTGCCTTCAAAAAGTCTTGAGTTGCTTTCACAGTGTTTAGGGTCATTATCCACCTGCACTGTGAAGTGGCATCCTCCTTAGACTTCATATTGGTAGCTCCAATCGAACAGCTGCCAAATGCCAACTCAATACCTGATATCAACTCCAGACCTTTTATCTGCTCCATTTGTCTTGAAGTAACGAGGGAATGGACTGCACCTGGTCAATTAACTTCTTGTCAGTCAAATGGTAAATGCCATATTTTTGTGGAACCTCTTAAAGCTGAAAGTCTACACGTCGATCACACCTTGATTGTTTTATTTCAGATCCACTGTGGTGGTGTATAAAGGCAAAATCACAAAAACTCTGTCTTTGTCCAAATACTTCCGGACCTAACTGTGTGTATATAAGTCTAAACGGGGCCAGAGAGATACATTAAATGTGATATGTCCTCAGAAAAACCACAGAGGCTAATCTCTGCACACAGGCCCAGGAAACAACACAATACCATCCACCCAGGAGTGAAGTCATCACGTGACCTCTATAAGTTTGCTGGTAATCTCAATGAGAGGACCTAATGCAAAACATGGCAGATTCTATCATATCAACAAAGGTTAATCTGGATAGATCTGAAAACTGCTCTATGTCTACATTGGTATTTTCAAGCATTTTCCAAAAAAATTGCTCGTCCACACTAAAACGTCTGAAAATGCTTACGTCCCTATACTGCGCATGCATAAAAACATAAGAACCTTTGGCCTGCGTCATTTCCATCAGGCCTTTATTTACTTTCCGTAAATAGTGGAAGGAAGGCCAAAACATGGAGAAAAGATTCAAATTTATCCGGATTAATGTGGACGTAGTCTTAGGCTCTATTAATTCATGAGCAGAGCTGAGGGGAGGGGTGGAAAAAGACTCTAATTAGTTCCAAATCCAGCCAAGGATAGGAATGTATTTATTTTACTTTGCTCTGCTTTTTATGCACAGTCGCTTTGAAAGGCCAATATTCCATCAGCACTCATCAAAACAAATAGAAGTGCCACTGGAGTGATAAGAGGAAGGGCAGAATAGCAGAAAGCACTAGATATAACTAAAGAGGGAGAAAAAGAAGAAATTACATTATTAAAGAAGAAAATATCTTCATTAGAAGGGAAAAAAATACAGTAAGAGCTACCAATCCACTCTCACAGTGAGCACATCCTCATGATGGAATATTTTTCCAAACTACTTATAAGCATATAAGGTTGGATCTTGAAATAGAAAGCAAACATTTTGGAAATCTCATTTTACGTTTACTTATGGAAACTGTCTTCTCTATTATTCAGATTACAATGATTAATTTATAAAAATAAATAAGAGAAGAATATTTTATTTTGGAGGAAAAAAACTAAAAAAGACAGAAGAGAGATCTTTCCTAATAATAATGTAAAAAAAAGAACAATAACTGTGAACATATAATATTCACTTTGTGTGCTGTCTGCTTTTTGACTCTAATGGAGTTCATGGAAGTGTCTTTTTCCTGGACCATTTTACAACACTCCTCTGAATTTGAAGAGGCCAATGTTTTTTCTCCATAGCAACCACAAAACAGTTTGAGCACAGCTAAGCTCTGATTCAACAGGCAGAACTCAACAGAATACTAAAATTATCATGTACATGCCAGGGTTTTCCTCGGACTCAACCCTCTCCCAGCAACCCCACTGTGGCTGACATTAGCCAGATAGAGACCTGAACATTTTTGCAGCTGACTTCCACTACATTCTACCTACATTTGCACATATTTGGCTCACACAATATCTTTGAAATCACTAACTCATTTTCACCTCCATCCAAAAATCCCAGTCTCAGATGCATGGTGAAAATCTGTGGCTGCCAAACACACTCCAAGATGGCTGACCGCTGCAAAAGCAGGACTCTGGGTCAGAGCCAGGTGTCCTGTCTTGTTCTTGAGCTCCAGTCTGGCTCTGACCGAGAGTCCTGCTATTGCACCAGTCAGCCGTCTTGGAGTGTGTTTGGCAGCCACAGATTTTCACCATGCATCTGAGACTGTGGGATATCATGAGTATTGGTTTTATTAGCTCCTGGTCCAGGAAGACAGGCTGCACATCTCAGCTCGCTATACAGTCAGCCATCAGCCACATAATCTCTATTCATACTTTTTTGTGTTTGAAGTGTGTGATCATTTCATAAACAGTGGTAATATTTTTGAATTTATGAATGAAAGCTAATTCAAAATATAAAATACTGATTATTCTCTATGGGCCATATGCAATGTATAACTGCATGGTTCAATGCTAGTCAAACACACGCACACCCACAGACAAAGAGTGAGCAAGCAAGTGAACACAGGCTGAACAGACACCAGTATTGAAGGGAGGGGAGGCCCTGCACAGGAACTCAATAATAACTTTCAGCAGTCTAGCCAGGAGGCTGGAGGCCGAGACTTTGGCTGTTCCATCCTCCTTCCTAACACCCATACCCCTACCCACCCCACCCGACCGACTGGGTCAGGCTCCTCCCTCCACCCCAGTCTGTGTCTACTCCGTCGGACTAATGCATTATACAGACAGCCCAGTGCTCTTAAAGACACACAAGCTACATTTTTCTCCCCTGAATCATTCCCGTTGATGCAACCACCACCTCAGAATAGTGCTCATTATTTCCAGTCTTTTATTTAAAGATCTCTCTCCTTCTTTTCCTTTCTTTCTCTCCCGTAGCCTCATTTGGTTTTTCTTCTCTTTTTCTGTCATTACTGAAAGTCAAAAGAACTCTACATGACAGAAAATGAGTTAGAGATTCAGGTGAAAATATGTCAAGAACCTCTCAGGTCAAATTGTAGGACTGCACCATCTTGTCTATTTGACAAGAAGAGTCGCTTGTTGAGTACAATCAGAGGCTCTGGCCATGAAAATACATTTGAAGTCATTATCATGATAATTATTGGAGGCAAATCCAATAGGCATGCTTAGACAGTGTTGGACGAGGGCAGCTTTTGGCAGCGAGCTGTGATGTGAACTACGCTTTTGCTCATAAATCAACACGGATTGTATTACGGCTGTCGGCATGGGCAGGGAATAATAATGGATCTGGATGCTAAGTGCATCAGGCTGAAAGACAAAGCTGCACTTAGGAACTGAAATGAGCTCATAAGTGCTGTCTGTGTTCTGCAGCCCCTTTAGGAAACACGGACAATGTAGTTGTAAGTACTGCAGTTTTTGCAGTTACAACACACATGCTCTCCCCACTTCTGGCAACGTTTCATTCATACATCATTCCAGTTTGCCTGTAAGGCTAGCACTGAATGAACATGGTGTGTTTTTAAAAAAAAAAAAAAAAAACAGCACTAAAAACTAACCTGTTTGCAGTATGTGTTTGGACAGATTTAACCACAAATGTCTAATGCAGTTTCTAGCATTGGAGCTATGAGACAGCATGGAGCCAGCTGCTCCAGTTAAGCACAGCAGTATACCACACAGAGGAAATAATTAAAAATTTAATGGACTTGACCAACAGAGAAACCTTCAAGGGTGTGCCTGCCAAACATGTTTATTTTATTCTCCTGCGTCAGCATTTTTTGCTTCTCTGTGTGCTTCAGTGCTTCAATGTGGCAAAGAGGTTGGAAACACAACTTCATTGAGATACACTTCAAGGGAAATCAAGGCAGAAACAAAGCCAAGAAAGAGACTGGGAGAACAAAACAAATTACAAATCTTGTCAAATACATTTGTGGGGCATTAAAGAGGTAAAGTATACTAGGACTCATGCCACTGAAATGGAGGTATTTTTAGAATATCTTTTCCAAAAGAAGCTTAATCTAAAAAACAACAACAAATAAACAAACAAAAACAACAACAACAAAAAATGGCTAAAGGTAAATGTAAGTGGCGTCAAACTAAATTGGCAGTATTTCAAATAGCATGGAAGGAGAGCCTTTTGAGCTATAGAAAAGCATCAGATCAGCAATTAGAATGTTTTACTCCCCTTCAAGACACTGAACTAATTTCACTAATTTCATCATCAAAATCATCAACCTGTATACTAGATCCCTTACCTACATTTTTCTTCATACAGATAATCCCAGAAACAATTAAAGCTCTTCTAAAGATAATCAGTTCTTCTCTTAGCACGGGCTATGTAGCTAAATCTTTTAAACTAGCAGTTATCAAACCACTGATTAAAAAACCTAATCTCGACCCCTGTCAGCTGTCTAACTATAGGCCAATATCGAACCCCCCACTTTATCTCCAAGGTCCTAGAAAACATTGTAGCACAGCAGCTATGCTCATACCTACATAGGAATAACATTCATGAAATGCATCAGTTAGGATTTAGGCCTCATCATAACACAGAGACAGTGCTGGTTAAAGTGGTAAATGACCTACTACTGGCCTCTGATCAGGGTTGCGTCTCCTTGCTTGAGTTGCTTGACCTTAGTGCAGCTTTTGATATCATTGGTCATGCTATTCTCTTGGATAGACTAGAAAATGTTGTAGGCATTAAGGGAACGGCCCTCTCCTGGCTCAGGTTTTATTTGACTGATCGTTATCAGTTTGTAGATGTAAATGGTGACTTCTCTACGCATACTAAGGTAAAGTTTGGTGTTCCGCAAGGCTGTATTTTAGGCCCACTGCTCTTTTCTTTTATATATGCTACCTCTGGGCAAAATTATTTGTAAACATGGTATTAGCTTCTACTGTTATGCTGACGACACACAATTGTATGTTTCGGCAAAGCCAGATGACAGACAGCGGCTTAACAAAGTTGAAGAACGTATAAAGGACATTAGACACTGGATGTTTATTAACTTTCTCTTACATAATGCTGACAAGACAGAAGTACTTGTACTAGGACCACATGCAGCTAGAAGTAAGCTTTCTGATTACATAACTCTGGATGGCCTTTCTGTGCAGCTGTAAAAGACCTTGGTGTGATTATTGACTCCAGTCTTTCATTTGAAGCTCATGTCGATAATATTACTAGGATAGCTTTCTTTCATCTCAGAAATATTGCTAGGATCAGAAATTTAATGTCACTACACAATGAATAAAAATTAGTTCATGCTTTTGTTACGCCTAGGTTGGATTATTGTAATGCCTTTCTGTCTGGATGTTCCAGTAGATGCATAAATATGCTCAAGTTAGTCCAGAATGCAGCAGCGAGAGTCCTTACTAGAACCAGAAGATATGACCACATCACCCCTCTCTTATCCACACTGCTTTGACTTATAAAGCACTGAATGGTCTCGTGCCACAGTACCTGACCGAACTTTTAGGTCTTTATGATCCGTCATGCCTACTTCGATCAAAAGGTGCAGGCTATTTGATGATACCTCGAATAGTGAAGGCTGCAGCAGGGGGTAGAGCTTTCTCTTTCAAAGCCCCACAGTTATGGAACAGCCTTCCAATCAGTGTTCAGGGCTCAGACACAGTGATTGTTTAAGTCTAGGCTGAAAACATATTTGTTGGCCACTCTATGTCCCAGGGTGCCCTCATGTCTTTGTTACCTTCTGGCTCTCCCTTTTAGTTATTCTGTTATAGCTAGTCTTGCTGGACTCCCTGCTTGTACTCTGCATGCAAAGTACATTGTCCTTAACCATTATGGGACAAAAGCTTACCGAACAATCTCTCCCTCTCTTTCCCTCTCTCTTTTGAGCTACACATGCTATTACTGAGATACCAGTGATCCTGACCCCTTCTGCTCTCTGAAGGCCTGGCCTGCCTGATCCATCCTGATTCCCTACTTCTGGTTGGAGTTCTCATCGGATGAGATCGCTCGCTGCTGCTGGGGATGGTGCCACTTAGGGGCCGTGGAGATGGCTTGAGGATCTTATATGGGGAGTTGTACTGTGATGGCTTGGGCCTGCGACTGCGGTGGTGGCTTATATATATGTATATATACACAGTTATAGAAGGGATTTATTTATAATTGCACTATCCATTAGCACCCAGATGAGGATGGGTTCCCTTTTGAGTCTGGGTCCTCTCAAGTTTTCTTCCTTATCTTCCCTTCCAATGGCTTGCTCATTAAGGATAAATTCACATATTTACAATTTATTTTGGTTTAATTTAAGTTGAATCTATTTATTTCTGTAAAGCTGCTTTGTGACAATGTCCACTGTTAAAAGTGCTATACAAATAAAACTGAATTGAATTAAAGCACACAATCAAAAGACATGATTCTATTATGTGCAGGTTATTACTTGCAAAATACTATTTCTGCACATTTTATAACCATAAGCCAGTTTGCCTTCTAATTGGCACGCAAAAAAAAAAAAAAAAAAAAATCACATTAAAGAAATATTACGTAAAATCTGCGTTTTTACCTGAAATTTTATGGAGGTAAACTGTTACATAATACTTCTTTCACAATCCCAAATTTTCTTGAACCTTTGCTAAATGTTTTAAAGTGAATTGTTGATGCTTGAGATGAGGCATAACCACACAGAACGCCACCGAGTCATTCTAGTGCATAGAACTCATCACCATCTGTGTGAATCACATTTGCTGCCCTGCCCAGTAAAACCCCCTCCATGAGTGCATTCTGCAAAAGATGCCTGCAAACTTTGCCACCTCCAACCAACTGCTGCTTGGGAGCTGAGAGTGGTACCCATTAGTGGGCAATGTCAATTTATTAGCTGCAAACTACCTAACTAATTAAATATCTAACCAACTAACTAACTAAATAAATAATAATATATAAACGAATATATAAATTAAAATAAACAAACAGGTAAAAGGTAACAAACAGGCAAATAAAACAATCAACAGTAGCACAACCAAGAGAGGGTAGCAGCAACCACTGTGTGAACAGGAACTGGTGTAGGGTAGACAGAGATGAATACAGTAGAACTAATTACAAACTTTGTTGCATGGAAATTCTTGAAAAATATTTGTAGGACTTCCACCAATTTTGCTGCCTCTTTTACTTATTCACATAAATCAATTTCAGTGATATGTTTTAAACAAAACTGTAGCTTAACTCACATCGAGGGTTGAAACGGCAACAATTGTTACTGATCTATCATACACAGAGTGTTACTTTTTCCTTGGGTTTGAACAGATATAAGCTTACCGATTTCTGAATCTAATTACTAGACTGTGCATATTGCTTGGTAGCCTTTATTTGGTCAAATGTTCAATATCTTGCCTTATAACTTTCCATTAACAAGTCATCAAAACATCACTATGTAATTTAGCAATACTGGAATTTGTTCACACATTACCAGGCCTAGATAACTTTCCTGGCATATCAACTACAGATCCCTCTCCCTGTAACATGTATATCTTCATTATTATAATGTAGATTTTGTGGGAAAAGGGTTATTGAACATCACCCACAATGAAAAGTCGGGGATGTAGACTGAGGTAAATCAAAACAAGTATATTGCCATTTTTCTAAATAAAAATTAAAAAACTTAATAGTTCTAAATTCTACAACCAACTCTACATTTCAATATTATATTTTAGGTTCATCCCATCTCATCCCAGGCTGGGGAAAAACAACTTTAAAATGGCAGCCCACAACCCCTCCCCCTTTACCCCCCACCCAAAGCCCCCCCACCCACCACCATCACCACCACCAGCCCCCAGGATAAAAGAACAAATAAGTGGCCTGTTTATCTCTTTAAGAGATTAGCTGCTCCTTTGCCATTCTGTACACCCTCTCACCTCAGCTGCCACCTCTTTTATTTACCCTGCTGGCTCATGTTATTTTTTATGTCCTGCAATTCAACCTGACCTCTCCACAACCCCAGCTAGGCCTTCCTGAGCCATTAGATGAGCTGTGCCTGGGGGCTATTGGAGTTAAGGTTAACTATCCCTTCAGTGGCTTAAGGCACTGGTGTAAAACTAGGAACACTGTGACACAAGTGACACTGTCCATCACATCACCTTGGTCTGATTTTAAAGCCTAGATTTAATAGTCACAATGAAGCTGCCTTAGAGGTGATGCAAAATAAATTCTATCATAAAGAGCAATAAACTGCAGTAAAATAAACAAATTCAGTATCTGGCATGAAAACAGTTTTATAAGGAAATTGGCTGGTAAGTTTTTTTTTTTTTTTTTTTAAGCATCTTGGAGAAACTGCCATAGCTCTTCTACAGACTTTGACTGTCACACTTGCTTCTGTTTTGCAGATAATCCCTGACAGCCAGGATTCATTTTTTGTCTGAAAAGTGGTCTGTTATAAGTTACCCTCTTTATTGATGTACAGACATTTTTCTGTAACATTAAATTTTGGTTAGAAAAGTAATGTTTTTTGCCCAGTTATGCACACGTCATAAAATAAACATTTAAGACAAATGAATATAAAAAAATATTAGGCTGCTGAAGGCTTTTGTACAGTACACAGTATTTGATTTAATGATTTAAAGTTTTGGTATAATTTTAAATCTCTAAAACACAACACTCAAATACTCAATTGGCTACTCTCATTTACCACATCCACAAAGTTCCATATTCATGAATCTATAGTGCTTGGGAATGTCATTAGGCAGTGTCTTATGGGAGATCTTCCATTTTTGCAGGGTTAGTCATTCTGTCATCCTAGCTTGTAATCAATTTTCTTATACAGATTTTTTATACAGGCTGTGATACATGTGTGGGCTTTGTAAAATCTATCTACTAACCAAAATGCATTTTGATTGAATTTGCACCAGCAGTTTTAAAGAAAATGTCAAAACATCCTTTGTCTCATCAGTGTGTGGTGGCAAACAGTGCATTTCTTTGTGCAGCTAGGGCAGTGTTAAGTGAAATGATATTTCAATATTTCTTTGATATGTAATATAATGCTCTGATCATTTATCACATTGAATTACATTGAGATTATGGGAAATGTTAAATGATGTGAATGCCCAATTAAAAAGTTCTCTCCATGGCATTAATGTCTCTAACATTTCTCCACCAAATATTTTCATTTCATATAGGGGTTCTGTAATTATGTACTGAAATTTCATGGTAAATATGGCAGGCTAAATCACAGTGTGTCTGGTCTCATGAACAGTTTTGATAGAAAAGGGAAAAATGGCAAAAACTTCACGTTAAATTTAATACATGACCAGCAAGTGTATTTATTTGTAAAAATATATTAATTTACTGTTTTATTGGCACATTTTATAGCCAGCGCACTCTCAGTGCCGGTCCCAAGCCCAGAAAGTGGGGAGGGTTGTGTCAGGAAAGGCGCCCGGCGAAAAACTTGTGCCAGAATCAAAATAAGTGGATGGGTAATCCACTGTAGCAACACCGAATGGGTGCAGCAGAAAGAGGAAAACAAATTAGTATGGAATACTAAAGTGCAAGGATTACTTTGATATATATTTAATAATGTTAATACACTATATTACCAAAAGTATTCGGTCACCTGCCTTGACTCACATATGAACTTAAGTGCCATCCCATTCCTAACCCATAGGGTTCAATATGATGTCGGTCCACCTTTTGCAGCTATTACAGCTTCAACTCTTCTGGGAAGGCTGTCCACAAGGTTGAGGAGTGTGTTTATAGGAATTTTTGACCATTCTTCCA